>BLSH010335368.1:250384-273124 GCA_018402905.1 Glandirana rugosa
CCCCCCCCGCCAAGTAGCATCGGCGGAGGACCCCAGTACAGAAGGATCAGGGATGCTCTGTGAAAAAACATTGCACATGCTTGCTATATTTAAAAAATACATTTTTTGCCTTTAGAATCAAATTAAACATTGTATTTTTTGCACCATAAGACACTTTTTTCCCCCAAAAAGCGGGGGAAAGTCTCCCTGCGTCTTATGGTGCGAATACCTGAAAAATCCCCCCCCCCCCTTCATCGCCGCCGGGAGCTTGCATTACACTGCGGGCTCCCGGACACCTTAGAGCACTGCTCTGATCTCACACAGTGAGAAGACAGAGCAGCCCCAGTGGCCAAATTAAGTACTGCGACCGCTGGAGCTGCTCTGACTTCTATCTGAATGGGATCTGGCTGCAGAGTGGAGCTCCACTAGGCGCAGTGTGATGACATCATCACAGTGCGGCGGTGGCAGGAGATATGAATCTCCCTCTCAGCTCTGTCAGGCTGCATTTCATGGACACAGTTATGGCTGTATTTTATGGACTCTGCTATGTGCTGCATTTCATAGGACTGGTATGTGCTGTATTTTATGGACTCTGGTATGTGCTGTATTTCATGGATCTGGTATATGGCTGTATTTCATGGATCTGGTATATTGCTGTATTTCATGGATCTGGTATATGGCTGTATTTCATGGATCTGGTATATGGCTGTATTTCATGTATCTGGTATATGCTGTATTTCATGGATCTGGTATATGCTGTATTTCATGGATCTGGTATGTGCTTTATTTCATGGATCTGGTATGTGATTTATTTCATGGATCTGGTATGTGATTTATTTCATGGATCTGGTATATGCTGTATTTCATGGATCTGGTATGTGCTTTATTTCATGGATCTGGTATGCGATTTATTTCATGGATCTGGTATGTGATTTATTTCATGGATCTGGTATATGGCTGTATTTCATGGATCTGGTATGTGCTTTATTTCATGGATCTGGTATGTGTTGTATTTCATGGATCTGGTATATGGCTGTATTTCATGGATCTGGCATGTGCTTTATTTCATGGATCTGGTATGTGCTGTATTTCATGGATCTGGTATGTGATTTATTTCATGGATCTGGTATATGCTGTATTTCATGGATCTGGTATGTGCTTTATTTCATGGATCTGGTATGCGATTTATTTCATGGATCTGGTATGTGATTTATTTCATGGATCTGGTATATGCTGTATTTCATGGATCTGGTATGTGCTTTATTTCATGGATCTGGTATGTGATTTATTTCATGGATCTGGTATATGGCTGTATTTCATGGATCTGGTATGTGCTTTATTTCATGGATCTGGTATATGCTGTATTTCATGGATCTGGTATGTGCTTTATTTCATGGATCTGGTATGTGTTGTATTTCATGGATCTGGTATATGGCTGTATTTCATGGATCTGGCATGTGCTTTATTTCATGGATCTGGTATGTGCTGTATTTCATGGATCTGGTATGTGCTTTATTTCATGGACTCTGGTATGTGCTGTATTTCATGGATCTGGTATGTGCTTTATTTCATGGATCTGGTATATGGCTGTATTTCATGGACTCTGGTATATGGCTACATTGGTAAATATTTTAGTACACCATTTGGTTCAGAATATTTTTTTGCTTGTTTTCTTCCTCTAAAACCTAGGTGCGTCTTATGGTGCAAAAAATATGGTAGTTGAAAATGTCTTGGTGCTTTATTAGGGGTAAGCCTGCATAAGTAAAAACTTCTAAAAACTACAGAACTGCTCTAGACCTGTGCCTCACACCATCTGTGGACAAACAGGGTGCTGGCTCACAGAAACATATCTTCACTCACCATTGAAGGATCTGGATGAATGAAAGCTGCACTCCTGTATTTGCTCTTCCAGGTACCTTTATTCAATCATCAACAGTATAGCTGCATCCATGATGTCCCCTCCGAGGAATCACCCCTCACCTCTTATGAGTTTCACAATCAATGGCTTGATCAGAAGCCATCCTTAGGATCAAACCATTTGCAGTGAAATGTTTAACCAATCAGATTTTTCGAAAATCTCAACTAATGAAACTAAATTTAAAAGTGTTTGGAAACAAACACACATAAACACAAACTCAGATTGTTTGACCCCCATTCTAAACAACAGTGGAACATTTCTATTCTATTCACACTGAAGTACTTCCACACTGGGGTAGCTATAAAATAGTTCTTGAGAGACAGCTTTTAAAAAACAGGATAGTCTTCTACAACATGGCCCCAGCTACACCACTAACCTTTAATTCATTCCTCCCAAGACCTCCTGCTTTCTAGCTCCCTTGTCACCTCCTCCCATGCTTACCTCCAGAACTTCTCCTGAGCCTCTCCCATCCTTTGGAATTCCCTGCCCCAATCTGTCTGATTATCTCCAACTCTGTACACTTTTAGGCGATCCCTGAAAACTTTTCTCTCAGCCTATCCTGCCTTCACCTAACAACTATACTTTCATTTTCTTCATCAGCTCATCCCCCACAGTTATGCCCACTTGTATCACTTATCCTTTCCGATTGTAATCTGTAACTGTACTGTTTGCCCTAATGTTGTAAAACGCTGTGCAAAATTGACGCTATATAAATCCTGTATAATAATAATAATAGTCCTATGGGTCCATGATCAAATGAAAATGTAAAGGATGAGAGTGCTGCAAGTCTATAATTGGTCAAGCAAAATGTATTCATTTTAATAATGAGTAAGTGCAACACATTGGCAGTACCTACTGATTTTTTATGAAGAATAATACATGTTTGTTGGAGCAGTCGTCACACTAAATTTCAATAGGAAATGGAACTATATGTACAATTTGGAATTATAGCACAGAGTCCTGACCTCAACCCGATAGAACACCTTTGGGATGAATTAGAGCGGAGACTGCAAGCCAGGCCTTCTCATCCACCTCAGTGCCTGACCTCAGAAATGCTCTTCTGGAAGAATGGTCAAACATTCCCATAGACACACTCCTAAACCTTGTGGACAACCTTTCCAGAATAGTTGAAGCTGTTATAGCTGCAAAGGGTGGGCCAACTTAATATTGAACCCTGCAGACTAAGACTGGGATGCCATTAAAGTTGATGTGCGTGTAAAGGCAGGCGTCCCAATTCTTTTGACAATATAGTGTATGTATGTTGCCCATAGATAGAAACAAGAAAATTAATTTAATTCACATATACCAAGATTTCACCCAGATTATGTAGATTAAAGCGGAGTTCCACCCTATCAAAGGTCAGCAGCTACAAAAAGTGTAGCTGCTGACGTTTAATAATCGGACACTCACCTGTCCCTCGCTCCAGCGATGCAGCTGCCTGCAGCTTCGCTCTTCTCCCCCTCCTCCGTATGGCACCAGCATCACAAGTGTGGGCACCCGGCTTTGGTTTCAAAGCTGGGCGCGCACAGCACATGCGGGAGTCGCACTGCGCGCTGTGAATGGCCGGCGTGTCTTCTTGGACCTGTGACGTGTCCCAGAAGATTGCCGAGAGGGAGGGAGGAAGGTGAATTTCCTTCAAGTTCCGCGGCACCAGGAGAGGAAGTGGACCTTGGACCCTGTGAAAACCAATTGTGGCATGTTGTGGGGTCACCTTCCTTAAAGCGGAAGTTCCACTTTTGGGTGTCACTCTGCTTTAATACAAAAGTTTTACAGATGTATACCTGTCATATTCAAATATATATCTTTCAATTTGCTCGCCTCTCAATAAATCAGACAATTTAATTTAATTTAATTTCCCTATCATAATGTTACTAGTTTAGTGCTGTTTTTGGCTCACACGTATCAACTATGTTGCTTGGCATTCCCAAAATTCTAATAAAAAATAAGTATTCTATTCTACAATCATACAACAAATATTTTCCTGGCAGGCTAAATCATGTAGCTACAAGATTTAGTCTCAGTAAATCAGACTCTAGCTATCATTCATAGTGTCAGGAAAAAAATATGTATATCATATATATTTGTGTGTGTGTGTGAAGGATGCGCTCAGCACATTGTCGTGCTGGTATCTACACAAACAAGTGAATTCCTTGTAGAAACCACCAAACCAATAAACGAAGGAGGGATTGCAGCACAATGAGCTAATTTTACAGCTCAGGTACTATATATGCAAATAGTAACAGTTTCAGACCACCTTCCCTTTATCAAGCTTGATAAAAGGCAGGCATGCTTGAATCTAATACTGTTTACAAGGAGGCAGTCAGCATATATACTGTAAAAAAAAGTCCATGTACACATCCAAGTGGATCCCTAGTGACCTTCAAACAAACAAAAGAAAGAAAGAGGGATTGCAACACATTGAGCTAAATTTATTACTCAGTTAGTAAAATTTCAAGTAGCAACAATTTTATACTAACTGCCCTTTCATGCTACCTGCCCTTTATGTTGTTGCCCAACAAATAAAAGTATAAAAGGACCTTGCTGGAAAGTCCACCATAAATGCGCGGGAGTGACGTCTCATGGTGCATACTAGCTCATTATGCATTTGCCTTGCAGGTGTTTTTTTATTTTTTAAGGGGATACAACCACTTTAATTTGTTCATAAACAATATAGAGTTTGGAATAAATTGTTCAATCTCAGTGTTTTCTGATGATACGCTGAGCAGGACTGGAAGATACTTGTTAAAGGGAGAACCTCTGGAGGAATCAAGGATGGAAGGATTTAGGGGTCCTTGTGGATCATAGACTCAGCAATAGAATGCAATTCCAAGCTGCAGCAAGCAAGGCCAGAAGGCTGCTATCATTTAAAAGGGTATTTACTCAAGAGATAAATGGTTTGGCCTCATCTTGAGTTTGTTGTGCAGTCTTGGTCAACAATCCTCATGAAGTATGTCCTTGAACTGAGGAAAGTCCAGAGAAGATCAACAAAACTAATAAGGGGGAAGGGGACCTCAGTTATGAGGGATGACTACAAACATTAAACGTATTCTCCCGGGAGAAGACTCACTTAAGAGAAGATATGATCGCAATATACAAATGTTTCAAAGGTGACTGTAGGGTCAGGAGAAAGCTGTTTAATCGAAGGTCTTTGGAGAAGACACATAGCCACACAAAGTAGTTGGATGAGAAGAGGTTTAGTCTTAAACTGCATAAGTTGTTCTTTACTATTAGAGCAGTAAAGATGTGGAACTCCCTTTACAATTAGTCGCATCAGTGAAGAATGTAGATAAATTCTATAAAACTATGGGGTTGATTTGGTGCAGCTGTGCATGGTAGCCAATCAGCTTCTAACTTCCACTTGTTTAATTAAGCTTTGGCAATATAACCTGGAAGCTGATTGGTTTCTATGTGGCGCTGCACCAGATTTTGCATTCTTCAGTCTTAATAAATCATCCCCTATGTGCTTAGGTCTGTTTAACCACTTAATGCAAATCGCAGTTTATAAACGGCGGTCGGGAGAAGTGGAAGTATCGGGGTATAGCTTGCTGCTACAGGCTATACCCCGGTACTGTTTTTAGAGCAAACGATCGGCTATCTGGTGATAACGGCCGATCCAGGAGCCACTCAGCCATTATCCCAGGCAGCAGGAGGGGACATCCCCCTGCCCGCCACTGTCCGCCATTCTTCCCCGGCCTCCTGTCCCATCGGCAGACCAGAGCGTCCATATGCCGCGACACCCGGCTGTGTGGAGTTCCGACAGAAGCCGCAATCGGCTTTGATTGGGTCTCCTTTGTGAAATTCCGGAAGCAATGTCGCAAAGTCACTTCCAGTTTACTTGGCGGCCAATGGCACAGATTTTTAAAAAATGACAGTATTCAGAAATGCCATTTTTGGCTATCGGAATTTTTTTAAGTGTAAGGGAGGGATTGGGGGTCTTTTAGACCCCAGATCCCTCCATAAAGAGTACCTGTTACCACATATTACTGTCACAAGGGATGATTACATTCCTTGTGACAGCAATAAAAGTGATCAGATTTTTTTAAAGGAACATTGCTAAAAAAATAAAATAAAATAAAATGTTTAAAGCGCCACTGTCCCCATGAGCTCGCACAGCAAAGAAAACGCATACGTAAGTCGCGCCCGCTTATGAAAATGGTTTCAAATCACACATGTGAGGTATCGCCACGATCAATAGAGCGAGAGCAATCATTTTAGCACTAGACCTCCTCTTTAACTCTAATCATATAACCTGTAAAAAAATGTAAACTTCACCGATGGAGATTGTTAAGTGCCAAAATTTGTCGCCATTCCACGAGCGGGCGCAATTTTGAAACATGACATGTTGGGTATCAATTTACTCGGCATAACATTATCTTTCACAATATAGAAAACAATTGGGATAACTTTACTGTTTTCTTATTTTTTAACTCAAAAAAGTGATTTTTTTCTAAAAAAAAATGGGGCTTATAAGACTGCTGCGCAAATACAGTGCAACAAAAAGTATTGCAACAACCACCATTTTATTCTCTAGGGTGTTAGAAGAAATTATATAATGTTTGGTTGGTTCCAAGAAACGTTTTAGAAAACTGTAGGACCAGAGCACTTTTTGTGATTCTGCACTGCGTCGCTTTAACTGACAATAGCGCAGTCGTGCGATGTTGTACCCAAACAAAACTGGCATTCTTTTTTTCCCACAAATAGAGCTTTCTTTTGGTGGTGTTTGATCACCTCTGCATCACTTCTGATCCCCGCTATAAACAAAAAAAGAGCGACAATTTTGAAAAAAAAAACAATATTTTTTACCTTTTGCTAAAATAGATATCCAAAAAAAAAAAATAAAAAAACAGTCAACAGTTTTGGGCGATATATTCTTCCTCATATTTGTGGTAAGAAAAATTGTGATCGGCGTTTATTGATTGGTTTGCGTAAAAGTGGCAGTGTTTACAAACCATGAGAATTGATTTATGGCTTTTTTACTATTTTTATTTTTTTTTACTAGTAATGGCGGCGATCTGCTATTTTTATTGGGACTGCGATATGGGGCGGACATGTCGGACATTTTTGACACTTTTTTTAGACCAATGACATTTATACAGCGATCAGAAATTTAAATATCCACTGATTACTGTATAAATGTAATTGGCAGTGAAGGGGTTAACATGCAGGGGGTGATCTATGGGTTAACTGTGTTCCCTAGGTGTGTTCTAACTGTGAGGGGGCTGGGCTGCCAGGGGCATAAGAGATCTAACTGATCCCAGTGACCGGGATCAGTAGATTTCTTACATGCCGCCTGACAGAGAGGGGAACCGGCGTGTTTTCATCGGCGGTTCCCCGCTTTTCTTCTGTGCCAAGAGATCACGGCTCACCAGTGGACATCAAGTCCACCCGACCCTTGGTCATACTGCTGGAAAGTGCGGCGGGCATGAGAGCGTGCCGTTGGGGGCCTGCTAGCTGCACATGCGTGAGCCGCCGTTTATAGACTGCAATTTGCGATATGCGACCACTCTGCAGCAGTAAATGTACGTGAGGCGGCCCGGAACCTCTTAACTTGTAAACAACAAGTGTCAAAAATGGTTCCGGGGCTGAAGTGGTTAAGTTCTGCTCAAAACATCTTTTAGGCTCATTTACACTGTTGCACTGTGGCGCTGCAAAACAGAATTATCTTATGATCTATAAAACACATTTAAATATTATGCGACCAAATGAGAATGTCCATTTTGCTTAGACTGACACGTTTAGTCATATTAACGTTTAATAAGCGTGTGCTGAACTATAGTGCCAAGAGGTTGGTTTAAAGGCTCCATGCACACTGTAGCTGATGAACGACCGTTTATGGGCGTTTGGGTTTTTTTTTTAACAGCCCATAAATGCCCCTCTATGTTATCCTATGTGTCCATGCACACATGAACATTAATTGTCATTTAACAGCAGTGGCGTTCATGGGCTGTTATCTGAATGCCTTGAATTGGCATTCAAGAGCAGTTCTTCTGATCACAAAAACGCTGGACGCCGATAAACGCGCAAAAACGTGCATAAATGCTGCTTACAAAACGCTGCTAAAAGCACATTTTCTAAGAAACGTCTCCTGCCACTAATCCGATGCCCAGAGAGTGTCCAGTGTGCATGGAGCCTTAATATTGGGTTTTAAGCACTAGTAAGCAGGTTGTTCCTATGAGTGTCTATGAGTAATCGATCTGTAATAATGAGTAATTGTTATGAGTAAAGCTCTGATACTGCTGATCTATGCACTCTCCCACAGATAAAATGCAGTTGTAATGAAAAAACTGAGCAGATTTAGAATTATTTAGTCCCCATAAGGTAATGTACCAATGCATAATTTGTACCCTAAACCATAATTAATAATTAAAAAAAACGACATGTTTTCTTAGGACTTATTTTTAGATCATTATTTAGAACTATCCACTATCTACTACTCATCTCTCTCTATTTCCAAAATCTTTAGGCTACCTTCAGACCTTTGTGTTGCAATCACAAATGTTACCATGACACACAGAGTTTGATTTACTAAAACTGGAGAGTGCAAAATCTGGTGCAGCTCTGCATAGCTACCGGTATTATCAAGTGTAACTGAACAAGCTTAATATAGAAGCTGATTGGCTACCATCCACAGCTGCACCAAATTTTGCACTCTCCAGTTTTGGTAAATCAACCCCATAGTAACACACAGCACTATGTAGATGCTTTGTGGTGCCATTTATTTAGAATGACATCCCAACATATAAGTGCAGTAGGTGTCAATAAATTCATACTGCAGCACACCGCAACATATATGCCATACAAAAAACGAAAAAAGTGTTTTTCTTCCATTG
Source organism: Glandirana rugosa (assembly GCA_018402905.1). Lineage (NCBI taxonomy): Eukaryota > Metazoa > Chordata > Amphibia > Anura > Ranidae > Glandirana > Glandirana rugosa. Next base: position 259,112 of record BLSH010335368.1, read on the forward strand.
CCTCAACCCAGCATGGTTAAACACATGGCATAATCAATGTTAATGTGCTTACAGTAAAACATTGCAACGAAAGAGCATTTTTTGCTTTGTGTGAAAATAAACTGCACAACAGTTAAAGTTAAAGTTTACCATGGGTAACCTTACACTCACAGAACCAAATCTGCAACATTGCTCCAAATTGCCTCTGCTTATTCAAAAGCTGTTAGGGTGCCAGCTCATGTAGCCAATCTCCACTTCCACAAACATGTAAAAAAAAGAGTCACTTTCCATCCCAATTTTTTTTAAACTAATTTATTCAATGAAAACCAAAGTGAATGCATACATTCTGTCTCTACCCAACACACCATACTATCCAGACGCGTTTCACCCCTAAGGGCTTGTTCACAGGGATTAGAGGAGGTACCTTCTCTAATACCTGTAAGCGAAACCTTAGGAGTAAACCACATCTTTTGAGTGTGATTTGCTGGGTCGAGACAGATTGTATGCACTCACTTTGGTTTTGATTGAATTAAATAATGCGAAGATTTTAGGATGGAGTGCATCTCTCAACTTTTATTATGAGTAAGTCATGCTGAGTTTGCATGCAGGTGAACAGTTTCTGAAATTGAATGTATCTTATTCATCACCGCCGCCACAAAAAATTATGGAAAATAGCAGTTACGCATACAGTAAAGGAGCTACCACTGACAACGTTATTTATTTTTATAAAAACTGCATGTTTATCGGCAGTCTTGTTTACAAAAGATTTTATTGGACGGATGTATAAAATTGTACATACAGATACAAAAGTATTTATAGTACAAAGAAGGTTGAGAACGTTTTTGGTGTAGGCATATAGGCATTAGCATCAATTCACAAAAGTTAATGGCAACAAGTTTATATACAAAAGAGGTCAATGGTATAGGAGAACTGTTTTAATTTTACACTCGCACTATATCCCATTGCTCCATTTATCGGCAGTCTATAGGCTTCTCTTTTTTGTGAATCACTAACCCAAAACAACTATGTGGGTTCGAAGTTTCAGCTGGCTGCGTACTTGCTGCTCAGAGAATCACTAAGCTAGTAAAAGCAAGAGATGGTGATGACAACACTTGCACATTTCAAAGCAAGCTCACAATAATGGCTACCATATTTATTTAATGATGGGTACTCTAGTAGATCAACATTATTCAGAAAATTCACCTATTTATTTCAAAGGTGCACTGTACAGGCGGTCCCCTAGTTACAAACATCCGACTTACAAACGACTCCTACTTACAAACGTAGGAAGACAACAGGAAGTGAGAGGAAATCTCCCCCTAGGAAGGGAAATTCACTCCTGTAAGAGTTATTATGGGAAAAAGGGGTCTCCACTGATGCTTTATCACCAAGGTTTGCTTCCACAACAACCCAACATTTTCACAATCCAATTGTCATTGGCACAGGAAGTGAGGTGAAATCTTCTGAACAGAAACATAGACAGCAAAACAAACATTACAGGGGTGTTAACCCTTCCCTATGCTATCCAAAAAGCTTAAAAATCGTTTTTTTGGCTGAAACTACACTTAAAAAATGTACCTGTTCCCACAAACAAATTCAATTTAAGAACAAACCTACAGTCCCTATCTTGTTTGTAACCTGGGGACCGCCTGTAGTTGGGCAAAATATTACAAGCTTTAATGGAGCTCTTAGATGGTTGCTGCCTGAACTGCATGACTTTGGCCCAAAAAGACCCAAGAGGGTTTTTACAGGAATTTTACTAGGTGAGCCAGTAAAACCTTTAAGAAAGGCAATTTTCTGGAAAAGGATACCTCTACAAGAAGTGCAACGAGACTTTCAAGCCCATTTACACGTGTGTATGTGTGTAAACACACACAATTATTGTATTGGAGCATATTGCACTAAAGTAGCTTGTTCACTTTAAATGATGCTGTCAAGGAACCTCAATACATGAAAAAACCCACCTGCATTATTATTATTGCAAATACAATGCACCACAATGCAGAGAGCATACATGCACAAGTACATTGCAACATACAGTATATATGCCATGTGCCATGTTATGTGTAAGTGCCTTGTGCCATTCAAAATGTATCTGACACACAATCATGCAAATGTAACCTTTAAGGCATCAGCAGCAAGTACAAAATAAACAAAATAAAACATAGAAATAGCCATTTTTTTCATACAAAAGACAGTAAAATGCAATCCATAAATAAATATTCAACGAAACATCAGAACTTAAAGAGGTTGTAAATGCAGAATGTTTTTTTATCTTAATGTCACTCAAAGTGTGTCAACCAATCAGGGGAGAGAAGGGGCGGAGCCAGGGCTCCATGTCTGAATGGATACATGGAGCTCTGACTCTGCTTGGGTGCCCCCATAGAAAGCTGCTGGCTGTGGGGGCACTCACCAGAAGGAGGGGCCAGGAGAGCAGAAAAGGGGCCCCAGAAGAGGTGGTAAGTATAACATGTTTGTTATTTTTTTTTTTTTTTAAAGAGCAAGCCTTTACAATCACTTTAAGCTGAAGACAGCTCCTAAGACTGTAAATTTGTGCACAATGGTCTTCAGTATAATAGAAGGTCTCAGCTGCTTGCTGAGAAACTGAGATTTTTCAGTGCGAGGGAAGGAGATAGAAAAAAGGTCAGGTTCACATAGCAGATCTGGAGGGGGCCCAGTGATAGACATCCTATTTAAACCGGAACCTAGACCCAGATTCTAGCAGACCAACAACAATCCATAGCAACAAACATTAAAGTGCCTTTGGTTGGCATAGCAAAAATCCGAGTTAACAGACTGTAACTCAAAACCATGACCTAGCTTTGCCATGGAATGTATTGATGCACTTTGCAGCAATGAGCATCAAAATCAAATTATGGGCACCAAAAAAAGAGTCTTGTTCTATAGTGTACTTCCTGTGTAAAACTACTATTACATTTATGGCACAGAATTATCTTGTACATTTTTTTTAACTTTCTTGTTGTTGCTTTCAAATTAAGTGTATTACTATTAATGGATTTTCAAGTTTACACTAAAGTAAAGGTACAACAAGAACTTTTTCATGTTGCAGAAATGGTATAGTAGTTCCCATTTCTTTCATCTCTGCCATCTTCTTATTTCCATCAGCAGCTACCAGGAGCCATAATGATCTGCCTTGCTGCAGAAGAAATCTGAGGCTGCATCCAATCCATGTCTAAATACACTCACCGGCCACTTTATTAGGTACACTTTGATAGGGCCGGGTTGGACCCACTTTTTCATTCAGAACTGCCTTACTTCTTTGTGGCATAGATTCAAAAAGGTGTTGGAAACATTCTTCAGAGATTTTGGTTCATTGTGACATGATAGCATCACACAGTTGCTGCAGATTTGTTGGCTGCACATCCATGATGCGAATCTCCCATTCCACCACATCCCAAAAGTGCTCTATTGAATTTAGATCTGGTGACTGTGGAGGCCATGTATAGTAAAGTGACCTCCTTGTCATGTTCAAGAAACCAGTGGTGTGATGATTGGAGCTTTGTGACATGGTGCATTATCCTGCTGGAAGGAGCCATCAGAAGATGGGCACACTGCAGTCATAAAGGGATGGACATGGTCAGCAACAAAACTCAGACAGACCATGGCGTTTAAACGACGCTCAATTAGTAGTAAGGAGCCCAAAGTGTGCCAAGAAAATTTCCCCCACACCATTACACCACCACCACCAGCCCGGACCAATTGATACAAGGCAGGATGAATCCATGCTTTTGTGTCGTTTAGGCTAAATTCTGACCTTCCAGCTGAAATCAAGACTTATCAGACCAGGCAAAGCTTTTCCAATCTTCTATTGTCCAATTTTGGTGAATCTGTGCGAATTGTAGCCTCAGTTTCCTGTTCTTAGCTGACAAGAGTGGCACCCGGTGTGGTCTACTGCTGCTGTAGTCCATTTGCTTCAAGGTTTGATGTGTTCTGCATTCAAGAAGGGTATTCTGCATACCTTGGTTGTAACAAGTGGTTATTTGAGTTAATGTTGCCCTTCTATCATCTCTAACCAGTCTGCCCATTCTCCTCTGACCTCTGACATCAATAAGACATTTTCATCCACACAACTGCCGCTCACTGGATATTTTTTGCTCTTTTTCAGACCATTCTCTGTAAACCTTAGAGATGATTGTGTGTGTGAATCCCAATAGATCAACAGTTTTTGAAATACTCAGTGCCTCAATAGTACTATATATATAGAAATTACTCATATACAAATATAGAAAGTACTCAATGCCTGTCTGGCACCAACAACCATGCCATGTTCAAAGTCACTTAAATCCCCTTTCTTCCCCATTCTGATGCTTGAATTTCAGCAAGTCATCTTCACCACATCTAGATGCCTAAATACATTGAGTTGCTGCCATGTGATTGGCTTATTAGCAATTTGTGTTACCAAGCAATTGAACAGGTGTACCTAATAAAGGGGCTGGTGAGTGTAAATGGCGTGCCTTTGAACCTACAGATCAACACATTGCCTGCATTCAACAAGCTGACATAAATAACTGCAGGATAAGCATTTTTTTTGCCCTGCTTAATATCTGTTAATTGTGTCATTATTCATTCTCTTATCGTCAGTTTATTATTCTGATGTTTCATCAGCTCTTGTACAATGTAATGTGGTATGTTCTGTCAAAATGCAGTTCAAAAATCATCTCTACAAAGTTAGGGGAATTTCCCTAATCTCCTGTTCTGGTGACAACTCAAAATGTTGCATTCATTATCACTTTGTATCACAGTGGTAATGGTTCAGAGGACCAATAGAGTTGGTGAATTTACCAAGCAGGGACACAAACACCAAAAAGATGACAGTAGTTCTAATTCCTGGCTACTCTTTTAAAAAATAAAAATGATTATGGGTATATTTACATTCTGAAGAGAGAATATGTAAGACATTTTTAAAGACAATCTAAGAGTCGGTATTACAAGGTGTTGGCCATAATCTATGTTAGTACTAGAAACATCCTCTGATTCTGATTGCACTTTATTATCAAGAAAGCAACATCTATAATATGTTCTTATTTGACAGCAACAGAAGGATATGGGGTTGAGCCTTGAAATCAGGTAAGTAAAGACTTTAGTAAAAGCGACACCAGAATTATTGTGTGCACAGAAGAAACTTTTTTTTTTAGTGTATGCTCTTTGGCAGAACTGGTCAAATTTTTAAAGTTCATAGTCAAAAGTCCATTCTGCGTATAAAGTGGAAACCCGTTTAAGCACACTGTACAAATACTATAGGTGTATATTTTATATAATTTATTATTTTTTCAGACTGAAAAAAAAACCACTAAAATAACAGAAACATATATTATGAAAATGCCATCTAACAAGTCAGCTAGATGACTGTTAATTCTAACCTGTTTTGATTAGTTTTTTTTTTTTAATTCTTAGACTGAAAATGTTTCCTGTGCAAAATATAAAACATAAGAAAATATGCAGCTCTAGGTATTTTAAAATTATAGAAACAGTAATTTGATTGTTCATTATGCATTATTTTGTTAAATGTATATTTTTATCGTGTATCTTGAATGGTGTCTTGTTTATATTAATTTAGATTTCTAATTTCAAAGATACTCTTACACCGTCTGTGTTTTAATCACAGCGTAATTTGCATCTTAATGTGCTGGCACAGAGGAAAGTATGCATTTGGATGACATAGTAAGGTGGGACATGGATAAAATTTATGCTTGTTCTGCACATTGATTACAAAATAAAAAAAACAGTAGCCTGGAGAGCTTTTCTGGAATAGGTTCACTAATTAATAGATAAAAGGATTTCATAACCCTAGAGCAATGAAGTGAAGTAATATCTCATACCATCATTTTTTTTCTTGCTCTTCACTGAGAGGTGTGTCTAAATTTATCAATCCACTAAACAGCTAAATAAATGTTGTGCTGCCAGGCATGCCAAACTTGCCAAGCCCAGGATTACAGTAAATTGATCTTCTGGTTCCCAGGGCAGCCAAGCCCACTTATTAAAAGATATAAAAGGTGTCAGAAAGACTTTTGGGTTTAGAGGGGCTTAGACTTCTTCCCTCTGCTTTTTGCTTCTGTGGTTCAACTTGTTCATTTCTTCCATAATCTGCCTCTCTACATTTGCTAAAATGAAGAAGGGACAGTCAATGGGCAGTAGGTCTGTAACAGGCAGTAGAAACTTTTCATCTGCCTCACTTGGTGTTGGAGGTGGTGGTGGTGGTAGTGGCGGTGGCTTTAGGACTGGTTTCAGTTCATTCTCTATGGCTAGAGGTGTAGGTGGTGGTGGTGGCGGTGGTGGTGGTGGCGGTGGTGGTAGTGGCTATTCACATTCTGGAGGTGGTGGTATGACTTCCAGAAGCTATTATAGCCTTGGGGGGTCTAAGAAAATAGCATTCCCTGCTAACCGTGGAAGCAGTGGTGGCTATGTGTTTGGTGCTGCAGGAGGAGGTGGAGGAGCTTTTGGTGGAGGAGCAGGTGCAGGATATGGGGGTGGAGCGGGGGCTGGTGGAGGTGGGGGAGGATTTGGTGGACCTGGAGGATTTGGTGGACAAGGAGGATTTGGTGGACAAGGAGGATTTGGTGGACCCGGAGGATTTGGTGGAGGAGGCTTTCCTGACAGTGGCCACGATTTTCCTGTATGCCCACCTGGTGGAATTCAACAAGTAACCATTAACCAGAGTCTTCTAGCACCACTTAACCTCGAAATTGACCCAACTATTCAAAAAGTGAGAACAGAAGAAAGGGAGCAGATCAAGACTCTCAACAACAAGTTTGCATCTTTCATTGATAAGGTAAACAATACACATAAAATCATTATCCTGAGGTATGTTTTAGTTTGTATGACATTGTTACTTTTAACTGTATGTTGGAATTTTAGGTGAGGTTTTTGGAGCAGCAAAATCAGGTCCTCAAGACAAAGTGGAGCTTCCTGCAGGAGTATGGCCAAAAAGGGGGCACAAAAAGAAGCAACATTGAGCCCCTTTTTGAGGCTTACATCAATAACCTTAGGCGACAACTGGATGCAATAAATAATGACAGAAGCCGATTGGATGCAGAACTGAGAAACAACCAAGACATGGTAGAAGATTTCAAAAACAAGTATGCTTTCTATTTTACAACCTTTGTCTGATTTATCATATTGAAACTATATCATGTTATCTCTCTATAGGGTTGATTTACTAAAGGCAAATAGACTCTGCAAGGAAATTACCCCCAGTGCTTAGCGAATGAGGTGGAGCTCTGCTGACTTCAGCAGACTTCCATCAGCCAACCATGTGTAAGCAAAAATGCTGTTTTATTTATTTTCCTTGCACGTAATTGAATATTCTTTGCATAGTGAAGCTTCACTATATTAGCTAAGCTAAAGGAAAAATGAAGAGTGCAACTTACCTTTAGTAAAACAACCCTTAGGATTTTCTTGAGATCAGGGCTTTAGAATTGTTAAAATAGCATATATTATTTAGTGACTGTTGTTGATAATTGGCGATAATTTCCATTTTTCTAGGTCTTTGCTTTCCCATTTTTCTAGGTCTTTATTTTCCATTTTTCTAAGGTCTTTGCTTTCTCATTTTTCTAAGGTCTTTGCTTTCCCATTTTTCTAAGTTATTTGCTTTATTTCCAAGGCAACCATATGCGTTTGTGCAATGGATTCAACATTGTATGAATATGGACTGTTAAATAAACAATTTTTATTATATAATTATATAAGTAATGTAAGATCAAATGGAGAATCTATTTTTTAGAATACTAGCTATTTTTATTGTACATAAAGTCCCATGTAAATGGTCAGAACAGTTGGATTTTATCCTCCCTCTGCAATGGAGAAATAGCTGAAAAATAACTGTAAAGTTAGAGCTTACTTATGCAATTATGAAAACTTCACACTGATGGATTGTATGTGTTTTATGTGCTTGTACCAGGGCTGCTGGAAACATTTATGAGTGATGTCACTGCTGCCCTGGAGCAAGCATACTTAATAATTGTACTCTTAATAAAACAGATAATAACACATACAAAGGCTTGTTGGTTCACATCTTAGATGGATTTTCTCATTTTCATGCATTGTGTTCATGTTTGTTAGGTACCTAGCAGATAGTCTTTGTTTAATATCATGATACAAAAAGCATGCACATTAAGTAAATAAAATTCTACAAGAAATCATATTTTATTAATATTATGACCATAGTAGGCTGTTATCATGAATCGATTTGTGATCAAGTTCCTACCTAGCCTGTAAGAAATGGACGTTATATTTTTTCTATAGTAGGATGATTTTTTTTTCTTAACAGAAGGCAATCATAAATTACTTGGTCCCTTTACTTGGTCCCTTTACATTCTTTACATAACGTTTTTCATATGACCTTCACATTTTTAATGTTTGTAAAGCAAATGAGATGGATGTTCACTAGGATGTAACTGATGTGTTAACTGCCTAAAAATCATTTAATGTACTGTACATGTCCTAGTCTAGAAGTTAAACCCCCATAGTTTTATTAAAAGTATTGTTGTAGATTCAAGATAATGTAGAGTGCAATTGGCAGATATCCACAGCAGTCAGTGAGATCTCTGTTTAATTTAATCAAAACAGATTTCTATATTTTAAAAATGAAATAAAATCTGTACAGCCTTATAAAAGGAGTCTTGATGTAATCAGTTGCCTTTATTTTGTAAAGAAGCAATGACTGAAAAAGGTTCGAAGCACAAACCAGATGCGAAGCAATATGATTTTTGAATTAGATGTTGGGGTTGATTTATTAAAGGCAAAAAAGGTCATTCACTTTGCAAGGCAAATTTCCCTTAGTTAATCAACTGAGGTGAAGCTCAGCTGACTTCCATCATCCAATAATGTGTGAGCAAAAATACAGTTTTTTATTATTTTCTTTGTAGGTCATTGTGTATTATTTGCAAAGTGACTTTTAACCACATTCACTAAGCTAAGGGAAATGGCAGAGTGAAACTTCCCTTGCAACAGTCTATTTGCCTTTAGTAAATCAACCTCATTATTTTTACAATATAGAAGTTGCAAAACTTCCATACTTATTTAAAGGAGAGTTCCAGGAATTATCTCCTGAAAGGACAGCAAGAGCCAAGAGCCACTTATCTCCTGCTGTTCTTTCTTAGAAACAGCTCCTTGAAAAGCAGGACCAGAGTACAAAGGCACAGTTAGCTCAATGCTTGTGGTCCCCGCTCTCTCTTTATCTGGTGCCCATTGTTTTCTGAATAGTATTAGGCATTGAAATAGTTACCCCATAGGCTACTACTGCATGGCCTATTTTGTTCAGAAAATAGCAGAGACCAGAAGTAAAAGGAGCACATGGAGTTAACGGTGCCACCCCACCCTGGTACCAGTTTTTGTAGAGCTGTTGTGGTTATTTACTAAAACTGAAGGGTGCAAAATCTGGTGCAGCTCTGCATAGAAACAAATCAGCTTTCAGGTTTTATTGCCAAAGCTTAATTGAAGAAGCTGAAGTTAGAAGCTGGTTGGCTACCATGCACAGCTCTACCAAAATGCATCAATTTTAGTAAATCTCTCCCTGTATGTTGAACAGACAGCATGGAGGTAATTTAATCAACCTTTTATACTTATCTCCCACTTGCCACTGTCCTTTTCAGATAGAGTTACTGCAGCTATCCTTTAAATATGCCTACATTATATATTAGCAACAATTAGCCACATGTTTTCCATTTAATTATTGAAGACCATTGATTGATTGATTGATTTTTGGTTGAACTAGATGGACTTGTGTCTTTTTTCAACCTGACTAACTATGTAACTATGATTGTCATTGTAACACTGAGCTTATTTTTTTAACAAAGAACAGTAGAAAAAAAGCCCTTAGAAAATGTACTTTGACATTTCAAATTATAAGAGGCTCTGTGCCATTCCACAGCTTTGGTCATTCTCATGCAGAGTAATTTCCTTTCCTATGCCTTAATGCCTTTGTGTCTTCTACAGGTTAAAGTGTTATATTTTGCAGCTTACCAGGCCTTAGTTGTGGTGTCTGCATTCGTTTTCTTTTTCCAAGATTTCTTTTCTTTATTTTTGTCCAATGACTTGGCCAGTAACGCACTTCCAGATCTAGGATGACAAAGCTCACCCTACTGTATCAGAACAATGAAAACAGGATATAATTACAGAACTCCACCCCTCTCCTCTTCTTTGTAACATAGATGGGTGTGGTGCTGTAGCCCTCAGAGATAGCTAAGAACATTGGGGTTGATTTACTAAAACTGGAGAGTGCAAAATCTGGTGCTGCTCTGCATGGAAACCAATCAGCTTCCAGATTTTTTGTCAAAGCTTACTTGAACAAGCTGAAGTTAGAAGCTGATTGGCTACCACGTAGAGCTGTAGGTTTTGCACTCTCCAGTTTTAGTAAATCAACCCCAACATAACTGATAAAAGTCAGCATGGGCAGAAAGCACAGGAAATTATCAACTCACGAGATTTCTAGTAGGATCAACAGGTTTCTTTAGCACTTATCCAACAGATATCACAAAAAGCTTCCAATTGTTTATTTACCAGACCAAAAGGCACCAAGTAGGAGAAATTCATACTTAGGGTTTACATACCCTTTAAGGACTTTTGCTTCTTTACAATCTATTTTGTACATTTTAACTATGTTATACTTTCTGATAGGTATGAAGATGAAATAAACAAACGAACAAGTGCAGAGAATGAATTTGTGGTATTAAAGAAGGTGAGTAAAGCTAGTAAAAAGATTATTGAAGAATAATACTAACATTTAAATATGACTTAATGTATTGTAGATCATAATAGCAATGCTATATGCCATGAAGATCATGTTGTAGAAACTATCTCTACAATGTCCTAATAAGTTGACTCTTTTTATAGGATGTGGATGCGGCATACATGAACAAAGTGGAATTGGAGTGTAAAGTGGATCAGTTAACCTATGAGATTAACTTCCTGAGAACCCTTTATGAAGCGGTATAGTCGTCCAACTTTTTCCATATACAGTAATATATGCCTCTTTGATATAAATGATGCAAAAATCACAGCTAGTTGAACCTTTTATGCAGGGTATCGCCTGCTTCTTAAACAGCTGAGAGAATGGCACACCCAGTTTACATATAAACAGTAAATATTACTGTCTTCTAACAGAACATGTTAAATGTATGTTTATTAAGACGTAGCTATAAATGAATCATTACAGAGAACCGGTTACGGGTCTGCAAGCTTTTACAAGCTTCATGTACCCATGACCTCCAGGCAAACAGCTAATTACACAGATAAAACACATATAGTAGATGCACACTGTTTTACCTGCTAAAGGATTTGTATTTCTGTCCATTCAGTTCAGTGAGATTAACACAGCTTTGCCACATAGGACATCCTTGTCAGACAGGGCAGGAGACCATCGCACCGTGTGTACGAGGCTTAAGACTGGGATGCCATTAAAGTTCATGTGCGTGTAAAGGCAGGCATCCCAATACCTTTGGTAATATAGTGTATGTATGTTACTGTAGCTGCCAAAAGATATGTAATTCTGTTTAGCCAACCCTGTCATCTAGGCAACCTTGGCACATTAACACAGCAAGGTACTGTCAATCTTGTGACATTCTTGCAAATGACACTGCAATTGATCAATACAACCTGACCTAGGACCCATCCCAGCCTGTGGCTGAATAGTGAATAGGAAGTAGCTCATTGATTAGATGCCCCCTTTACTCTCACCTCTTGCCTGGAAGCTCTCTGTGTTAGAATGAAAACACTGCAAAGGATTAGAACTTGATTGACTAGGCGGACCATGCATAGAGAAAATTTCTTTCCTGCAACCATGGATTGCAGGAAAGAAATTTGCATGATTCCCCCATCAACACAGATGGCGTTGATGTGGTAATCCCTCCTGCCGGGCCATTGTCTTCTCGCAGCAGGGACAGGTGGGGTATGCCACCCCCGCTAGGGGGAAAAGACTGTGATTATCGCTAGCAGCTATAGCAGCCTCTTGCGAAAATTGCAAGAGCATCCAGCAGGCTGATTGTACCCAAGTTGATCAACATATGTAGAGATTTAGGTACATTTATAAGCTATATGTAAAAAAGACACTTTTAATGAATCATAGGTTAAACAGTTATTTTTATATCTGCCTGAAATTCAGCTTCAATTTCTTAGAGTGGATGCAACGATACGCATCCACCTGTGAATCCAGCTGTAGAACCCCACTGGATTCATGCCGCAGCTGGCACTAAAATACCCTGGGAATGAATACCATGTCTTCACCAGACATAGCCCTTATTATTTGTTCTTACATTAACAAATGAGCGCAACCACACTGACCACCTTTGCAGCTCTCTGCATAACATCAAACAGTTGCAAATGAAGTGGGTGCGGGAAGACTTCCCTCTGCCAATCAATGTGATTGTACGTCTGAATAGAGAGAACATAGCTGTCATATGCCCAACAGCTCCCGCATCCTGCAAATCCCAATCTGATTAAGGTCTAAGGCTAGGATCACATTAGTGCTGCTGCATAAACATGCATTTTTAGTGCATTTTATGTGCATTTTTAATGTTTTTTTTGTAGGAGGAGACTGGTTGTTAATCACAAAACTATGCCAAAAAACATAACAAAATGCATTTTTCATGTGCTCTCATTGAAGTCTATGGGGCAAAAGCACATGATGCTGCACTAAATGAAGCACCTGCACCTTTTAAAAAAAATCACGCTGCACCATGTTTTATTGGTGAATTGTTACCTTAGAGAATAATGTGATTTCCAATGTCGTGCATTACAGTGCGACAACAGGCGTAGAAGAAATTGAACTAGTGCAAATGGGGATTAGTGGGGCAGTATAACGTTTATTATTATTGGCCCTGGGGCAAATGCCTCACTTCAATTTTCAGCTTATTCCACCCCTGCTTACAGCTATAAGGCCAAAATGGATCATTTTCAAAATACTGTAGATAATTTAGTGTCAGCATGGCTTTCAACATTTTGAAACCAGAGTGTATCAATATTATTTACAACACCCCCAATATAAATTATATTTTATTCCTGTAACAAAATAGTCCTCCAGCTAAAGGAAATAGATATAATTGTGCCGCTTGTAGGTTTATATTGTAACCTTCTCTTTGATATTATGCTAAAGTTCCATGCACGCTTGTGTATCAATTTCAGGAACTGAATGAACTTCAAGGACAGATTTCAGATACCTCTGTCATTTTGTCTATGGACAACAATAGAAGTCTGGATCTCAACGGGATCATTAATGAGGTTAAATGTCAATATGAGGAGATTGCCCATAGGAGCAAGCTTGAGGCTGAAAATGCTTATGCCATGAAGGTAGGTAAAAAACATAAGCACTAGAATTACTCTACATGAATATCATTTGTACTGGCATCATCTAAGGTCTGCTAATTAGTGCTCACAATGTTCTGTAAAATTGTATTTGGTGGAAGGACATACTATAAAAAGGGAAAATCCCTCTTCATCTGTGTCCCAATTTCCTTATAGCAGACTGAAAAAAGAAAAAAAAAAACTCCCTTTGTATCTACTATTGTAGGTGGTATATCTGCTCTTTTTCCTGTAAGAATGAATGCAACTACTACCAAACTTGTACCTTTGATAGGAGTCTCTGTTCTCTGACTGGGTTTAAGGAGATGTCTGGGGACATTACTTCTCAGCATGTATGTCACCAATTTGAATAATGATTACAAAGGTGTGTGAACATTGTCATATAATCTCCATAATAGACCTACAAACAAATAATTTTTCAGGTTGATGCAGACAGTTGTAGAAAATCTGCCTTCCTTTGCTCATCTCTAATACATGGTGGATTGATTGGACTAGTAATTTACACAAGAAAGATAAGATTTTGTGTGCTTTCTTTTAAGCAGACCTTGCTTCAGCAAAAATTGTGTGGCCCCATAGTAACATATTAACCAGTTCCTGTCCAGCCAAATGATCGCTGGACGGGCCATTCGTCATTCCGGGTGGATGTCATAGGATGTCCTCCCAGAATGCATCTCATGTGCCGTGCTGCAGCGCGATCTGCCACTGATGACTGAACATTCT
>BLSH010335368.1:273450-293779 GCA_018402905.1 Glandirana rugosa
TAAAGAACTCCGGCCTTTTACAGTCCTGTCATGTTTATAGGGAGTTTACTGGGTAAAAACCTTACATCTGTCAGGTTCCATAAATCATTCTCCGTACCACTCAAAAAACTTCAACATTAAAATACAGTTAAAAAAACCTTTTAATTCTTAATTTTTTTTGACAAAAATATTTACAAACAAAAACGTGTGACAGTGGTCACGTCATGTTGACCACACAACCACTAGACATTAGTTATTAATAATTTTTTTTTTTTAGATTGTAAAAAAATTGTGTGACACTGGTATCATTGTGACGTGATGAGACCCCTTCACTAGTCATAAAAAAAAGTTCCAAAAATGGGTCATTTGAGGGATATTTGTACTGTCCTGACATTTTCCGGCCTCAAGAAATGAGAAGCCTTTAATACATCAGGATTGATCAATTTTCACATACTGTATATTCCATAGTTTGTGGATTCCATAACTTTCCTACAAACTAAATAATATATACTGGTTTGGGTTATTTTCACCAAAGAAATGTAGCACAATACAATTTTGCCTACATTTATGAAGAAAGATTATTAATTTGCAAAATTACAAAACAGTATCAAATTACAAAATGGTTGACAGTGGTAATTAAATATGAACAGAAGAAAACTATATTTGTGTGAAAAAGAATGATAAAAATTTAATGTGGGTACAGTGTTACATGACTGCGCAATTGTCATTCAAAGTGCAACAGCACTGAAAGCTGAAAATTGGCCTGAACAGGAAGGGGGTGAAAGTGCCCTGTATTGAAGTGGTTAAATTTCACTTTACAGTGTGGGAGAATATAAGGGGGAACTTAATTAGTTACAAATGGGTAGAACATGTTATTTGAGGCAATTTTGGCTTGGGCACTTTCTCAAACAATGTCTATTTTTGTAGGCATTGCTGCTTTTGGGAATGTGTGGTGTATCTAACCATATTTTCCACATGTTTTTGTTCAGTTCCAGCAGCTAAAAGACACTGCAGGACAACATGGCACTAGCCTAAAATCCAGTAAGACCGAGATAGCTGAGCTGACCCGAGCAATCCAGAGACTAAAGGCTGAAATTGAAAATGTGAAGAAACAGGTGAGCTATCACAGAGATTACTTTGGTGAACCATTCACTAATCAGACACTCAGAATAACTTATCCATCATGCTATACTTTATAATTGATTGCTCACTCTGGTCTTGCTAGTGTGCCAGTCTGCAGACAAGTATCTCAGAAGCTGAAGAGCGAGGCGAGCATGCTGTAGCAGATGCCCAAAAGAAGCTTGATGAGCTCCATGCTGCACTCAAAAAGGCAAAGGAAGATCTGGCAAAGCAGTTGCGTGACTACCAAGAACTGATGAATGTGAAGCTTGCCCTGGATATTGAGATCGCCACCTACAGAACATTGCTGGAAGGAGAGGAGTGCAGGTGAGTTCTAGTTAAAAACCCTCAAAGGGATGACACAAGTTGGAAAATTCTCCACTGCACCAGTATAAGTTGTAACAGAAATATGGGCTATTTTTGATGCCCCCTCGCCTAATTAGGCACTGCTACCAGTACTAAAACCATGTAGGTTTGATCAGCTAGCGATTTATGATAATGTTATGGTTGTCGTTTTTACTTACACCCCAAGACAAAAAGAAACTTTTAGAAATGAAAAAAAAAAAACACACATTTTGTGCCTTAAAGATGGCCTATATTCTGAGCATCTATAATGTTTTGGAGTTAATTGATTGTATAAGCATATATTGTGTTCCCATTTCAACTGCATTTCTTGTCCCTGTTAAATTACAGGATGTCTGGAGAGATTGTGAATAATGTTAATATTTGTAAGTATACAGAAATTGATTTGTAAAAATTTTGTTAAAGTGTAGTGCTTGAAAATATCCCCTAAAATGCAAAAACCTCTCTCTGCAGCTGTGGTGAGTGGCTCCACTTCATACAATATGGGAGGAGGAGGAGGAGGAGCAGGAGGAGGAATGGCCATGGGAGGCGGTGGTGGAGGCGGATATGGAGCCGGTGGTGGAGGCGGTTTTGGATCTGGTGGTGGAGGCGGATATGGATCTGGTGGTGGATATGGATCTGGTGGTGGAGGCAGCGGATACGGAGCTGGAGGTGCAGGATATGGAGCTGGAGTATATGGAGCAGGAGGTGGTGGATATGGAGGAGGCGGAGGATATGGAGGAGGATCTTCAATGAGTATTGGAGGTGGTGGAGGAGACTACGGTGCTGGAAGTGGCAGTTTCAGCTCTGGAAGTAAGCAAGGCAAGACCATCATCTCAAAAACATCTACTACATCTTCAAGCAGAACAGCATACTAAACACAACTTAAGCTAAATATCTAAACACATGTTTCTTTACTGTCTGCTAAATTAGCCCAACTTCTTCCATAATTCACCACCCTCAAACCACAGATCTACACAATCATATATGGTAACAGCAATAAATCTTTCAAAATGGTCCCCAGGTTCCAGCTTCCATTGTGTTAAGCTGAAGTTGAATCTTATTCTTTATCTGTTCCAACACTGAATAAAGTTCTTATATTATATTCTAACTACATAATCCTTCTCCCACCATCACTGTATCAAAACACCTGTCAGGGTTCTTATGATAAAGTCTTATGAACATATAGACATTCACACAAAGAAGAAGAACAGCTGGACCTGCGTGTGTATATTCTGCCCACAGGAAGGGAGCAATGAAAAATACCAAAGATGTCACCATACCACATATTTTTGTAGAAGAATTCAAGTTATTACTAGATGCCTACAATACTTCCATATAGCTCCAGAGCAAAAACAGGTGTTGTGTGAAAGTGTATCCTCCCTGCCCTGTCTGGTATAACAGTTAGTTGAAAGAGTCAAATATACCACACCTTCTTCAAAATGAACTAATATATTCAGGGGATAATGACCACATTTCATAAGACCATACAGTTAAAACGAATGAACCAAATATTATTATTTGGAGTCATTAAGCTATGAAAATCATACCACTGATGCATGATAATTCCCTTTGTTCCAATATACATGAAATTACATTAATATGGGAATTTTTATTTTAGGGGTGAAAACTACATGTACTTTTCTCTGAACTGTTAACATCATGTTTATGCTGTACCTTTCCATTTCTATAGCACATTTTGTAAATCTAGAGCTAGCCAAGATTATTGATAGATAATTGGCTCCATTCTGAAAGGTAAAGACCATAAATTAATATCGATTTTTTTTCTACATGTGTATAGTGAATGTTCTGCTTATATCACTGTACCATTTTTAATAAAAATATGCTCAGTCTGTAAAAAATTGTTATTCCTTTTGGACGTTGTTTAAACTTCTGAACTGTCTTTGCTGTTGTCCAATAAACTGCGTTATTAACTCAAATTCAGTATGAAATTAGTTGTTTTCACCTTGTATTTGTATTTCTGGTCAATGATAATACAAATGCAACATGTATGTTACCTAGGTTATGTAGACTGTGGTCGAGATGGGGGTTTGTCAACTTATAAAACACATGAAATGATAACATCAAATGGTTTAATGGGCCTCAGTCGCAGCTTTGATTGCCAAATATCGTTACATAATAAACACTAAAGATTCGCCTTGCTTTTGTGACTTCATTCTTGAAGAAGGCATGGCTCTGGGAGACAAATTCTCAAATGATATGTTACTTTAGCACATTTTATTTCTATATAAGTGTGAGTTTAGCATAAAACACATTATCCTTTACTTTAAATGTTCTACATGATACTCTCAAGCCCCATTAAATGCAAAATAACACTCAGTTGATCCTTGCCACACCAGCACTTCCTTCGACTTCTTACATTATTTTCTTCATCATTGATGCAAGGAATAGGCATTGGTGTCCTGGGCTACCCTCACAACTGTGTGCCCAATTCAGCATACATTCTGCTAGAAACAGAACACATGTAGAAGGTATTTTTGAAGTATAAATAACGACAAAACTTTTTTTAGATTTGGATAGAATGGTGAGAAGTTAGAGCCAATGTCACATGCAATAAATGTAAGGTTAAATCTAGATTTCTTAGTTGTCCCCAGCACTGGAAAAGAGAATCTTCCAAAGGGAACACTTGTTAACATGCCAACTGTCTAGAGAAGATTTCTCTCACATTGGAAAGGTGTGCTCTCCCTTCCTGTTGAGTCAACAGAACAGGGAGTGAAGGGAAATCTCCCTAGTGAAACAAAGATGCAAATATAAAAACTGACAGTGGTTTAACGTCTCCTCTACTTTATCCAAGATGAAAAAAAAAAAGCTTAGGCTTTAGACAGTGGCGGCCCATCCATACCGGGCGCAGGGGTGCTGCCCTCCCCCCCAATCCATGCGCCTGGGCGGCGAGTGCATGGATTCCAATGGGGTTTTTTTTTTAGAAGCACATGATTAGAGCCTGAGGCTTTAATTGGCTTTAAAAAAGGGTGGGCTCAGGGCGAAGTGCACTGCGCCCTGAGCCCACCCAGTTGTGTGACAATAGTGAATTAATATTTGCTATTGTCTTCCTGATTCTCCTCCCGGACAATCAGGAAGCGGGTCCTGAGACCCAATTGGCCGCGAGGAGAAGCGATCATATTGGCCACCAAGGAGGAGGAGATGCAGGGGAAGCTGCCGTGAAGCCGAGGAGAAGCCACAGCCCTGAGGAAGCGCTACTCATGACCTAGATGGAGTAAGTGCGGGGCTTGTGGCCGACCAACCAAGGGGGGGGGTATGGGTGATCTGACCGACTGGGGAGGGGGGTTGCCAGGTAGATTGTTTGCTGCCCCCCAAAACATATACCACCAGCCGCCACTGGCTTTAGATATATTTTAATGTGTCAGCCTGTATCACCCGTAGGATTACAATGGGAAGAAAATCTAGCGCCACTAACTGTTTTTTAAAAGGGATTTATTAAAAGTGGAAATAAACCCTCCCAGCACTTTTAGCTAAGGAAACTGCCATCTTGACCTTTGTTTAATCTTCAACTGCCATGATGCTGCACATGTGATCAGCTATGACACCAGCCATTGGATGGTTTGACAGTTTGGTTTGTTAGCACAACCAAGTGACAGTAAGGGCTAGTTTACATTTGCTTCAAAACATGCCTTCGGACACGCTTTGTTAAAGCTCTCTGAATTCCAGTCAAAACTCCTGTCACTAAATAAAATGGTTAGCTTACAGTCCTGTTTACACCTGCTTATGCTTAGTGCTTCGATGAGGCTCCAATGAAGCTTTGGCAGAGCTTCGATGGGGCTTCGATGAGCCTTTGCTGGGGCTTCGATAAGGCTTCGGTGAGGCTTTGTTGGGCTTCAATGAGGCTTTGGTGGTGCTTCAGTGAGGATTCAAGCGAGCTTTGCCATAGACTCCTATGCAGAGGCGTAACTAGAACCTTCAGGGCCACTGTGCAAGAAATTACGAAGGGCCCCCTGACCCCTGGCCTGGGCCATTCCCTCTTCCCACTGATTCTGATTACGCCATTGCAGGTCTCTTTATTACGGTCGCACAGCGGGACCCTTTCACAAGTTCTGCAGCAGGCCCCCTTTCTGCCATCTTCGGGCCTCCAAATGGTGGTGAAATGCCAGGACCCAGTAACAATTGCAACCTTTGCAATTCCCTCACTTGTGTCAGTAGTTTATAATTTTTATTTTAATTTTATTATTTTATATCTTTTACAATTTTATTTTTACAATTTTTTTTTTTTAGAAGCTCTGTTGGAGGACTTTGATGAGATATCAGGGGTCTAAACAAACCTCAGCTCTCATTTTCCATCTGTGTAGCCTCCGATGCACAGAATGAACGGACAGGAATAGCTGTGCCCCAAGCCTCCCATTCATTCAGAAACGGAAGTATAGTAAAATGAGTTTACTATGCTTCAGTTATGAATGAACCAGTTGGTACCAATCACTGACTCTGTTCATTCAGAAAAAATAAGGAGCCGGTAAATGACGAATTTACCGACCCGTTCCCATCTCTCCATCATGACACATTTTCTACAGCAGCTGGCAGGAGAGAGGAGGGGGAAAGACAGCAGCTCTGTGGGGGGAACCAGGGAAGCACACAGGGACCCTGGGAACAGCAGAAGACAAGTAAACTGGATAGAGGAGAATTGAGAAGATTGGTTCCTCTAAATGCCACCCTGCTATCCCTCCTATTCAGGTGTACAAGGTAGGCACATGGGCCCTCTGGACCATGGGGCCCAGTTGCAATTGCAACCCCTGTAACCCCTATCATTATGCCCCTGATTAAAGATTTAGTTCCACTTCACCTGTATCAGAGAAAAAGCATATCTTCTACTCTGCTAGACAAGGTTGTGTTGGGTGACAGGGCTGTGCTGTGTCACAGAGGTAAATTTCAGGACTGGGTGGACAGAAATTCACATTTTTCCAGGTAAAACAGCTTCTTATATGTCATATTTCATCTGTGTATAGAGCTGTTTGCCTGGAGTTCCACTTTATAGATCAGCCTTTCTCAACCTTTTTACCCCAGAGGAACCCCTAAAATAATTTGCAGGTCTCCAGGAACCCTTACTAAAACCAACTCATCCAGAGGCATAACCAGAACCTTCAGGGCCCCGGTGCAAGAAATAATGAAGGGCCCCCCCTGACCCCTGGCCAGGGCCATTCCCTCTTCCCACTGATCCTGGGGCCCTTTATTACGGTCTGGCAGCGACACCCTTTCACAAATTCTGCAGCAGGCCCCCTTTCTGCTTTGGGCCTCCAAATGGTGGTGAAATGCCATGGCCTGGTCACAATTGTAACCTTTGCAATCCTGATAGTTCCCTCATTGGTGTCAGTAGTTTTTCATTTTTATTTTAATTTTATTATTTTTTTACCATTTAATTTTATGTCTTTTACAATTTTGTTTTTATTATTTTTTACAATATATTTTAGGAGCTCTGTTGGGGGGCTTTGATGAGATATCAGGGGTCTAAACAAACCTCAGTCCTCAATCTCCATCTTTGTAGCCTCAGCTGCACAGAATGAATGGACAGGAATAGCTGTGCACCGAGCCTCCCATTCATTCAGAAATGGAAGTATAGTAAAAACAGTTTACTATGCTTCCGTTATGAATGAACCAATTGGTACCAATCACTGACTCTGTCCATTCAGAAAAGGCAGGAGTCGGTAAATGACAAATCTCTCCACCGTGAGACATCTTCTACAGCAGCTGGCAGGAGAGAGGAAGGGGGATGACAGCAGCAAATGGATAGGAGGGGTGGCGGGGAAAGCATATAGAAGAACCAATCTCCTCCATTAGGAGGAAAATGGAGGAGATTGGTTCCTCTAAATGCTGCCCCCCACCATCCCTCCTATCTAGGAGTACAATGGAGGCACATGGGCCCCCTGGAGCATGGGGCCCGGTCGCAATCGCAACCCCTATTGTTATGCCCCTGAACTCATCGAGGGTCAATAGGAAAAATGCTCCTTTCTATGATGCTCAGTAGGAGGTTTGAACCCCTTTAGTGGTGGTCAGAACGCCACCCTTAGAGGCAGCTAAAAAGATCATTGGTATCATGATGCTGGCTCTACCAAGTGGCATTGAGCCAGGAACTATCAGGGCCCTGTTAAATAGTAGGTCAAACCAGAAAAGCTCAAGAAACCCCTGGCAATAGCTGGAGTAACCCTAGGGTTCCATGGAACCCGAGTTGAAAACCACTCTTTTAGATGCTATCTGGGGATCTGGTGCATGTAAAGGTCAAATACATATTGACTTGGCAGAAGTCTTCAAGGATAAATTCACCTTTGCAGAACAAAAAATAATAAATACACATATTTTTGCAGAAAAAAAAGTGCATTTATTATTTTTCCCTGCAGGACCTGGAAAACATTGCACCTGTGATCATTGGATCAGGGTTGCAATGTCAGATAAACCCTGCAACTTTCTGCCCATACCTTCATACTCGTTGTCTGTTTGAAAGCTGCAGGGCTTGTGGATGAACTACACGAGCGCACATCAGCACCCTCGCAGTTCATTTAGAACTGCAAGCCATCAGCCACGGTAGCTAACAGTACTTGTGGTGCATTCATTCATTCATAGAAAACTGTAAATGAATCATGCAGCTGTATGCCACGCTCTTTTCAAAAAGTGTCAGCGGGAGTGGAGAGAGGATCCCCCACTCGCTGTCACACTGAGTGGGGGATTGGGGGAACTTGTGGCAGGAGCTGGAAGAAATTACATGTTCCACCCTAAATACCGGTTCCAAAAGGTGAACTTAGTCTTTAACTTTTGCTCCCAGTGGAATTTGTGAGGCAGAGAAGGAAAGAGCACATGTGGATGTTGGAACTGCTTTTCCCCACTATAATGTGTGTGGATAGTTCCAGCGAGTATCTGTTTTTTTCCTACATTACCATATTTTACACTTAAGCTAACTTTTTGATGCTTTACAGGATGCCTAGAAACACCTAACTGTGCCTATGGCACCCAGTGGATAAATCAGTACTGTCAATGGTTTGGTGTTCTGGTATGGCAAAGGTTGTCGGCTTTAAGAAGAAATCTGGTGCAGCATTCACTTATAGGATTTCCATATAAAAAAAAAAAAATCACATTTACCCTTTCACCTTTTAGAGGTGATTTTTTTGCTATGCAATTTAGAAACTCCTACGTAAAACACGTTACATAGTTAGAAAGCTTTGCATAGCTACCACACCACACCTTTTGCAGTAATTTCTGAAACTGTTTGTCGCTGTTGCCCTGAAGTATGACATGTCTGTTTGATGAATTGCTCATTATTTTAAGGAGTAGCTAAAATGGCAAGTGCATTCTAATGGGCTTCTAAATAGTACAAGGAGCCAGGCACAAAGTGCAGCATCAGTGGCAGTCTACCTGGCCTTCCAAAGGGAACTGGCTGCTGTGGGTTAGTGCGTCTCCTGCTGTGCTCTTTACTCATCTCACTCATTATTGAATAAGCCCACATACAAAAGTATAAATAAGTATATAAGTATGTAAAAGACATAGTATATTCTGTAAAAAATGAATCAAAATGGTTGACTCCAAAGGGTAAGGATATACTTGAGAATATTATCAGCATAAAATTCCCAAGGGGAGTTCTACTTTAAGACTTTTTTTGTTTTACTATTTTCAGACTTTTAGACAAGTACCTGCAGTGTAGACTTCCGAGTTTAGAGGCATCGGAGGGAGAAACCTGCCAAGTATTACAATCTGATCCAAACTACAGGGCAGAAATACAAGGGGAAACGGACCAAATGACATCTGAAATGCATACTGGGGGGAATTCAATAAGGCACTTACAACAGTATTGTAGCAGCATGGCTGTTTTAAAATGGCCTGTGCCAGATTAAAAAATGCACCTGTTTTGGTAACTTTACAAACACATGGGTCACATTCGGGTAGTCTTCAATAGCGCCACTTTTACAAAGTGGTGCCATGGTTGCAATAAATTAAAAAACAATTACATCTGGTTCATAGATAAGGAAACTGGAGGTAATTAAGACTATGTCTAAGCTGGCACATAGAGACAGGCACAGTGCCTCTCTCTATACACTGTTTATGAGAGTGACATGTTTGCTGATGCTACCCCACCTGTCACTGGTTGGCAAGGATGATGAATGACCGCATGTACAGTTGTAGTTCTAAGCGGAAGCACATGTAGAGGAGACTCCCACAGGACTCCATAGGTCCCAGAGGCACAGAAGACACCAATATAATGAAAGTGTGGCAGCCCAGCCAGTAGACAGTTTCAAAACAAAGCTCAGAGGAGGAAATTTATAGCAAAAAAAACAGTTATGTTATAGTATATGATTTATGAGAAAAATTAACTAATATCACCATAAAAATTATTAAAGCTAAAGTTACTATATTGCTTATGTTTTATCCCGCCTGGTTCCTCCCCTCTTCATCAATATTCTAAATACATTTGTAGCGGTACCCCCGTAGGGGCTGCTGACATAGCTGTACGCAGCCTATTGCATTAGGGTGTGCACCCCAAATATATTAAAATATGAATGGTGTTAGTAGCGCAGTGGATGGTGTCAGTAGAGCAGTGGACTTGTCAGTAGGGTAGAGTTTGGTGTTAGTAGAGCAATGGACAGTGTCAGTAGTTTATTATTTTTATTATTTTATTTTTTACATTTTTTTTAGGAGCTCCATTGTGGGGCTTTGGTGTAATATCAGCAAGGGGAATCTGCGCCACACGCGGTGATTAGGGTGTGCCCAGGCACACCCAGCACACCCCCTGAGCGCGCCTATAGCTGCTGAATGTAGTGGTTAGTCTGCCACCCTGCCCAGCCAGGCATTCAATTCCTCAAGCACTCAGAGTCATTGAACAGTTCATACACTTGTTTTTTTGTATTTTATTGACTGAATTAACTTGGATGGGGGTGGGATATATGGGATGCCCAGAACAATTCAGTGCAAATTTGCTTGGGACTTTAATATACACTCCTGTATATACACTCCCGACTTCTCTCCAGCACAACTCTTGCTCAAGTCCTCTTTCCTACCCTCCTCCAGCACTTCATTTGCTGCAGACTGTTACTCCACCAGAACTTCCCTCGCTGCAAACTGTTACTCCACCAGTACTTCTCTCGCTGTAGACTGTTACTTCCAGACTAGCTAGCACCACATGATTAGGCCTGACACTGACTCAGCCAGGCCTCAGTGGATTGCCTTTTGCGGGCAGGGACCTCAGGCCCCTGTGGGGTAGAAATAGTACAGGTGCTAGCTGTCCTCTACTCAGCTACTAATCCCAGATAGCTATCTTCAGGCCCTGCCAGACAGCCTGGCTGCAATGACCTCTGCACTGCCCCCTCCACAGTCATCTCTTCTGGTTCTGTACCCATCTCTCAAACTGCAATCTCCCAGTTCTCTCAGGTGTGCCTCCCCAGTTCTCCTGACTGCGCCTCACTCACCAGCACTTCACTTGCTGCAACCAGTTGTCCTCCTTGGAGACTCTTAGTAATGTTCTCTCCCGCTGTCCTCTACTTGCTCTCTCATGTGCCTCTCTTCCAGGATCTCTTCACTCTTCCTGGATGCACCTTAAGCCCCAGCACAGGGTCACCCCCCCCCAGACTGGGGAGCTCCCCGTTGGCTCCAACAGCCTCTACGCTCTCTCACCCCAGCTCTTACATCCGACAACTCCTCCCTAGCTGGGCTGACCCCAGGTAATTAAGGAGGCCTGCCCCCCACCAATCCAAATTGGGCATTGGTCAGGGCTCCTTAAGATACCACATGCAGCTCCACCTCTCTTCCCCTCCTCTCCTTCTAACACTTTCTAGAACAAAGAGGGAGGTAACAGAGAAGTGACACTGCCTGTGAGTCACCAGCTGCTACCCTGGTCCACTCCCGGCGCAGAATCAAAACAAACAGGCCTAACAGTCAGGTAGGCCTGCCTAAATTTACCTATACTGCCAGAGAAAAAACTCATTCTAGTACCTCACTAACTAGAGGGTGCTACACATTTCTAATTGACTTTTTTCCTTACATACCTTATTTTCAGACCCTGTGTTATCAACACTGGGTTTCAGTGCTTCTCTATGCAATGCAGACAGGACATGGTTCATTGGAGGGACCAGCGGGCTGCTGTGCATAGCTTCCTAAAAATATCACAGTGCCCTGCCTCAGTACTCCTCTCAAGAGTTCTCAGTACTGCTGCAAGCAGTGGGCTGGCTCTTCAGAGAAGTTATGCAAATATCAAATTGCTTATATGTATGCTAGACTGGGAGAAGCGGGCATTCCTACTATGGCCACACTGGAATGCACATGTCCTGAATTGAGTTAAAAAAAAAAGAAGGGAAAAAACGCACCAGTACTCATCAACAACCGGTTCAGCTTAACCACTTGACCTCCGGAAGATCATGACCAGGCCATTTTTGTGATACAACACTGTGTTATTTAACTGACAATTGCGTGATCGTGTGACACTGTACCTAAACAAAATATATGTCCTTTTTTTCCCACAAATAGAGCTTTCTTTTGCTGGTATTTGATCGCCTCTGTGGTTTCTATTTTTTGCGCTATAAACAAAAAAGGTGACAATTTTGAAAAAAAAAATACAAATATTTTTCTGCTATAAAACATATGCAATAAAAAAAATTGAAAGAAAATCAAATTTCTTTATCAGTTTAGGCCAATATGCATTCTGCTACATATTTTTGGTAAAAAATCCCAATAAGCGTATATTGATTGGTTTGCGCAAAAGTTATAGCGTGTACAAACTATGGGATTTTTTTTTACATTTTTTACTAAAAGTGGCAGTGATCAGCAACTTATAGCAGGACTGCTATATTGCAGCGGACAGTTGGGACACTAAATTACACTTTTGATACTTTTTGGGGACAAGTGACACTAATACAGAGATCAGTGCTAAAAAATATGCACTGTCACTGTACTAATGTCACTGGCAGGGAAGGGGTTAACATCAGGGGCGATCAAAGGGTTAAATGTATGCTTGACCAGTGCTCTACTACTGTGACGGAGGTGCTTGTACTAGGGGAAGGCATGGATCGGTGCCCCTGCTTAGCACAGACACAGAATACATGCCTTGTGTACTGACAGAACAGCAATCTGCCTTATTTACATAGGCAGACCACCATTCTGCCTGTGTACCAAAGCATCGGCAGGTGCCAGCGAACATCGAGTCGACCATACCCGCCGATCAGCTCCCGCTGTGTCTAATCAAAGAGGGAGCAGGCCGCTGGCAACACGTGTGCCCCAAGCCTGGAGGTGCAGGATCGTGTATTGGGTATGTGATCCTGCACAGCAGAGCTGCCTTGCCACTGTTTATATACAGTATACGGTCAACGATCAGTTAAACATGCAGAGACTGGGGTTGATTAACTCAAAAAAAATAGGCTGTCCACCTTGCAAGACAATTTTCCCTTAGCTTAATGAATGCAGTGAAAATTCACTTTGCAAAGAATACCCAATTACTTGCAAAGAAAAAAAAACTGGATTTTTACTTATACATGATTGGGTGATGGAAGACCCTTTGTTAAGGGAAAATTCCTTTGCAAGGTGAATAGTCTGTTTGCCTTTAATATGCCTACCCCATTGAACCCCAAAAATTACCAAAAGTAATTTTGTTGCTTGAAAAAATGTTAATTTCTATAATTTCTCATGAGAATGAAGTTATATAACTATACAACCCAGACAACCTGTAAGCCTTCAAGCAAAACAACATATTTTCCTCCAAGTATGTTTAGCAGGTTGACAGCAAGAAATTGCTTTAAGGCATGGCAGGGACACAAATGTAAACTGATCACCTTTAGAAATGGCCAAGCCCATTCTTTTTTAAGATAAAAGGATAAGAGTAGTAAAGGAAGTGCCCTTGTTCACTTATTGACCTTGCCCACGGTGCATCTCCTGCTTTACTACTGCAATCATGAGCTGGAACAACCGTTTGGCATCCTCTAATGTATCATCTTCCAGAGGTTTCAGCTCAACCTCTGTAGGAGGAGGAGGTTCCAGCAGGGGCATTATCAGCTCATCCTCTCAATTTGGTGGTCTCCGGGCTGCACCAAGTTCTGGATTTGGCAGTAGAAGCCTTTTGAATGCAGGCTCTAGCAAAAGAGCCATAAGCAGTTCCCGGGAGTCTGGTTCTGGTGGTGGCTTTGGTGGTGGCTTTGGTGGTGGCTTTGGAGGTGGCTTTGGAGGTGGCTTTGGAGGTGGGTATGGAGGTAGTGGCAGTTTCGGAGGTGGTTTTGCTAGCTCTGGATCTGCCCCTCCATCTGCAGGTATTGTAAACGTCACGGTTAACAGACAACTCCTGGCTCCAATCTCCGTGGAAATTGATCCAAACGTTTCTGTAGTCAGGAAAGAAGAAAGGGAACAGATTAAGAACTTGAACAACAAGTTTGCTTCTTTCATAGACAAGGTACAGTGTTGTGTCCGATTCTTGTCATGCTTTTAATATATTTAAATTCCTTCTATTCAGCCTTTCACTAAAAATTCAAGTTCTAAATACATCAATAAAGCTGATTTAATGACATGATGCAAAACACAGAGGTGTCTATTATCTCATAGCAACCAATCAGATATCAGTTTTTATTAGACTAATGTAGTTAGTGTAATGAAATATGATCTTTTATTGGTTACTATTAGACGTTGCTTATCAGTTTTTTGTTAAATAAAACTCTGTAATATGCTTACTTGATTATTCAATACAAAGGACAATATATAGCGCAGCAGAGCAACAAATCAGAACTCAGATATAAGCTTTTCTTTGTTCAGAATATTTTTATATGACTTGTGATTGCTAAACTAAAATCTATTTGCTGGCTTTGAGTCACTGCACCGGCGGTTGATTTACTCAAGGCAAAAAGTCTGTTCACTTAATTCAAGTTAATTTTTCCTTAGCGTAATAAATGTTGTCAATAAATGTCACTTTTCAAAGAATACCCAATCACATGTAAGAAAAAAAGAAAAAAAAAATAACAGTATTTTTGCTTGCACATGATTGGATAATGAAGGTCAATAGAGCTTCACCTCATTCACAACGCTAAGATAAAACAGCCTTGAAAAGTATATAGCCTGTTTGCCTTTAGTAAATCAACTCCATCCATTTTGTATTGATTTTACTCATTGCAATGTCTTCCTTGATTACACCTGTTAATGTGCCACTCGTATGTCATGATGATGATATGCACAGAACAATGGTAGTGTGGCAATAATATAAGATTTAAGATCACTGTGGTCATATCAGTGAAAGATGAATGCCAGTTGGCTGTATGAGTGCACTGTGCTCTTTGCATGTCTACGTGTCTTTGAAAATGTAGAAATGTCTACATATCTTGCAGTCACTGGGTGTGGACTGTGCTTATACTAGATCACAAGGATGTTCCCTGTGGCTAAGAGTGTCACTAGTCTATTACTTAAATAGTATGTCTTAAGAGAGCTTGATAATAGTATAATATGTTTCTCTGATGACAATATTTTGATAGGTGAGATTCCTGGAACAGCAGAATAAAGTGCTTGAGACCAAATGGAACCTGCTGCAACAACAGGGCGGTGGACAAACAGGCCAAAGAAGTAACATTGAGCCCCTTTTTCAAGCCTATATAAACAATCTAAAGAAACAGCTAGATACTTTTGCAAATGATAAAGGACGTCTGGAGTCAGAGCTTCGTAATGAGGAGGATCGCGTTGAGGAATTTAAGCGCAGGTACAAACTTATGATTCAGGTGCCAGTCAAAGTTATAGTACAGTAAATTAGGATAATATGCTGTAAATTGTACATATATACCGTATATACTCGAGAATAAGCCAACCCTAATATAAGCCGAGGCACCTAATTTTACCACAAAAAACTGGGAAAGCTTATTGACTCAAGTATAAGCCTATGGTGGGAAATGCAGCAGCACCATTACACAGGTACTGTAGCCATTACACAGGGACTCAGCCATTACACAGGTATTGTAGCCATTACGCAGGGACTCAGCCATTACACAGGGACATGGACTCAGCCATTACACAGAGACAGGGAGCCATTACGTAGCAGCACAGTACCTTCTCTCCTCTCCTCGTCCTTGAGTCAGCCGCTCCGGACCCGCCCCCGCCCACAGCACAGTGTCAAGCCAATCACTGCCAGTCACTGGGCAGCCAATCAGTCAATGTATGTGCGCTGTTTAGCACACATACATAGACTTTTAGGAGCAATCCCTGGAGAAGAGCTCCAGGTACACACAGAAGCGGCATCGGACCACCCACAGAGGCTGCAGGCGCCCGCAGATGAGCGATGTGGGACCCTTACTCGAGTATAAGCCGAGGGGAGCCTTTTTAAGCATAAAAAATGTGCTGAAAAACTCGGCTTATACTCGAATATAAACAGTATATATATATATATATATATATACACTCTTTAAATAACACATTGGGGCTCATTTACACTTGCTTCGGCTTCAACACACATTAAGGGCTAGTTTACACTTACTTCAAAACAAGGCTTCGGACACGCTTTGTTAAAGCTCTCTAAGCTCTCTCACTAAATAAAATGGTTAGCTTAACAGTCCTGTTTACACCTTGCTTTTGCTTTACTTTGCTTCGGCTTCGCTTCAAAAATTATACCCCATGTAGCTTTAGTTGTGCTTCAAAGCATCTTCAAAGCCTCCATAGAAGTCTATGGCAAAGCTTGCTTGAAACCCCACTGAAGCTCCACCGAAGCCTCATTAAAGCCACACTGAAGCCTCATTGAAGCCCCACTGAAGCCCCACCGAAGCCTCATTGAAGCCCCATCAAAGGCTCATCGAAGCCTCATCGAAGCACCAAGCAAAAGCAAAGTGTAATGCCCAGTACACACAATGAGATTATAGGACAAATGATCGTCCATTTTTTTTTTGCATGCTAATCTCACATTGAATCGGAAGAGTTTACTTTAGTCACGAGAATTCTCATACGACAGAATAAAAAATCGTATGTGATGTGATGTGTTGTAGTGTATTTGTATTGCATTTTCGAATGACAACTGTACTGATTAAACAAACATCGTAAGATTGGGCATCGTACAAGAATATTTTTCCTGCATGTCCGATCATGTCCAGACAGATAATATCTGATGTACTGTCATGATTGGCCCTCGAAAGCTCTGTACTAACGATCCAATTGTCGTACAATCACTTCAAAATTTGTATTTTCCGACCAATATTCTTATCGTGTGTACAGGGCTTAAACAGGCAGCTAACCATTTTATTTAGTGACAGGAGTTTTGACTGGCGTTCAGAGAGCTTTAACAAAGCGTGTCCGAAGCCATGTTTTGAAGCAAGTGTAAATTAGCTCACTGTATTTTGCTGCCTCCTTGTAACATGCTCTGTCAGCTCCCGAACTGCTCCTTTCCTCCCTCATTTCCATTAGTCTGGAATGCTCAATGCATGCTAATTAATTGCTCTTTGCACACTACACATCCCATAGTCCATCCCAGTAGTGAGCAACATTCCTGTATCATGGAGAACAAATGTAGCCACCCTCTAACAGGAAGTCACATCACAGTAACATAAAAAAATACATTTGGACATTTTGAAGAAGCAAGAGCCTTTTTTGAGTTAAAGTAGAACTATAGGACCCTCACTTCCTGTTCCATAGCCAAAACAGGAAGTGAGAGAAAATCCCTGCAAATTAAGGGAATTCATTGGGGCCTCTTAGGTCAGAGTCCTCATTGGAAGACTTCCTATCCATTACTATTATTCTGGGGATAACCCAAAATTTGGGATTTTCTTTTACTTTCACTTTTGATCATAAGGCCCCTTTCACACGGCCGTTCCGTGTGTGGGGTCCATTTTTGCTCAGTAGGGATCACTGCACTGATCCGACGGATGACAGATCCGTCTCTGCAAATTGTGCAGAGACGGATTTGTCAGAACGCCGCTCTCCTCTATGGGAAATCAGACAACAACGGTCCATCTGTCCGTTGTCATCTGATCCGATCCCCAGATGGATGGAAAAATAGGGTTTCCATCTGTTGGACTGAGCAGATCGGATGTCAGCGGACATGTCAACGCTGACATCCATCGCTCCATAGAGGAGAATGGGGCGTCCGTTCATGTCCGCCTGAAAAACGGACAGGTGGACCTAAGCGAAACGCCCATGTGAAAGGGCCTAATAGTAAACGGGACAAACAGAGAGGGTGAATCTCCTAAATGTGGGCAGAGTGTTTTAAAGTAGAAGTCCACCCTAACACTAAAATCCCTGCATCTACAGACATCCACGATCTAACACTAAGCTATCTAGCCCTTTTTGAAGCCGATCCTATGCAATCCAATGCTGAGCTGTCAGCCGCGGCTTCTCTGTGTAGGCGGGTGCAGAGGACACAGCCGACAACGGGAGCCCCATAGTAAGTCTATGGGTGATGTCATTCTCCATTAATTTCACAGCCGTTGTCTGCCATGTCCTCTGCATAGTTTTGCAGGTATGTATACTGATTTCTTCTTTTCAGGGCTAGATAGGTTAGTGTTAGATCGTGGCTGTCAGTAGATGCAGAGATTTTAGTGTTATGCTGGATTTACACTTTAATCTCACTCCAATGTGTCCAAAATGTTTTGCAAAAGTGTTACCTTAAGTTACAGCATATTTTAATACATATTGAATAGATTTTTTTTTTAACCACAGTTTAGTGTCACTTTAAGAGCCAGGTCACACAATAAAATGCTCTGTGTATTCTTGTGTGATTCACATGCAATCCAGGTGCAGTGCAATTTCAGCCCATTCGTTTGAGTGGGTTGACCGCATATTGTATGCACTACTTTAAAAACGCACAGCAACTGGATCACATAGTACTACTGTACCATGTGATCTGGTACAGACAAACACACTGCGTTTGCGACCTGTGTTCTGGGTGTCGCTAAGTAAACACTGACACCAACTTCACATTACAAGTGCAGTGCGTTTTAAACATGATACAAGGAACCCATGTTCTGTGCATATATTTTACACCATGTTGTGGTGTGAACTGGCATTTAAGGGTAACTCCACTTTTGTGGGAAAATATGTTGCAAATAAAATAATATAATATAGCACAGGGATATGCACCTCCAGCTGTTTCAAAACTACAAGTCCCATCATGCCTCTGCCTCTGGGTGTCATGCTTGTGGCTGTCAGAGTCTTGCTATGCCTCATGGGATTTGTAGTTCTGCAACATCTGGAGGTCCGCTAATTGCATATCCCTGATATAGCATATACAATTGCAACACAAATCATAATGTAATATTATGTTATTAAAAATTACCTTTCCATCTGCAGTGCTATAATTTTATGTAAAATGCAATGCAACGTGGCAAGCTGGAGGTGTTCTGTACACAGATGGTATATGGAATGCCTCTCAGAAATGTAATTTCCTGCTTGTGTGATTGCCTCACTGATTTTCCCAGAAGTCTCTACTGAGATACTAATCTGATTTTGGGTATCCTCACATCCTCTGCAACAAACAGTTCAGTTCAGTTCCTCAATAGAACCCTGCAAGTGCAGCAGCTGATTGATAATAATAAAGTCACTCACATTCACATGGACACAAACAAACAGCTATTTCTTCAGATATACAAAAGATAGGAATCAGCAACAAAATTTGTTAAAAATCTGTGCAAAGATCACCCAAAGGGGAATGTTTTTTTTTCAATGAAAGTGAAGTTACTCTTTAAGACTTAAAGACAGCATTGAACAGATCAATGCTGAGTGGCACCTGGGTAAACCTGAAGCTAGATAATTAGCGCCTTCAACAGGTAACCCCCCTCTGACCAGACCGCGACTGAGAGGATGCCACATTAAAGAAAGCTGAGAACCACATGTGTTTCCAAAGCCACAGTTTAAGGCCCACTGTTGTGATTTTAGATTTATTGAATACAAGCATTTGTTTCACAATATCAAATTTAACCTGTATTTCTTCATAGATATGAGGATGAAATTAATCTGCGATCTGCAGCAGAGAATGATTTCGTAGTCCTCAAGAAGGTAATACTATACCCTGACCTACATAGAAGTATGTGTATATTTTGGAATGTCTTCTGAGCTACAGAAGGAATATAGACGCTTGCCAATGGTATTATTTTTTCCAAATTGCATGGAATTCTTCACATTTCTATGATCTCCAAAAGCTCTGAGGCTTGTCCCTCAAAAAGCAGCAGATGACTTGCACCTACTGTACTTTGCTGCAGTTTACTGTTGAAGTCCAGATCATGGAAATGTGAATTACCCAGCATTTGGTATATAAAGGTAATAATATGCCTATGATATTTGTGAGTATTTTATTGAATTCTGTACAAAAGCTATACAGTGCTGTGTTCCGGCAGCCACACAGAGACTTCTTGTCTTGTCCTGTTCCCAGGAACAAAATCTAGGCCGGCTGAGTGCTGCTCAGCCATTCACAGGAAGCTTTGTATTTTATCAATAAATACAAGGCTTCCTCTGAATGGCTGAGGTCAGAGATTATGACATCATCCGTCCACCTCTCCACTTTAGCCAATCAGAGTTTTATTAACTGCTTCCCGACCGCGCGCCGTCTTTTCACGGCGGCAGTCGGGGAGCTGGGCGCGAATCGCCGTAAATATACGGCGATTCGCATTTGGCCACCAGGGGGCGCGCGCGCGCCGCCGGCGGCACGCGCGCGCACCCGCCGCACTCCTGAGGAGTGTGCCCGCGGCTCGGGCGGACCCGATGTCCGCCGGCGAGCCGCACTTTTCTGCCGCGCGCCAGCCCTTCGTCAATTATTTTGAGACTAACCGATTTCACCTCTCCACCTGCCTACTACAGTATTAGAGACTGGAGTCGGTAAGTCTCCTTCGGAACATAAATAACTATTTTATGTTTCGAAGGACACTTACCGACTCGTCGTGAGTCGGCCGGATCTAAAACAAGGACCCTTGTCCTGTTCTGTTCTTCAGAGACACACCGACGGCCTTGTGTCGTG
>BLSH010335368.1:308731-324657 GCA_018402905.1 Glandirana rugosa
GAGAGGGAGTCTCGTGGTTGTCCTTGGAGAGGGATTACGTCATCATCTACCAAAATCTTGCTATTTAAAACCATCTACTACTGCATTAGGGAGAGGTTCCTGTTGGTGCTCTGAGGGAGAGTTTATCGTTCTAAAACAATCTACTACTGCATTAGGGAGAGGTTCCTGTTGGTGCTCTGAGGGAGAGTTTATCGTTCTAAAACAATCTCCTACTGCATTAGGGAGAGGTTCCTGTTGGTGCTCTGAGGGAGAGTTTATCGTTATAAAACCATCTCCTACTGCATTAGGGAGAGGTTCCTGTTGGTGCTCTGAGGGAGAGTTTATTGTTATAAAACCATCTACTACTGCATTAGGGACAGGTTCCTGTTGGTGCTTTGAGTTTTTTTTTAATATGTCTCAATATTTTGGGGGCTACCCCAATTAGAAAAAAAAAACCAAACAAACAAATAGCAGTGTTGGCTACCTCCTCTTCCTCCTCCTCCACCACCGCCACTTCCACCTACACTGCCACGGTCACGGCCTAGTCAACCTCTAGGCTTCTACTCCACATCCACCACCTCCTCCCATTTTTTTTTTTTGTGATTTTAAGTTATTTCCCTATCCACATTTGTTTGTAGGGCACTTGTCCTACTCCTTACCCCAAGCCATTTTTTGGCCAAAAGTTTGGGTCACCTTTGACTTCAATGGGGTTCGGGGTCCGGGGTAAAGTTCAGGTCAAGTTCGGTACCGAACCCAAACTTTTCCGCGAAGTTCAGCCGAACCAGACGAACCCGAACATCCAGGTGTCCGCTCAACTCTACTTATGTTATGTGATTCTTAGAGGTTCTTCCCCAGATAATTTTTTTTATCCTCAGTCCCTAAACACAACCTCCTTTTTATTTATTTGAAACAAATACATTTGCTTTTGAACAAGTGAACCTGAAAATGTATTTTTATCTATTGAATCTGAATCTGCGTATGTCAGTGGCTAAATTCTATAATCAGAATCCTCTCTAATCCCTGGGATATGCAAATACATATTCAAGAATTTTAAGATATCCATCAAGTTTTGCAATTAAAGTTGCTCGTAATTTCTTTTTCTGCAAACTTATCTTCACAGTGAGTCCAAATGGCTTCCGAGCATGCAGCAGCAATTCATAAACTCTATTGGGGGTGTATTGCAGTGTGATTGCTTGGCTGTAAAAGAGGGAATGAAACTAGAAATAAATAACCCCAAATAAGAAGTAATGGTGAATCTGTCCAGGTACAATAAAGTCTATAGGTGATGAATCTTATTAATTTCTTTTCAATTTAGGGATAACTGGCAAACCCCCCAATTTATTTTAACAATACTGTACGGCGGGGAGGAGTCTTTTCATGCTCATTCAAAGGCAGCATTGAATATAGCATGCTTGGGAGATGCCTTGAAGCTGTACATGGTTTTATAAACAGTACAATTTTCATGAACAATATCAGCTACTGGGGTTGATTTATTAAAACTGGAGAGTGCAAAATCTGGTGCAGCTCTGAAGAGAAACCAATCAGCTTCCATGTTTTTTTGTCAAAGCTTAATTGAACAAGATGATATTAGAAGCAGATTGGCTACCATGGACATCTACACAAGAGTTTGCACTCTCCCGTTTTAGTAAATCAACCCTACTGTGTACACTGGCATTACGTATTTGGCTGTGGAATAAATTTTGTTCTTTTACAATTAGCTTGGTCTACATTCAATAGCATCACTCCAGTCTATTCATTTAAATAATCTTTTTTCAGGGAGCTCTTGCAGCGACACAAACTTTTTTAGTGCATACTTAGGTTTTCTTTCCCTTTCCAATGGTGAAGCATCATGCTGCAAACAAAAGGCAGCTTAAGGATAAGTGGTTAGTAATAAGTGAATGATATGTTTTGAACTAAGACCATAAAAACAAAAAAACCCACAAAAAATGAAAAGCCCAAAATACTAGCCCCTTAAACAAAAGCTCACTTTATTTTTCAGGGAAACCTTGCAGCACAAAAAAATAAACAGTTTAACCTAAGATAAACACCGTATCAAATTAAAAAAAAAAATCAATATGCCACCAACATAAAAGAAAACCCCAAAATATTATTATTATACAGGATTTATATAGTGCCAACGGTTTGCACAGTGCTTTACAACATGAGGGCAGAAAGGACAGTTACAATACAATTCGATACAGGAGGAATCAGAGGTTCTTGCTCATTAAAGCGTAAAATCTAGAAGGGAGGGTCAAGAGATACAAAAGATAATAACTGTGGGAGACAATCTAAAGGAGAAAATAAATGTACAGTTGTCAGGCGGGGACAGAAAAGGCTTCTCTGAAGAGAAGGGTTTGCAGGGATTGTCTAGAAACAAGCAGAGTAGGAGATAGTTGGACATATTGAGTTAGGGAGTTCCAGAGGATAGGAGAGGGGAAAAGTCCTGGAGGTGAGCATGGGAGGAGGTGACAAGGGAACTAGAGAGCAGGAGGTCTTGGGAGGAACATAGAGATCGATTTGGTTGGTATTTTGAGACAAGGTTAGTGATGTAGCTGGGGGCCGAGTTATGGATGGCTTTGTAAGTTATTGATAGTATTTTGAATTTAATTTGTTGGGTGAGTGGAAGCCAGTGGAAAGATTGACAAAGAGGAGTAGCAGACACTGCACGGTTGGTAAGGTGGATGAATCTGGAAGCAGCATTCATGATGGAGTGAAGGAGGGATAGCCTATGTGTGGTTAATCCTGTGAGGAAGGAGTTGCAGTAGTTAAGGCAGGAGATGACCAGGGAGTGAACTAGGAGCTTTGTGGTGTCATTGGTTAGGAAGGGGCATATTCTGGAGATGTTTCAGAGGTTGAGGCGGCAATATTTGGACAGTGATTGGATGTGGGGCCCGAAAGGAGAGTTCAGAGTCCAGGATTACACCAAGAACCTTGGCATGTGAGGACGGGCTGATAGAAGCTATTGATCTTGACAGAGAAATCAGGGGTAGAGGTAAGTGTGTGTGTGTGTGTGGGGGGGGGGGGGAGTTATGAGCTTGGTTTTGGATAGATTGAGTTTGAGGAAATGGTGTGAAATCCAGGCTGATATGTATGTTAGTAAATTAGTGATACATGAGGAGACTGAGTTTGGTATTGTCGGCGTAGAAATTGTATCGGAAGCCATGGGAGGCTATCAGCTGACCCAGGGAGTAGGTGTCAATGGAGAATAAGAGAGGTTCAAGGACAGAACCTTAGGGGACCCCAACAGAGAAAGGGAGAGAAGAGAATGGGTATAGTCATATAGTTCAGTTGATACTCAGCACCACATCCCAAGAAGAAATGGTAAAACACAGACAACAAGAAATAAGGGACTTTAAAGGTGCTGAACCTCCTCATGGAATAATAAATCTTACCACATACTGTTAAACATTCAATTATTTTATTAAGGTTACAAAAAAGCTAAAATTATGTCTATGTCCAAAATAGACATCAGATACAAATTTCATGTGCAGCAAACCCTCTATAGAACACACTACCCCTTAACCAAAGCACACAATTCCTCTATATTGATATATATACATAATGGGGGAGAAGAGGTGGAAGTAGAATTGTAAGTAATGCTAAAGGTGCAGTTGGATAAGTAGGATGAGAACCAGCGAATAGTACAGTCACGGAGACCAAAGGTGTGGAATTTTTTGAGGAGGAGGGGGTGGTCCTCTGTGTTAAAGACAACAGAGAGGTCCAGGAGTAGGAGTACAGAATATTGTCCACTGGACTTAGCTGTTATCAGATCGTTTGTGAGATTTAGGAGAGCAGTTTTCGTGGAGTGTTGAGGGCAGAATCAAGACTGAAGGGGTTCAAGAAGGTTATTCTCAGCAAGGTGGACACTTGGTTGTAGACCAGACGCTCAAGTAGATTGGATAAAAAGGGGAGCAAGGAGATGGGGCATTGGTTGTTAAGTTTGGTGAGGTCAAGTGAAGGATTTCGAAGTATGGGGTGACTAGTGCATGTTTTAGAGAGTTGGGGAAGATGCCAGAAGAGAGTTAGTGGATGGAAGCATATACCCAGAAACAGTATTGGACTTTGTAATGTAAGTGTAAGCAAGGTTTGTGATCCCTTCTCCTTTCCCCCACAGGTCCTTACTTACCGCCTCCTGTATTGTCTACATCTCATATCTAGTGCAAAGACTTGAAAAGGAACTTACTTCTACAGTATGGGTGCATCCCATCCAAGTCTATGAGGCGAGGCGGGGGGGGACAGCATGGTCAGCCAGGCACTCAATCTTTTCCATCTGGGATTTAGAAAATTAGGTTGATTTGCAAAAGGCAAATTGTCTGTTCACTTTGTAAGGGAAATTTTACCACTGTTTACTAAGCTCTGGGCTAAATTCCCTTGCAATGTGAACAGCCTATTTGCCTTTGATGAATCAACCCCAATGTGCACAAGTCCACCACAGGCAGTAAATAAGCACCTGTAGGGAGGGGGGGGAGCATTTTTTCAGATTCATTTTTTTAGAGGGCTAGGGAGCGTGCCTGTTTTATTTTTTAAGCTAATAAACTCTGGTAATCTTTAGTCTGATATTCCCATGTAAAAAGATAATTTCTGATCTTTCCCACATTTTTTTGAAACAAACGAGACAT
This sequence comes from Glandirana rugosa, assembly GCA_018402905.1. NCBI lineage: Eukaryota > Metazoa > Chordata > Amphibia > Anura > Ranidae > Glandirana > Glandirana rugosa. The sequence goes on from BLSH010335368.1 coordinate 313,330, forward strand.
TTTTATTGTCTTTAACCACTTCTTGCCCACGTTATAGTCCAAAGTTGGCTACAGCACGGCTCACATTGCCTCATTGCCACATTGTTTCCCTTGTGCCCCCTGTGTCGTGCATCGGCATGGATCTGTGATCGCTGTGTCCTTGTCCAATCACAGCGGCTCTTAATCATGTGTCCAATCAAAGCTGATCACAGTGTTTACGGCATTTGCCAGTTATTGGCAGTCCTCTCCTCACACTGACAGTGTGTGGCGAGAGGAGAACCAATAACCGGCAAATCTACACAGGGGACATCTAAGCTGTTAATCAGGGCACTGATTACCAGTGCCCTGATGATCACTACAGCCCCAAAAGTGCCCACAAGTGCTGCCAATCTGTACCCATCAATTCTGCCAATCAGTGCCCATCAGTGCTGAAATGTCAGTGGCCATCAGTGATGCCTGTCAGTGCCCATCAGTGCCATCTATCAGTGCCCATCGGTGCTGCCTATCAGTGCTCATCAGTGCCACATAGTGCTGCATCATTAATGTCCATTAGTGCCACCTCATCAGTGTCCATTAGTGCAGCCTCATTAGCACACATTAGTGAAGGAGAAAAATGACTTATTTTGATAATTTTATAACAGAAACTAAGAAAAACTTATTTTTAAAAAAAAAAAAGTTGGTCTTTTTTCGTTTGTTTATAAAAAAATAAAGTGGTGATTAAATACCAACAAAAGCAAACTATATCTGACTCAAAAAATTATAAAAATGTTGTTTGGGTACAGTGTTGCATGACCACGCAATCGTCATTCAAAGTGTGACAATGATGAAAGCTGAAAATTGGCCTGGGCAGGAATGGGGTGAAAGTGCCCAGTAGGCAAGGGTCACTCAAATTTCTATATACTTTTCAGGCATAAAAAGTTTAACTTTTTTTTTTAATACATTTTTTCCAGTGATAATTTCAAATGATCTTGTGTAACTATTATAAAGCTAATTTTACTCTGCAATGTGTCCCAATTATTTTGACAGAAAAAAATGTTTCTAGTACAAAGCATGGCAAATGGTGCATTGTGACATATTATAGGGCATTAGAACACACTTTACTGTAAAAATGCTTCATGTCCTTTTTATATTTTTTTTGCACACCCCAGTGCAGCAGGTTGGGGTGAACTCAAGCAATAGGACATAAGCAAAATTGCCTTATCTTTGTGTTGGGACTGCATTGGGCAACACTGCCTAACACAGACCAAGGGCTAGTGTAAATGAGCCATAAAATAGCTGCAAATTGACAGCACAAGCGCTATAGTGAATTCTGTTTGGGCATTAATTAATGCAATTTGCAGCATTTTCACTGTAATTCTGCCACTAATTAGTGGCCAGCGCTATAGTAAATGACCCCCTTTAAGACCTACCTAAAGGTTCACTGGGAGGTGTTGAGAAGGGGTTACACTCTTATAGGAAAAATAGTAAGGTGTCCACAAATGTGTTGCTATACAGTGTATTTATGGACTGTAACATAATGTACTCATTATAAATCTAGTACAGGGCATAGTTCATAAACATATGCACTTCTGTTAATGATATCTGTGCTTACAACCAAAGGAGGAAATATTACACTAAACAATTGATCCATATATGCCCAATATATGGTTTAGTAATACTACTGCACCTGGTTTGTCCAACACTGCTACTACTGTTACTATTACTATCCCTGCTACTAGTAATTAGAATTATAACAGCAACATATTATATCATGTCAGTAAACAAGAAACCACATGCATTGCAGCTCCAGGCCAGCCATAATGATTATACAATCTTGCTTTTATCTGTCTTCTGTTATTTATTTCTCATAAATGAACAGCCATGATAACATTCTTATTACAGTGATTATGTGGGAAAAATAATGTGGTAAGAGGTTGTCTACATTCTCAAGTTTTTTTTTTTTTTTTTTAAATGAAGCCAAGCCCTTTCTAATATTGTAGAAGATAAGATTTTGCTTATATTGCAGTACATTCTGGATCACACCCTCCTGTGACATTCTTCACTCATGTCATGTATAGGGTAATGAGCTGGGAGCAAAGACACACCTACATTGGACTCTGGAGGTAGAGAGCCACCAACTTCTCATTTACTAAAAGTGAAGTGTGCAAAATCTGGTGCAGCTATGCATGGTAGCCAATCAGCTTTTAACATCAGCTTGTTCAGTTAAACTTTGACAAAAAAAAATGGAAGCTAATCTGTTTCTTTCCAGAGCTGCAACAGAGTTTGCACTTTCCACTTTTAGTAAATCAACCCCTTGTGTCCTGCAGCTCTAGGCATATATTTAAGTAACTACTATGACCTAATGTGTAGAAATAAAAGGAAATCACCTTTACCACCATTTAAAGAGATGAAATATTTTAAACACTCAATCCACGAACAATTTTTCAAAATCACAGCTGGGATACGGTTCACATTGTGAATATTAGCAATTTACACATTTTGTTGTTCCCAATCTCAATAATAATAATAATAACAATAGCAATAATAAATTAACAATATTATTATTATTATTATTATATTTCTGTAGGGTTACATTTATATTTCTTCATGGAATGTCATAGAAAAAAATGATTAGGTTTCCAAACCAGCCAACATTTTTTTTTTGCCCTGGGCACTAGACAGCAATAAAGGGAGGCACACGGGCTATAATATATAAGTGAACACTCACACCACTGACCACCAATGTAAGGGGGTACTGCCAACATTTAAAGAGGCACACACCACTGACCACCAAAATTTAGGAGGAGGAGCAATACACCAAAATGGCACAGGCTGTGGCTTCCCTCCCCTCACCTACAATTACCGCGGCAGTGGAGAAAGCAGTTGCCACTGGCATATTGCAACTCAGGAAGGAGATGGGAGAACATAACAAACAAATTGGGGAACTTGAGCAACGCATCTCCGACACTGAAGATGAACTACATGTCTCACAGGCAAGTAAACAATGATTGTCCAATACACAACAGTATTTACTGGACAAAATTGATGACCTCAAGAATTATTCTCGAAGGAACAATCTGAGAATCATAGGCCTCCCAGAATCCTACAATAATACCTCGGTACTGAAACCACACCGATAGAGTAGCCATACTAAGATCCTTCAGAAATGCTAAAAATCTGCAACTAGAGGGTCACAAGTTGTTGATATTTGCGGATTATTCCCAGGAAGTGGCCTGGTGTCGCAAAGCATTCCAGCCAATATGCTCTGCGCTCTATCAAAAAGGCGTTAAGTTTACTCTGTTCTATCCAGCCATTTTGCGCTTCATGGATTCATCAGGGAATGCCAAATCTTTTACACACCCTGAGGAGGCTACAAACTACCTACAGGCATGTTTACACATTCCAATGGACACTCAACCGGTTGCCACTTCGACCCCCTCTCCGGGCAGCAGAGACCTACGCAGTCCAAGGAAGGACTCTCCAAAGAGGGCACGCTATTAGAACAAGTCTGAGTAAGGCAAAACCATCAGAAGCAATCTACGATAAAACCCGCCCAATGGAACTTCATTATGGGGTCTGATAGTTCTGCTTGACCTGTTGGCTGCCTTCATTACCCTCAAGTATACTAGCCCCTAAATCCCCCCCACCACCAGCACTGATCACCTACCGATAGATTGCTTATAGAGTTGATCAAACACGTGGATGTTCGGGTTCGGTGGGTTCGGCCGAACTTTGGAAAAAAGTGTGGGTTCTGTACCGAACTTGACCCGAACTTTATCCTGAACCCCGTACCCCATTGAATTTAATGGGGACCCGAACTTTTCGGCACAAAAGTGACTGTAAAAGAGTCCTGGAAAGTGCTGGAGGGCTATAAAATGATTTTAGAACAATAATCTGTCCCTTACAGCAACAGCAGGAACCTGACCCTATAGAACTAGGAGATGATTTTAGGACAATAATCTGTCCCTCTAAGCAGTAGACTCTACCTAGTCCAGTCAGATCTTTCTGTAATGCAGGATGAGATCTGCAATCTGTCCCTAAAAGCAGTATTAGTAGTAATCTCTACCTATCTATCTATCTATCTGCCTTTGCAGTTCGGGTTCGCTCAACTCTTATTTCTTATTTTGTTTGTGTTGTTCATGATTGACTGACCTGTTAATTAGTTATATCTTCTTATCTTCTGTTTCAGTTTCCCACAGCCTTACCGGAGATATTCCTCCAACCTGGGCATGTCTATGTCATCCGGAATACTGCCATACATCTCCACACCCGCAACGTTTGAAGGGAGTACACCCCCTTCAAAACCTGTGTCCGGGCCACTGGATACATCTCCGGTAATGCTGTCATGTTAGAAGTGTTCTTATATGTGGAAAAATGAGAAGTCTGAATTTCCATCTCTGGTATGTTCTGTTTTCATTTTTTCTGGGTTAACCAATGTTGGGCCATCTACCTCTCCATATGTTATCTGCTAACACAGATGCAATTGCTCTATCTCTACACCCCTTGGGGCCACGGCTCCCTGGTGCCACCTCCACTCCACCCTTTACACAAACATGATCCTCCTATAAAACCCCCTATAGTCTTGGGCCCGCCATAAAAGTAATTTCATGGAACGTCAAGGGATTAAGGTCTCCCCATAAAAGAATGACCATTCTATGCCACATCAAACGTTTGAAAGCAGACATAACAATACTTCAAGAAACCCACCTATCAGCTGCAGATTTTAGCCGTATGCGCAAGCTGTGGGTGGGCCAGGTATATGGCTCACCTTCAGCTAAAGGTAAAGCTTGGGTACTCCTTCTCTTCCATAAAAACCTACCACACGAGGTTCTTTCGGAGGAGAGAGACAATGAAGGTCGGGTAGTGATCCTTAAATTTAAACTGGCCAATAGAAGGGGCGTGGCCTGCAGCGCGATGGAGTAAGCCGCACACAGTGTGAGCTCTGCAAACCTGATCTCCTTTTACGATCATCCTGGGGTACCGAACCCATCGGAGACTACCCGAACCAGGTCCCGCAGCTACCCTGCTCCTGGCCGACATGTCCCAGCTGAAGAAGGGATCGGAGGCCGCCAGTCAGCTGCTCAAATATCGCCGCCAAGAGCAGGACCAGGCCAAAGATGGCGCCAGGGACAACGCAGACTCAGAGCACACGGCTGCTGATACAGAGAAGATTCTTGAGGCGGTGTCTCTGTGCCAGAGCACGCTCACCTCCAAAATAGACGAAATGAAGATAGAGATTTCTCATATTCGGCAGGTCATCTCTAAACTGAAAGACAGGGTGAAGGAGACCGAGACACGTGTGAGCGCAGCTGAAGATATCATTTACCCTCTCCAAAACACCACTGAAGACTTGCAGTGCCAGATACAGCAGATCACAATGAAACAAGATGACATGGAAAACCGCCTTAGGAGGTGCAACCTCTGATTCGTGGGGCTCCCAGAGAAAGCTGAGGGCACAGACGCGGAGGGATTTCTTTAAAAACTGTTGGTGTCAATCTATGGCAGAGAAGCCTTCTCTGTGATGTTTGCAGTGGAGCGGGCCCACCGTATCCCTGGCCGCCCACCACCGGTCAGTGTGCCACTGCATACGCTTATCGCTAAGCTCCTAAACTATCGCGACCGGGATAAAATCCTACATCTGACCAGGGAGACGGGCAACATTCCCTACACTAATGTGCACCTGGCTGTCTTTCCCGATTTCTCCTGCTGAGGTTCAACGACAGAGATCCCGATTCCAGGAGGTCAAGCGGAGAATGCGTGCCAAACACGTAAAATATTCTATGCTTTTCCCCGCCAGACTGAGAGTGGAGCGAGAGGGCCAAGTGCAATTATTTGAAGACCCTGTAGAGGCCTCATCCTGGCTTGACGGGCTACCATGAGGGTGCGCCGCCGGTCTTCTTCCTGGGCCTGGTGACGTGAGTACCTTACTGTTCTAGCTTGCGGCCTAGATTATTCACCTGGCAGGATGGGTGTGGGGCAGGATGGGGAGGCAACTCCCTGCGAACCACAACTTTAGACATGACTTTTTAGCCTGTGTTATAATGTGCCATACCTTTCACCATCACACTGTGCCGGCACTAGTGTTTATTAACCCAGATGCTTGCAGTAGCAGAGAACGAACACAGTGCTCAGAATAAGCAATTAACCTTTGCCAGCCTGCCTCATGCCCTGTTTCTAGACCACTAGGCCCAGGGAGGGAATATTATTTTCGGTGCCCCCACATTATGGGTATTGGATTGATCGGGATGCTGAACTTCATACGAACTGGGATGATAGAGATTTAGCTCTATGGAACTAACTCTCCAAGCTCTGAATAGTGGAGAAGTCGCCCCCCTAGTTGTTTATCGCAAGTTAAGCGGGACTGTTTGGAAACATGGACATGACACAATAGACACGATAAGTAATAGGCCTCCAGTTTACTGCAACGACTGGAAGATCATATTCATGCCCACAGTTTAGAACTTTATGCTTACGTCAAGTTAGGGAGGTGCTGAGCTGGGGACTTTGTTATGGGCTCCTGTTGAGCCGATGATACATGATGATCAGGTGCATACACCATACTATGAACTGATTTCAGATACTAGATATACAGGTGATACTCGAAAAATTAGAATATCGTGCAAAAGTTCATTTATTTCGGTAATGCAACTTAAAAGGTGAAACTAATATATGAGATAGACTCATTACATGCAAAACAAGATAGTTCAAGCCAAGATTTGCCATAATTGTGATGATTATGGCTTACAGCTCATGAAAACCCCAAATCCACAATCTCATAAAATTAGAATATTGTGAAAAGGTGCAATATTCTAGGCTCAAAGTGTTCCACTCTAATCATCTAATTAAGCCATAACACCTGCAAAGGGTTCCTGAGCCTTCTAATGGTCTCTCAGTCTGGTTCAGTAGGAATCACAATTATGGTAAAGACTGCTGACCTGACAGTTGTGCAGAAAACCATAATTGACACCCTCCATAAGGAGGGAAAGCCTCAAAAGGTAATTGCAAAAGAAGTTGGATGTTCCCAAAGTGTTGTGTCAAAGCACATTAATAGAAAGTTATGTGGAAGGGAAAAGTGTGGAAGGAAAAGGTGCACAAGCAGCAGGGATGACTGCAGCCTGGAGAGGATTGTCAGGAAAAGGTCATTCAAAGGTGTTGGGGACTTTCACAAGGAGTGGACAGAGGCTGGAGTCAGTGCATCAAGAGCCACCACACACAGACCGATCCTACTGGGCTTCAAATGTTGTATTCCTCTTGTCGAGCAGCTCCTGAACAACAAACAACGTCAGAAGCATCTTACCTGGGCTAAAGAAAAACAGACCTGGTCTGTAACTCAGTGGTCCAAAGTCCTCTTTTCTGATGAGAGCAAATTTTGCATCTCATTTGGAAACCAAGGACCCAGAGTATGGAGGAAGAATAGAGAGGCACACACTGCAAGATGCTTGAAGTCCAGTGTGAAGTTTCCACAGTCTGTGTTGATTTGGGGAGCCATGTCATCTGCTGGTGTTGGTCCACTGTGCAGCCCTCTACCAGGAGATTTTGGAGCACTTCATGCTTCCTTCCGCAGACGAGCTCTATAGGGATGCTGACTTCATTTACCAGCAGGACTTGGCACTTGCCCACACTGCCAAAAGCACCAAAACCTGGTTCAATGACCGTGGGATTACTATGCTTGATTGGCCAGCAAATTCACCTGACCTGAACCCCATAGACAATCTATGTGGCATTGCCAAGAGAAAGATGAGAGACATAAGACCGAACAATACAGAAGAGCTGAAGGCTGCTATTGAAGCATCCTGGTTTTCCATAACACCTCAGCAGTGTCACAGGCTGATAGCTTCCATGCCATGCTGCATTGAGGCAGTAATTGCTGCAAAAGGGGCCCAAACCAAGTACTGAGTACATATGCATGCTTATACTTTTCAGAGGTCTGATATTGTTCTATGTACAATCCTTGTTTTATTGATTGCATGTAATATTCTAATTTTCTGAGATGGATTTGGGGTTTTCATGAGCTGTAAACCATAATCATCACAATTATTACAAATCAGGGCTTGAACTATCTTGCTTTGCATGTAATGATTCTATCTCATATATTAGTTTCACCTTTTAAGTTGCATTACTGAAATAAATTGACTTTTGCACGATATTCTAATTTTTCGAGTATCACCTGTATTTTGGATAAAGGGCATTGTGGTTGATGACACATGCTGGGCGGAGGGTTGGAAGCAAAATTACTTATACCCTGGGAACGGGTTGTTAATGTATGCTAAAATGTATGCTCTTATTGCCTTTCCCTCCCCCTTGATTCAACTGCCGGGGCACAGTGATATGAGATCAACTTCATGGAGATGGCAAAGCTAACATTTATGACATGGAACGTTAGGGGTTTGAGAGATAAAGTGAAGTGTATGGCAACCCTTAAGTTTCTCAAAACTCAGGGGGCATAAATTATAGCACTGATCGAGACCCATGTCACGGGGCATTTGCAGGTGGCACTGAGGCGCCCCTGGCTGGGATGGGCATATCACTCGGTCCACACGCACCAGTCCAGGGGCGTCTCTCTCCTTGTGGCCAAGTCGGTGCCTTTTGAGCTGGGGCGGATGCAGTCGGATCGAGGGGGCAGATACCTATTTGTGCATGCTACCATTCAGGGATGCCCATTGCTGATCCTGGTTTGCTATGTCCCCCCGCCATATAGCTCAGAGGTGGTGAACGAGGGCTTGCTGTTTATGTCGCAATATCCCGCAATCCCGGCTGTGTGGATGGGGTATTTTAATATGCCTATGTCCCCCAGACTGGACCACGTAGGGGGTGGTGATGATATCTGGCCCCTCCCCACATACACCCGATTGTATAGGATCCTAACAGATTTTGATCTAATTGACACATGGAGACATCTTAACCCCACCGTGAAGGCTTACTCATGTTACTCAGTGAGCCACAACACCATGTCTCGTATTGATTTTATTTTTGTCTCTGGGTCTTTGTTGCCAGCGCTGGGTGGGGCAGGATTTGCCCCAGGGATTTTGTCGGACCATGCCCCATGTTGGGCTGACGTAGAGCTATTGGAGTCAGCCCCCAGTCACTCCTGGATAGAGTTGAGCGAACACCTGGACGTTCGGGTTCTGCGGGTCCGAACGAACTTTGAGAAAAGTCCGGGTTCGGCTTCGGACGTTGCCCGAACGTTATCTCGGACCCCGAACCCCATTGAAGTCAATGGGGACCTGAACTTTTAGGTACAAAAATGGCTGTAACAAAGTCCTGGCGAGTGCTAGAGGGCTGCAAAAGGAAGTAAAATGGGGGTAAGAGTAGGGCAAGTGCCCTACAAAAAAATGGGGATAGGGAAAATAAATTAAAATCAAATAAACTAGGAAATGATTTTTGAACAATAATGTGTCACTTACAGCTGCAGCTAGAACCTCTCCCTTTAGAACTAGGAGATGATTTTTGAACAATATCCTGTGCCTCTAAGCAGAAGCCTCTACCTAGTGCAGTCAGATCGCTCAAAGCATCATTATGTGAAACCTCAAATTACTCCCACAATCTGATCGTTGTGTACGATCGTAATGATCGTTGTGTTATGAAGGGTTTGATCTGCAATCTGTCACTCAAAGCAGCAGTATGTGAAATCTCAAATTACTCCCACAATCTGATTGTTGTGCTTGTGTACGATCTTAGCGATCGTTGTGTTATGCAGAGTTTGATCTGCAATCTGTCACTCAAAGCAGCAGTATGTGAAATCTCAAATTTCTGCAATCTGTCCCTCAGAGCAACAGTAGTAGTAATCTCAGGATGCAGGATCAGATGTTAAAATGTCTGCAATCTGTCCCTCACAAAAACGCCGGCAGCATCCTCTCCCTACACTAACCCAAGAGCATGTGACATGCAGCACTGTGACTCCAGCCTCATACAGAGGCTGGGTCACATGATGCACTGGCCAATCACAGCCATGCCATTAGTTGGCATGGCTGTGATGGCTTCTAAGGGCAAACCAGTGAAACGCTTGTTGATTGGCTGCCCTGCAGCTATTCAACATGTGTGATCAACTACCAGAACACGAACCAGAACGTTTTTTGAAACGTCTGTGTTCGGGTCCAGGTCCCGGACACCCAAAAGTTTGGTACGGACCCGAACGTTACAGTCCGGGTTCGCTCAACACTACTCCTGGAGACTGAACCCATACTGGTTCTCAGCGCTGGAGGACCATGCCGCCATAAGAGAGGAGTTTAAGTTTTTCTTTCTCCACAATTCAGACCATTCTGACTTTGGAGTGGTGTGGGAGACATTTAAACTTCATGCACGTATGATTCTCAGGAATCTAATTAATAGGCTTAAGAGAACATCTAATGCAATACTTCAAACTTCACTGGCCGCTCTTCACGAGATGGAGGCTGAATATGCTCGGCAGCCTTCTCCTGAACTGTTGTGCAGGGTCCAGATACACTCCCGGGCCGTAACACAATTACAGACAGAGAAGGCCAAGCAACACCTCTTCTTTGGTAAACAGAGGGTGTTTGAACACGGGGAATGGGCTGGCAGGTTATTAGTATACCTGGCCCATATGGACACGAACTCCCCAGTGGAGGTTTCCCTCACATTACCTAGCGGGGGAGCTCATTACCAACGCCTCCAAGGTGGCTGATGAATTTAAAAATGTTTACAGAAATTTATACACCTCCCAAGCAACCCATACCAGCCAAACCACCCGGGCACTGCTGGAAGCCTTGCCCATGCCCCAACTGAAACCTGCACAGAACAAACTCATTGAAGCTCCTATAAAAATGGTAGACATCGCTAATGCTATGTCTTAAATGGCTAAGTCCAAGGCACCAGGTCCTAACGGGCTGCCCTTGGAATTTTATTGCACCTACTCTGAAATCCTTATCCCTTACATAGTTACATAGTACATAGTTACATAGTTAGTGAGGTTGAAAAAAGACACAAGTCCATCAAGTCCAACCTATGTGTGTGCTTTCATGTCAGTATTACATTGTATATCCCTCAATGCTTTGGTAAAAATATCCTCGAAGTTACTCAAACAAGACACGTCCAAAGTCAACCCCGTACCCGTTCCGAAGGTCGTCACGGGCCCACCAAACCGACCATACCCAACGAACCCTCCACATATTTAAAGACATTTGTAAAAATTTAAGTAGTCGGTGGAACCTCCGCAACCATTACTCGAGGGGGCGATCCATTACACTCCCTTTGGAGGTGACCCCTCAAGCACAGGTATACCCGGTCCATATGATTATTGGACGGTCGGGTAAGGGGCACAAGTTTGTGGGAGACAAATGGTTTCTTCTCCACAACGAACCGGAAGAGACAGACATTAACACAATGCCGGGCCCTCACATAGACCTGGGACGT
>BLSH010335368.1:341029-356616 GCA_018402905.1 Glandirana rugosa
TCTGCTCTGCCCCCCCCCCCCCCCACCCTCGCTGGAGCGCTGGGCTGTGGAGAAACTTAGCCGCATGCCGGTCCAGGCATGTGGGCAGATCCTGATCCCATATGGTCGCGATCATTCCCTAGCCTGGACTGGCTCTGTGACATCAGCTGACAGCAAGCTGCTGAAAACGGGTCACATGAGAGCAGAACGAACTGCACTGCTGTGATCCACAGGAGAAGTACAGCCAAACTAACTTTGGCTGTGCTTCTTCTTTACGACACTGGGTGATAAGCTCCACTAGGACAGCAAATTATGTGAATTATTTAGCGTTGTTAGATTATATAAAATAGCTACACTATATAAATAAAAGCAATTTAAACCCAATAGCAAACATAAATTAAATTGCAGCTTACCAATTTTTAGATTTGATGGCTGCATTATGGCTGCTTTCTTTTTTTAGGCTTTATTTCCTTTATTTTTACCTGGTGATCCAGCCAGTAAGTCTGTTGTTTTTCAAAAGAACAAGCTCTCTTACAGATGCAGCAGTTAGAGGGTTACACAAACCATTTACCACTGACATGGGTGCTTACAATGATCAGCTTTTATTTAATTATGTAAAACCTTTATCCCAAAATAAGAAAACGTTGCTGTAACTGCTTGTGTAACTGCAGTGTGAGCTAGAGTATGGCTTCAGTTTGTTAGTGTATCTAAATCTGCTAGTGCATCTAACGCTCTCCTTCCCCTAGAATGACAATACTGCCCCTGTGCTCCATCATCCACAGTGGAGGCACTCTAATACAGGAGATGTGTTACTGGCCAGATGAACAGGTGAAAACAGAGGAAAACAAGTCTAAAAAAAAATAAAACTAATGCAGCCATCACATTTAAGAACTGGCTTTAGGTTTATCACCACTTTAAAGTGATTGTAAAGCCTTAAAGTGGAGTTCCACCCAAAAGTGGAGCTTCCACTATAAGTCCTCCTCCCCAGCTCCAGATGCTGAAACTGAGCTTTTGGGGAGGAGGGGGGTGGGGATAACCGATTTTTAGGGGTACTTCCGCCCCGGTCGCCTTAGGCGATCTGAAGTGGAAGGTCTCCTTCCCCCTCCCTCCCGAAGTCTTCTGGGACACAGGACAGATCCTAGAAGACTTCGGGACCAATCAAAAAGCTTAGTGCCGCGGCCGGGTGCCCACAGTAGCAATGCCGGCCCCACAGAGGGGAGAGGGAGAGGAGTGAGGCTCCGTGCGGCTCCATCGATGGACCGGGAGACAGGTAAGTGTCGGTTTATTAAAAGTCAGCAGCTACACTTTTTGTAGCTGCTGACTTTTAATAAACCTAAGGAAAGGGTGGAACTCTGCTTTAAGGTTTTTCACCTTAGAACCCTTTCACACTGGGGCATGGGCCGCATTAGTGGTAAAGCGTTGCTTGTTTTAGCATCACTTTACCACTGTTTAAGCAACGCTTTTCCACCTCTAGCGGGGCGCTTTTAACCCCCAAGAAGGGGTTAAAAATGGGCTAAAAGCGCCCCTGTTGTGGCGCCTCCAAAGCGCTTTTCCAATGGGCAGGGGCGGGTTGGGAGCGGTGTATACAGCACTCCCAAACCGTCCCAAAGATGCTGCTTGCAGGACTTTTCCTAACATCCTGCAAACGCATCATCCCAGTGTGAAAGCACTCAAAAACCCCGCTCACCAAAGTTTATGGACGTTTTAGATCCATTGAGGAAAAAAAAAAATTCTACTGCTCAAAAACGTTTCTGGCCCATTGAAAAAAGGAAACGCTATTGCTCAAGAACTCTCAAAAACGCTAGTGCAAAACGCTGAGTGAGGCTGAAAAACTCACTGCAAAGCTACTGACGTTTTTAGAACATTTTTTTAACGTCCTGCGTGCATGAGGCCTAACACATTTCCTTTCCTAGGAGGACAAGGCTGCTTCTCCATTGATATAGTACAGAAACTGAGCACTGTCACTCTAAGAGGATGTCAGGATATCACCATCACCAGGAGAAAATAGCATGAAAAAAAAAATGAATGCAACCACCGCAATAAAAAAAGAAGGCAAGGTGAAATAAACCCACCCCAACAGACATGGATGGGCACTGAATGTTTTATAAGACAATATTGGAAGAGTAACTGTAAGATGAAGATCAAAATAGAATGTGGCAATGGTAGAACAAAATGCATTTCTCATATAGGATGCCTTCCTGACTGCATGTTACCCATATTGAAGAGGACTGTGGACTGTGAGGTTGGAATGTTATATTAACCTGTACAGAACCGCGCTATAGCCAAAAGACGGCTACAGCGCGGCTCTGAAAATCCGGGAGGACGTCCACGGACGTCCTCCCCCTTGCGCGCCCCCCGCGCGCACTCGCAGCCTGCGGCGGCGCGCTCTCGCGGCCGCCGCACGCTGCGTGGGCGTGTCCGCGGGTCGGGCGGACTCGATGTCCGCCCGAGACCCGCCGATCACCTGTAGCAGCCTCAGAACGGGGAACCGCCGATGTAAACACGGCGGTTCTCCGTTCTGTGAATGGGACATGACAGATCTACTGATCCCTGTCACTGGGATCAGTTAGATCTGTTATGTCCCGACCAGCTCCACCCCCCCACAGTTAGAACACACCCAGGGAACATTTCTTAACCCCTTCACTGCCCCCTGCTGGTTAACCCCTTCACTGCCAATGACATTTATACAGTAATCAGTGGACATTTAAATTTCTGATCGCTGTATAAATGTCATTGGTCCCAAAAAAGTGTCAAAAACGTACGACATGTCCGCCCCAATATCGCACTCCCGATAAAAATCGCAGATCGCCGCCATTACCAGTAAAAAAATAAAATAAAAATGCCATAAATCAATGTCCATAGTTTGTAGGCGCTATAACTTTTGCGCAACCCAATCAATAAACGCAGATTGCGATTTTTTTTACCAAAAATATGTAGAAGAATATATATCGGCCAAAACTGATGAATAAATTTGTTTTTTTATTTTTTATTTTTGGATATTTATTATAGCAAAAAGTAAAAAATATTGTTTTTTTTTCAAAATTGTCGCTCTTTTTTTGTTTATAGCGGCGATCAGAAATGACGCAGAGGGGATCAAATACCACCAAAAGAAAGCTCTATTTGTGGGAAAAAAAGGACGCAAATTTTGTTTGGGTACAACGCCGCACGACCGCGCAATTGTCATTCAAAGCGCGACAGTGCTGAAAACTGAAAATTGGTTCGGGCAGGAGGGGGGTTTAAGTGCCCAGTAAGGAAGTGGTTAAGCTAATATCCTTTAATTTTCCGGTGAGTGCATAGTGATGGAAGATTTGCACAAGTGGATGTAACACATACTTTTTTATTGCACCGGGAAGCACCATTATTGAAATCCTTTAGTGCATGTAATTTTGGACATTTATTGGACTGTTGATACAATGTAATACCAAAAGTATTGGGACGCCTGCATTTACATGCACATGAAATTTAATGGTATCCCAGTCTTAGTCCATAGGGTTCAATATTGAGTTAGTCTGCCCTTTGCAGCTATACCAGCTTCAACTCTTCTGGGAAGGCTGTCCACAAGGTTTAGTAGTGTGTCTATGGGAATGTTTGACTATTCTTCCAGAAGCAGATTTGTGAGGCCAGGCACTGATGTGGACGAGAAGGCCTGGCTCACAGTCTCCATTCTAAATCACCACAGAGGTTTTCATTTGGGTTGAGGTAAATCAACCCCAAACTCTCTCATCCATGTCTTTATGGACTTTGCTTTGTGCACTGGTGCACAGTCATGTTGGAACAGGAAGGGGCCATCCCCAAACTGTTCCCACAAAGTTGGGAGCATAAATTGTCTGAAATGTCTTGGTATGCTGATGCCTTAAGAGTTCCCTTCACTGGAACTAAGGGACCAAGCCAAACCCCTTAAAAACAACCCCACACCATAATTCCCCCTCCACCAAATGATACAGACCAGTGCACAAAGCAAGGTGCATAAAGACATGGTTGAGCAAGTTTGGGGTGGAGGAACTTGACTGGCCTGCACAGAGTCCTGACCTAAACCTGATAGAACACCTTTGGGATAAATTAGAACGGAGACTGCGAGCCAGTCCTGACCTCACAAATGCACTTCTTGTCACACATTCCCATAGACACACTCCTTAACCTTGTGGACAGCCTTCCCAGAAGAGTTGAAGCTGTTTTAGCTGCAAAAGGTGGGCCAACTCAATATTGAACCCTACGGACTAAGACTGGGATGCAAGGCAGGTGTCCCAATACTTTTGGTAATATAGTGAATATTTACTACTTGCCTAATGAGCACTTTCACTCCTTTCCTGCTCAGGCCAATTTTCAGATTTCAGCGTTCTCACACTTGGAATGACATTTGCGCGGTCATGCAACACTGTACCCAAACAACATTTTTATCATTTTTTGAGACAGATAGAGCTTTCTTTTGGTAGTATTTAATCACCACTGCTTTTTATTTTTTGCTAAACAAATGAAAAAAAGAGCAAAAATTGTGAAAAAAAATCTAGTTTTTCTGTTATAAAATTTTCTCATTCACTGATGTGCGCTGATGAGGCTAGACTGATAGGCTGCATTAATGGGCACTGATGAGGTAGCACTAATGGGTACTGATGATGCGGCACTAATGGGTACTGATGAGGCTGCACAGATGGGCACTGATGAGGCTGGACTTATATGTGGCATTGATAGGCAGCACCGATAGGTGGCACAGATGGGCACTGAAAGCATCACTGATGGCCACTGACAGGCAACACTGATTGGCAGCACTGATAGGCACTGATTCGCAGCACTGGTGGGCACAGATTGGCAGCACTTTTGGGCACTGTTAGGGCTGCACTGATCATCAGGACACTTATGGTCAGTGCCCTGATTATCAGTGTAGATGTCCCCTGTGTGGATTTGCTGGATATTGGCTCTCCTATCCTCACGCGCTGTCAGCATGAGGAGAGGATTGCCGATAACCAGAAAATCCTGTTTACACTATAATAAGATGTGATTGGACACAGCTGGTCACATGGTAAAGAGGCACTGTGATTGGCTTTTTACCTCGATCTGTGATCAGCAATTGCAGATCTGTGCCAATGCATGCCACAGGGGGAGTGCAGAAAGCACGATCAATGTGACCCTGCCCTGTAGCCGTCTTTCGGCTATAGCGCTGGCAGGAAGTGGATAATAGCATAAGGAACTTTTTGGGCACTTAAGTAGTGCTTTCATAGGTTTATGTGTATTGGTTTGCATAATATTTGGATGCACTTGTGTGCATAGCTTTGGGAATGCTCTTCATGCACTTTATATGATTTTTTATGCACTTTATGTATATATTTTGTATGAATTTTTCTCATGCCCTTTATGTATCAATGTTTCTGAATTTCTTTCTTATGCACTTTATTATAAGCGCTGCACTGTTTTTGAGTTATTGATTATTAAAAACCACTTCCTGACTGCACACAGTATATTTACTGCGGCAGTGTGGCGCTGTCTCACGAATCGCCGTAAATAGGCGGTGATTCCCGGACGTGCAGCTAGGGGGCGAGAGCACGCTCTCGTGCCCGCACACGGCAGTTCCCCGTTCTGACAGGCAGCATCTAAGAGATCTACTGATCCCTGTCATTGGGATCAGTTAGATCTCTTATGCCCCTGGCAGCCCAACCCCCCCACAGTCAGAACATGCCTAGGGAACACAGTTAACCCCTAGATCACCCCCCATGTTAACCCCTTCACTGCCAACGACATTTATACAGTAATCAGTGGATATTTAAATTTCTGATTGCTGTATAAATGTCATTGGTCCCAAAAAAGTGTCAAAAATGTCCGACATGCCGCCCCAATACCAAAGTCCTGATAAAAATCGCATATCGCCGCCATTACTAAAAAAAAAAAATGTAAAAACGCCAGAAATTAATTCTCATGGTTTGTAAACGCAGCAACTTTTGCGCAAACCAATCAATAAACGCCGATTGCGATTTTTTTTACCAAAAATATGAGGAAGAATATAAATCGGCCAAAACCGATGAATAAATTCGTTTTTTTATATATTTTTTTTTGATTTGTATTTTAGCAAAAAGTAAGAAATATTGTCTTTTTTTTCAAAATTGTTGCTCTTTTTTTGTTTATTAGCGGTGATCAGAAATGACGCAGAGGTGATCAAATACCACCAAAAGAAATCTCTATTTGTGGGAAAAAAAGGACGCAATTTTGTTTGGGTACAACGTTGCACGACCGCGCAATTGTCAGTTAAAGCGACGCAGTGCCGAATCGCAAAAAGTGCTCTGGTCCTAATATGGGAAATACTTCCAGGGCTGAAGTGGTTAAGTTTGTGTGCTAGATGCTCTAGTCTCTGAGCACTCACTGTTCCTTTTTTGTTTGAAATATATTACACTTTTGTTCTTGGGTTAGGATACACTTTAATGAAAATAGAAAAATGTATACATGGAGCATAAAACCCAACACAGACTGAACGAATGCAGGGGCGGATTCAAGAGATCCACTTTCCAAAGCATAATATGACCCCTGGGCATGTACCGATCACAAGATTTACTATACATTATTCCCATGCAATAAATAACACTTTTAAAATTCCCTTTACAAAACTGCAAGAAGGAACGTGTTACAAGAACTATGTTAACTATCTGGTCATACTCCATAATGAGTAGGTACATGGAACGTGAGAGGCTCAAACCACTCACCCTCTTTCCTAAGGGCTGGAAAACTGACAGCTCCGTCTCACCTCTCTTCTCGCCTTCTAATCATGTTATTTTCACAAACAACCAGAAAACAGCAACTCTATTCATATCTTAAGCTTTATAAATATTTGAGATACATTCACATTGGGTAGTAAAATAATTCATTTTTTCTATAAGTGACCTTTGTAAGTGACTTTGTAATTTAAATTTAAGGAGCCACAGTTTTTTCCCTCTTAGTAAACCATAGTAATATATAATCTGATGGATCGTTAAATCAAATCATTACCAGCTAGCAGCAACATTAATGAGCAAGCAAAATCTATACTTACTTGTAATGCTTTTATATCGTTTATTTTGCAATATTGTCTAAATTAAATGGAATGGCTCATTTTTTTAAATTTTTTTTTATCTTGCTGGGACATATGAAGAGAATTTGAGAGGGTTAAATTCTTTCTCTGCCTGATGAAAATGCTGTTCCATATTCCATTCAGTGCTAGTTTCATGTCTAAAGGCCAAGGCCAGGGTTTCTCAACCAGGGTTCCGTGGAACCCTAGGGTTCCTCCAAAGGTTGCTAGGGGTTCCATGAGCTGTAGGCAATTTCTCAGATAAGTTCCAACTGACACGATTGATCTTTTTAGCTATCTGTAAGGAGCATTCTTCCCACTGACCATCACACTAAAATATCATGAGTTGTAGATTACTAATTTTTAGCAGGGGTTCCCAGAGACCGGAGAACTATTTTAAGGGTTCCTCTGTGTTCAAAAGGTTGAGAAAGGCTGGCCTAGCCATTTGATTCCATGATCTCTACTGACTTTCTTCATTGGCCTTGCTGCTTTTTGGCTTCCCCTGCTGGATCCTCTAACACAGTGGTTCTCAACTCCTGTCCTCGGGACCCACTAACAGGCCAGGTTTGCAGGATAACTGAAATACATCACAGGTGATATCATTTGCTGCTTAATGATTGCAGTATTCTAGTCTGCATCTCCCCAAGGTAATACTTAAAATCTGGCCTGTTGGTGGGTCCTGAGGACTGGAGTTGAGGACCACTGCTCTAACAGACAGACATCACCTCCTGTACCTTAAATGTACACTCAATAAGGCCCTGGTAAGAAAGTATAGAGCTTTATGATGTAACAGCAACAAGGAGGAGGGTGCTGCTTTGTGTATCTACTGTTGTTCTAATGAGCCGAACTACCGCTTGAGCAGGGATATAGGCAGAGATCCCTGGATTGCTTACTTACTTCCACAATAGCAGAAGTAAACACTAGATTTGTGCATGGCTGAAAAATGTGTTTGTTTTCGTTCTGTTAGTTTTTTTATTTTTTCAGGTATTCGGAAATAAGAAAGAATATTTGAAATAATAATAGATAACTATTAAATTATAGGTATTGGAATTTCCTTGAAGATTTGGCTTTTAGTAGAGTTGAGCGGATACCTGGATGTTCGGGTTCGGTGGGTTCGGCCGAACTTCGCGAAAAAGCTCGAGTTCGGCCCCGAACTTCACCCCAAACCCCATTGAAGTCAATGGTGACCCAAACTTTTGGGTACTAAAATGGCTCTAAAAAAGTTCTGGAAAGGGCTAGAGGGTTACAAAAGGAAGCAAAATTGGGGTAAGAGTAGGACAAGTGCCCTGCAAACAAATGTGGATAGGGAAATAACTTAAAATCACATAAAAAAAAAAAATGGAGGAGGAGGTGGATGTGGAGTAGGTGGTTCAGGAGGCGGTGACCGTGGCGATGTAGGTGGAAGTGGCGGTGGTGGAGGAGGAGGAGGTAGCCAACACCAACACTGTTTTTTGTTTGTTTGTTTTTTTTTCTAATTGGTGTAGCCCCCAAAATATTGAGACATATTAAACAAAAATGTAGACGCACTTTTTATTTTTGTGCAAGAAATGCACCGCTGGCCGCAAATGTAATATTTTGCACAAAAAAAAAAAATGATTTGTCTAACTGCAATGTAAAAGCAGTATTTAAATATGCCAAAATGTTGCCAACTGAACTAACAGAACACGATTAAAGCAGTGTCCCTGACACACAAGCAGTTGCAAGTGCACTGCACTTGCAAAAATGGCTGCAAACGCCCACCTAACAAACAGAAAAATTGCTTAGGTTTTATATGAGGAACTTTGCTTAGCAAACAAAATGTACATTAGCAAACAAAAATCTCCTCTCGCACCCACCCACCAATAAATCGCTGTTTTTAACAGATTTTCTAAAGCTAATCTGTGCCTCACAGCAGCAGCAGCATCCTCTCCCTACACTAGTATGAGATGATTCTCACTCAACTCTAGCTGTTAGTGAACTTAAATATGAAATTTATCCCCAACAGCCATATTTCAAGGAGATTCCAATACCTATAATTTAATAGTTATTTATTAATGACTTATTATTTCAAATGTTCTTTGATATTTTAGAATTTTAGGATTTCAGAATTTTCGAATTTCAGATTTTCGGCTGTTCCGATTGCCGAATTTCTGAATTAATGCAATTCAGATTTTCGGAATGTCCAATTTTCGGATTGCCAAATTATCGAATTGGAAAAATGAAAATTCTGAAAAAATTCAGAAATTCGAAATTCAGGATTTTGTCCGAATTGCCGAATTTCAAAAAATTTGGTAAAAACAAAATTCGGAACTAAACAAATTGCACAAGCCTAGTAAACACAGTGGGGGAGATTTATTAAAACTGTAGCACTGTGCATGGTAGCCAATCAGCTTCTAACTTCAACTTGTTCAGTTAGGGTGCTTTCACACATGCGGACTGTTAGTTTTTCAGGCGGACCTGAAGGGCCACTCCATTCTCCTCTATGGAGCGATGGATGTCAGCGGTGACATATCTGCTGACATCCGACCCACTAAATCCAGATGGCTGGAAACCCTATTTTCCATCCGTCTGGTGGATTATATGAAAATGGACAGATGGTCCGTGTTCATCCGATCCCCCATAGAGGAGAATGGAGCTCTGACAGGTCCATCCCTGCACAGATTGCAGAGATGGACCTGTCATTCACCGGCTCATTGGATGGATCCTCGCTGATCAGCGGAGCCCACCAAAATGGACTCCGCACGTGTGAACGAAGTCTTAAGCTTTGACAACAAAACCTAGAGGCTGATTGTTTTTATGCAGAGCTGAACCAGATTTTGCACGCTCCAGTTTTAGTAAATCCCCTCAGTGATCAGATGGTTGTTACCTACCCTTCATAGCACTAACTTTCCCTTTGCATTGCGCTTCTGGCAACCATCTTAGGGGAACCAGTGTCTGTTTGGACATTGAGCTCTACCAAGATTTGGCCATCCGTTTTGAACCCAGACAGACTATATGCATCCGCTGCTGGGTTATTCTGGTAGGCCCTGCAGTGTAGGGACTCGGGAGTATCTAGATAGGGAGGGGTATACGCTGGCTAGGGGAAGGTAAGTTCAGTGCATGGAAAAGTTCCTGTGGAGGAAGGCCAGCTTAAGCTATCCATAAACTACAAATTTTAGCTGGGTCCTGAGGAAGTGGCCAAAATTCACTCAGTCAGTGGCCCTGTCAGCTGCCTCCCATCCGACATCCCTAGATTGAAGAATCAAAGAAGCTGGGCAGAAAATTGGAAACTACCTAAGCTGGGGAATGTTCTGTCTGCCTGCACAGGACACATAGCACAGCACATCAGGGCACAGCACATCAGGGTACAGAGCGCATCAGGGTACAGAGCAGTGGCGGCTGGTGAAGTTTTTGGATGGGGGGGCGCCAGGCCCCGTCCTTCCTTTTTGACCCCTCCTACTTCTAATAAGACACGCCCCTTATATAATCCACCCACTCCATCCCCTGTATTCCACATATTGTGTCAGGAGTACACAGCTCAGCATCACAGGACACAGTATACAGCTCAGCATCACAGGACACAGTATACAGCTCAGCATCACAGGATACAGTATACTGCTCAGCATCACAGGATACAGTATACTGCTCAGCATCACAGGACACAGTATACAGCTCAGTATCACAGGACACAGTATACAGCTCAGCATCACAGGTGGGGTAAATTGCAGCCAATATCACAGGTGGGGTAAATTGCAGCCAATATCACAGGAGGGGGTAAATTGCAGCCAGTATCACAGGAGTGTCTTCCTGCATCTGTAAATGTGCATCTTTGCACCCTGTGTTGCCACCATGGCACCCTATCTAGGAAGGCACTGTTCAAACCTGAGTAAACCTGTTTAAAATGGAACCTAACTGTATCTGAGCACCACAAACTGAAAACACTGTTTAAAACATTTTTTTTAATAAAAGCAAGCTCATCCATACATCCATGCCTTCATACTTTATTTTGTTGAGAAATTACACCCCCCTATTATTGCTAGCCACGGTCATCTTGACTAAGGGCAGATGATTCATGTAGCATTTACTTCCTGTTATCCATCTGCTCCTAGCTCAGGCATGCAAGCAAGATGGTGTGCTTAGATGAAAAAAGCCCCTCGTGACGGGCTTAGTTAAGCCTGTTGAAATGTGGAAACTGAATGAGTCACTATTGAAGAATGATTTTACTAGGGAAGCAATTTCTATAGCAACATAAACTTTTTTGTAAGATGATATAAATGATCCAACAATGCCACATGTTAGATGGGAGGTGTTAAAATGTATTCTAAAGAAGATCTTTATAGCACATGAAACACGACTAAAAAAGGAACAAGTCTCTTCTATAGCAACCCTTCTACAGATGTTGGGAACATGCCATAAGTGTACCAATGGTTAGGTGGGTTTCCAGTCATTGCAACAGAAGCAGGTCATTCTCCAAAAATTCTCAGACCAATCCTACTAACGACAATACGATTGTTCTCTTAGAGCATTTAGGTGCATGGTAAAAAATGTAAGGTCTAGACACTGTCAATACGTGAGAAGCATTCACATACATACAGCATATATAGGGTTGTCACCTCATCCCTTTAAACCCGAACACATATGAAGTGCACAGGCTCTGTGGCTGATTAAGGTGGTAATCAAACTCACTTGGTGACTTATCTGCATTTAATTAGCCTCAGAACCTGTGGCAAGTCCCCATACACACTATTAGATTTTCTGCAGATTTTTGTCTTCAGATTTACCAAAACCATAAAATATGAGGTCAAACCTTAAGAGATTTAATTTGTATGCAATCAGGCAAGCCCTTACATTACATGGTTTTGGTAACCATGGTTTCGAAGACAAAAATCTGCAGAAAATCTAAGTGTGTATGGGGTCTTAGTATATATACCTAAAGTTTTTTGTTTGAAGAAGGGAATTATGTATATCTATTAATATTGCTGCAGCATTCCATGCCTATTATTCAGAATTGTACAATATAGACAATCGGTATGCAGGATCTATGAATTTGATGGGGCCTACCCAACTTTGGGAATATATATCTTGAACTATAAGAAGACTTACCATTCCCGCACTCAGGAACCACAATAAAACCACAATAAAAATTTTAAAAAATTGTAAATCAAGCAAAAAAAACCCCAAAAAGTTACCAATAGTGCTCTTCTGCTGTGCTTATTAAATGCCTTCAGATCAGTGCATATAAGGTACCGAACACCTCAAGCAGCACAGCGCCAAGCTAACCAGCAATGTGTTTCAACACAATAAATTGTTTGTGCAAGCAAGTCTACAAAGTAAATAAATAAAAGAAACTGTTTCAAAACAGAGATAACCAGGGTGGATAAAAATCACTGTTTTTAAAAAAAAAAAATCAGATTTTTTTTTTTATTTAAATCGATTTTTTTTATTTTTATCAAAATTATTTTAATAAAATGCTTTTGGAGTAAACATCTATCTAAAGATAGTTTTCTATTTAGGATACATTAATAATTGAGTTTATTCAGCATGAAATGGAGCTTAGTTATGTAGCATGAGGCTGTATATTCTGCAATATTGACATTTTTGGTAAACTCATTCAATGAATCCAAGCTCTGCAAGCTGAGATAACATGTACTGCATTGATGCATTCACACAATTTCACAGTAACCATGAGATAAAACAAAGTTCAGAAATATTTGTTTATCCCATTGTTTTGCAAATCTATGTACGCTACAGACTGTATGATTGAATCGGTTCTGATATCGCTGTTTTACTAGCCTGACAGCTTATTATTCTAAATAGGAAACCTTAATTTTGTTTGCAAATATTAAATATTCTTGGGGTTCCTTTCTGCCCGCTCATTTCTGGCAGATCAGTGGTCCTTTTATCTTCACTGTAATTTTCATATGTATGTATAAGGGGCAGTGTTTTGGTTGTCTCATTGTACAATGCCTATGTGTCTAATTTTTGTATCATTATTTTGCTATTATGATGATTTTTAACTTTGCCAATAAATGAATATACGTTTTATGTATGCACATCCTTTTTTTTTGTTGAGTTGGTCTTCCCGGTTAAAGTCCCACCTAGGGTTTTTTTTCTCTTGTTTCTATTAAATATTCTAACTACCAGCAAGAATGAGTCCTTACATTTAAAGAGCACCTGTCATTTCAGATCCATCATGGCAGCGCCTGTTAGCGGACATCCACTCACCTGCTGCCGCCACGTCCCCTCACCTGGTTGTGTCACTGCCACATCACCAGCCGTACCATTAAAGTGAATGGGACTGTCGGTGAGTCACCAGCGGGTCAGAGGAGGAGCCACTGCGGGACAGAGATGACAGTTACTCTTTAAAAATTATGATTTAAATTGAGTTGATTTAAATCAAGCCTTTTTATTAGTGATTTAAATCATGATTTAAATTGTGATTTAAATCAACTTGATTTAAATGAAATCCACCCTGGAGATAACACATATAAACCAAGTATCCATATAACACAAATGGATAGGTAATGTACATGATGAAAGAAACTAGAACCTCTTGTATGAAAGACAAGCTGTGTTTATCCACTAAAGTACAAAAGAAGTTTTCAACCGTGCTGTCCCACAACCCGTGAGCACACTGCACTCACCAGATTAAATTGCCTAACTTTATTCAAGAAAGGCAAAGAGGCTGTGCAAAACTATTATCTTGTATCATCTCAATGAGTCAAAGGAGGGCAGGAACCAGCTCTGTAAATTTACATCCACAACTCCTCTCCCTCTACCACCAGCTTTGCCAAGAGAAAATACCCACATAGTGTAGTAGATCATGGATAAAATGTATTTAAAAAAACACTCACAAGATTAATTTTCTATAAGATGCAGCATGTATGAACAAAACGCACTGTCAGTGCTGAGCGGAAACTCAGCTTATCTCTGCCATAGACCACAAATAGTCTTCTGACTGCTCCACACAGAACCCTGGGAGCCGCCCACAGATTAATGGCAAACATCCGCCATGTGTTGTCACTTCGCCCCTTCATTGCTATGGATCCCTCTGAAGGAGTTGTATTAGCAACACAACATGTCAAGGCATGGAACGACAACACAGGGCGGAAGTCTCCCAGTCTCCTAGTCTCCCATAGTCATAGGCCATTATCATTGATTCATTTTGACTTGAAGATCTATGCAAACATGCTGGCCTCTCTATTACAACCTTGTCAGAAAGCAAGAGATGATAGAATCAAGATTGTCTTTCTTATAGAATATACTCATAGCCATAGACTCCCATTATGTTTATTATCTTTAGATGTGGAAAGTGCCTTTGATCTCTTGGATTGGCGATTTTTGCCAGCTACTTTGGTACAGATAGGTTTGAATTATTATCAATAAAAAAAAATGGCATTATACTCAGCTCCAACAGCTTGAATCAAGATAATTGGACTATTGTCTGATGTAGTGAATATATTGAATGGCACATGGCAGGGTTGTCCACTGCCTCCATATTTATATACTGTATATTGACCATGGAAGATTTGGTAATGGCACTGAGGGCAAGTGCTTCAATTTAGGGCATCGGGTTGGGGAAAATGTTCATAAATTGAGATTATTTGTAGAAAACCCTCTTCTGTAATCTGTATGTGGCCAATCCATGGATTGCTTTTCCTTCCCTGCTATAAGAGTTAGCTTAGTTTGCTTTACACAGTCATTTAAAAATGAATGTATGGAAGTCACGTCTTAGCATTGATATACCACAGTATGAACAGAGTTTTTTGAAGGTATCTTTTCATTTCAGTTGGTGGACCAGCAAATCGAGTATTTGGGTGTCCACATATTTTTTAAAAGTTAGATAAACTATATGAACTGAATTATTTGCCCTTGCTTGATTCAATGAAGCGAAGACTGAGAGATTGGCATATAAGCAGCATTCATGGTTAGGTAGGATGGCGTTATATAAGATGGATATTTTTCTGTGATATTTATTTTATTTTTACAGACATTTGCTATATAATTTCAATGCTGTTTTTTAGTGCATTAAGGTCAGAGCTTCTTCAATATATTTGGTCAGGAATAGAGTTGAGCGAACACCTGGAAGTTCGGGTTCTGCTGGTCCGTCCGAACTTCGGGACAAAGTCCGGGTCCGGGTCCGGACGGAACCCGAACGATCGCACGCAACAGGCACGCTAGCAAGCCCAAGGCAGGCCTGGGCCTGGGCCTGAAACAGGGCTTCAAGCCTGCCTGGTCGTCTTGGGCTTGAAGGTCCACAAGCGAGTTGAGATAAGGACTGGTTTATATAACTTCTTCGAGACTGGAATTACGTGATTTTTTGTCGTAACTTTAATATATCGTTTACAGACATTTTTATTTTATTTATAGTGTCTTTTTATAGGTAGAATATATTGCGGTAGGATGGATTGGTACTTACGACGAATATACGGTTAGAGAGTCAGAAGCGAAGTAACTTAGTTCGTTCCCGTTTATTAAGTCAAGTATATCAAATAGATTGAAAATTTTTTATACACCTGTGGGTTTATGAGCTAAACGACCAGGTGGTTGACTTTACTTTTCTATGGAAGTTTTTTGAGACAAGTATGACACCATATAGTTACGATTCTGCACTGAAGGTATG
>BLSH010335368.1:357790-382740 GCA_018402905.1 Glandirana rugosa
AAATCTCTAATTTCTGCTATCTGTCCTCAGAGCAACAGCACAGACAGCAGTAGTAAAGTAATCTATCTCAGGATGCTGGATCAGGTCTTAAAATGGCTAAAATCTGTCCCTCACGCCGTCAGCTACCTTTCCCTATACTAACCCAAGGAGCATGTGACTGCAGCACTGTGACTCCAGCTTATAAAGAGGCTGGGTCACATGATGCACTGGCCAATCACAGCCATGCCATTAGTAGGCATGGCTGTGATGGCTTCTAAGGGCAAACCAGTGAAACGCTTGTTGATTGGCTGCCCTGCAGCTTCTCAACACGTGGAATAAAATAGCAGAACCCCGGACCGAACCCGAACAATTTTTGAAATGTCCGGGTCCGGGTCCGTGCCACGGACACCCGAAAGTTCGGTACGGACCCGAACGTTACAGTCCGGGTTCGCTCAACACTAGTCAGGAACATTAGCGAGGCTGAGGTTTGATGTTTTGATTGTGGTAAATAAGAGGGAGGTGTGGGGTTACTACATATGCATTGTAATATAAAGCAGCAATATTAATGTGAATTGTTGATTGGTTTCACCATCACCAAACTAAGCACTGGGTGTCCATAAAGAGTATGTTGGTTCTTTGACAGTTGTTTCATCCCTTGGTGTGACATCCCTTGCTATGAAAGTTTTGGATTTGGCGATAGCTAAGTAAAGGATTTGTTCAGTACCTGGCCCACTGACTTAGATCACAGGTAACCCTGAATTCTCATCAGTCTCCATGTTACCCATATTTTAAAGTGGTCTTCCGCCTTCTCTTCACCAATTAGACAGGTTGTTTGCTCCTCGGGCCTTAGACCTCTAAACAATATATTGCCACAGGGCTCAAAAAATTTTGGAAGGTGGTATCACTATCTTCAACTGAAACACTTTTATATGTACCTTGCTCCTCATGAGGATTTATCAAGGGAACTAACTCCTTTTGAATCTATATGCCTAGGGCAAACGGATTGTTCCCATTTATTATCTCATATAATATATTACTTTCATCAGGACCTCATTCTCGCCCATACATTGCTAGAGAATGGGAGAGGGAACTTGGCTATGTGGTCTCGGAAGAATATTGGGGGAAATCTTTTTCTCCTAACATTTAGGTCAAGTATTGCAAGTCTGATACAGGAAAGAAATTAGAAAATGCTTAGTGGGTGGTACAGATGTCCAGCAGTGTTGCATAGGATGTTCCCAGCTGTGTTTGATAGATGGGGAAGTGGGCACTATGCTATATATTTAGTGGAAGTGCCCTCTAATTAGGCCATAAAGGAAAACTATATCTTGTTATGTAACGCTGACAGTGACCTATTGCTTATACCATGGGTGCTCAACCTGTGGCCCTCCAACTGTTGTGGAACTACAAGTCCCATCATGCCTCTGCCTTTGGGAGTCATGCTTGTTTAACTGTCAGGCTTGCAATGTTCCATGGAATGTGTAGTTCCATAACAGCTGGAGGGCCACAGGTTGAGCACCGATGGCTTATACGCATAACTGAGATGACTACCGCATTGCTTTACTGTTTATTATTCATTATATAAATCAGAGGGTTGCTGGGGCTATTGTCTTCCCTGTTTCCTTTAAATTACTGTCATCCAGCCCTGCCCCTAAGTCTAAAAATCTACCAAGATTTGTATTTTTTTAGCCTTTGGCTTTAAATCAAACTATTTCAGACACATGAATGTCCGAAAGTACACATATGCTTTAGGCCAAGAGATTGTTACAGATGATGTGCTGACTGGTAGGATACAAGTATGCAACTGTATGTCAGGGCCATGAATAAAATAGAGCTTTTGGTGCTGGGCACATTCATAGCATATAACTGCACTCTTATGTGTATCAGCATACAAACTTTTACAGCTGGATGAAGATCTTTTTTTTGCTGTTTGTTCACACACATTTTTGACGTCTTTTTATAATGTTGTTTGAAATTCCTTTTCTGTTTTATAATTGTAGTGTGTTGTAGTTTTGAACCTCGTTGTTTTAGTGTTTTCCAAAAACAGGAGTTTCTGTATTGGACACTGTGCACAAAGGATTATTCACATTTTCTGACACTACTGACCTTCTTAGATATTGATTGATAGAGAAGAGTGAACCAGTGACATCAATGATGTAATCAGGAAGAAAACTCTGCCATTTAAAATTATGACAATGAAAGTCTAACGTGTACTGTAAATAATGCTGTCTTTATCTACAATTATGACTTACGTGAAGATCAGACCATAATTTATCAACCACTCAAACCGAGATTTAGGTAAAGCAAAGGGTTCATAATCTTTTTTTTTGCAGCTGTCTAAATATTTTGGGATGCTATGGGGTCGATTCACTAAAAGCAAATAGGTTGTTCACTTTGCAAGGGAAGTTGCACTTCCCTAGAGCTTAGTGAATGAGGTGGAGCTCTGCTGATTGTCATAATCAAATCATGTGCAAGCAAAAATACAGTCTTCTTTTATTTTCCTCACCCAAGGTTGGGTATTCTTTACAAAGTGGAACTTCACCACATTCATTAAGCTCTGGGTTCCCAGTCTATAGGCGATTATTGCACATCATGGTCAGTCAGACACTCAATCTTTTCCACCTGGGATGTAGACAACGGGGTTAATTTACTATAGGCAGTTCATTTTGCAAGGGAGGTTGCACTTTCCAGGAGAAACTTCACCACATTCACTTAGCTCTGGGGCAAATTCCCTTGCAAAGTGAACAGCCTATCTTCCTTTAGTAAATCAACTGCTATTACTCAAACAGCTGCTTTTAATTTTCTATTCACACCTCTACAATTTTACTGGTAATTTTTACAATATGTTAAAAATAATCCCCTGCAAAGCATGCTTTGTAAATTCTTGCAAAAAGCACCTTCATAGGGATAAATTATAATGTATGTAAAACACAGGTAAAATGTGGGTAGGGTAGCTCAATGTACTGAGTAAGGTGAGAAATGTAGACTAATACTTTGCAAAGATATTGCAGTGGTTTTGAATATATTTCAAAGCATCTTTTCTACCTGTATGGAACTCAAACACTCACATGCATGTTACCAGTCTGCTAGAAAGTCATCTGTGAATGAAATGTCAATCTCATGGTTTTCACTTTAAGCAACAGTTTTCATGCAAATCTATAATGGCTTTCAGATCAGGTCCGTCTGTCAGTGTTTCAGGTAGACCTGATTGGAAGCTCCTGTAAGTATATGGGCAGCTCCATGAAAGTTTGCCTCCAAGTTCTTCCAGGTCAGTGAAAAAATGGAAGGTCTGCATCCTTTTACATCTCTTTGGACCTAACCTGAATAATCTGGGGATAGTGTGGAGTTTAAAGAGTGAATTTGCATGGATGTCACAAAAGATGACATCTGTTCCATTCTGCCCCATATCAGCAGGGGATCTGTTCATGTATTCCCTGCTGAATGGACTGGATGGTACCCATGTGAAAGAGGCCTAAACTAATTTTTTAGCATGTTTGGCACCATGCCTCACTGTACACTGCAATCCATTTTGTGTGCATCTCTTGCAAATGTATTTACCTTAAGATCCTGCCTTTAACAGCACTTCTTGTTGCAGGCAGACAGTTCTAACACATTGCCTCCCAATTCCTAGCAGCAGTATCAGCCAGTTGCGTAATCGCCTTCCTTCAGCTGTTAGCCTGCCTATCTGCTATCGGCCAACTGGAAGACTACTCAACACATGGAAGGCTAACAATGCTGTATGCTTATTGTGACACTCTATAGCTACTATGAGATACTGCCACTTTGGCCAGTCACTCAGAAGGCAACAAGTGACTAAGGGCCGGTTCACACTACAGCGACTTACGCTCCGACTTGTGTCGCCCCACTCCCATTGAAGTGAATGAGAGCTGTCTTTATGTACACTACTGAAGTCGCTCCGACTTCAAAAAAGGTTGCTGTACTACTTCAAGGCAACTTCTATCTGACTTGTGCTCATAGGATTCAATTGAAGTCGCCTCCAAGTCGGATCCCCATCTATATTGAAGCGACTTTGCGGGAAAAAGAAAATAATTTACACAGTTACTCCCCACGAATTACCCAGGCAACCCCCTCCCTCCCTCCTCTGATTGGCCACAGGCAAAGTCGCCTGGAATGGAGGTCGTTTTAGGTCATGTTGTAAGTCACGTTGAAGTCACGTTCAAATCACCTTACAGAGTCGCCCCTGAAGTCAGATCGCCCCTGTGTGAACCGGGAGTATCAGATCCTACCTACAACTAAAATATCACTTTTAGGTAGACTGTCTCTTTGACAATATTTGTATATAAGTACATTTTAACAAATATTTTCCCTTTCTTGTGCAGGTAGTGAGCAATCTGCTTGAACCAGGATGTCAGGACTTAGGAGTGATTGCTGAATAAGAGACTTGAAAAAGTTTAGCCAGCAGGAACTGTGCAGAGGTCAATGTGTCAATTACATTGACGTTGGACTGACAAGTGAAATACAGTTCCTGCCCAAAAAGGCTGACAACTTGATGTTATTCAGTGCTAATGTTAATGAACTGTCCTCTGGCAGATGTTATGACATGCAACCTGGACTGGTAGATGGGAGCTACAGCTTTTGTTCTGCATATGCCCAACTTCTTGGTTCTTTAACAGAAAATGTAGCTAAAGCACATTCATATTACGTTGCACACCAAATCAGACATTAAGTTGTTGATTTATTAAAGGCAAATAGACTCTTTAATTTCCAAGGAAATTTAGTTTAGTGAATGTGGTGAAAGTTCACTTAGCAAAGAATATTCACTAAGATATGGGAAAATTCCCTTGCAAGATAGAAGCCTGTTTGTGGTTGGAAAATCAATCCTTAGGGATCCAAAATTTGATGTACTTATGGGATTGTGACCAGTAAAACTAGACTTTATTCCACAAGTTTAAACACAGAGGAATTAAGAGCAAGACAAACTCCATTGGTTTTACAAAATAATGTTCAATAAAAGGCATATAAAAATCTACAAAAAAAACCATTTGTATATTTTAGCTAGTATGTTCCTCTAATTGACAAATATACACAGAAACAAAAAACATTGATCTGCACGGAGCAAAATTATAAACACAACACTTTTGTGTTTGCCCCTATACATCATGAGCTGAACTGATTTATGACTTTTTCTATGTACACAAGAGGCCTATTTCTCTTCAATATTGTTCACAGATCTGTCTAAATCTGTGTTAGTGAGCACTTCTCCTTTGTTGAGATAATCCATCCACCTCACAGCTGTGGCATATCAAGATGCTGATTAGACAGCATGATTATTGCACAGGTGTGCCTTAGGCTGGCCACAATAAAAGGCTATGCTAAAATGTCCACTTTTACTGTTTTGGGGGGTCCGGGGGGTCCAAAAACCAGTCAGTATCTGGTGCGACCACCATTTGCCTCATGCAGTGCAGCACATCTACTTCGCATAGAGTTGATCAGGTTGTTTATTGTGGCCTGTGGAATGTTGGTCCATTCCTCTTCAATGTCTGTGCGAAGTTGCTGGATATTGGCAGGAACTGGAACACGCTGTCATATACTCCGATCCAGAGCATCCCGAACATTCTCATTGGGTGACATGTCTGGTGAGTATGCTGGTCATGCAAGAACTTGGATGTTTTAAGCTTCAAGGAATTGTGTACAGATTCTTGCAACATGGGGCCATGCATTATCATGCTGCAACATGAGGTGATGGTTGTGGATGAATGGCACAACAATGGGCCTCAGGATCTCATCACGGTATCTCTGTGCATTCAAAATGCCATCAATAAAATGCACCTGTGTTCATTGTCCATAGCATATGCCTGCCCATACCATAACCCCACCACCACCATGGGCCACTCGATCCACAGCGTTGACATCAGCAAACTGCTCACCCACACGACACCATACACGTTGTCTGCCATCTGCCCTGTACAGTGAAAACTGGGATTCATCCATAAAGAGGAACACCTCTCCAAAGTGCCAGACGCCATCAAATGTGAGCATTTGCCCACTCAAGTCGGTTACGATGACG
This sequence comes from Glandirana rugosa, assembly GCA_018402905.1. NCBI lineage: Eukaryota > Metazoa > Chordata > Amphibia > Anura > Ranidae > Glandirana > Glandirana rugosa. Next base: position 363,795 of record BLSH010335368.1, read on the forward strand.
AACTGCAGTCAGGTTGAGGCCCCAATGAGGACGACGAGCATGCAGATGAGCTTCCCTGAGATGGTTTCGGACAGTTTGTGCAGAAATTCTTTGGTTATGCAAACCGATTGTTGCAGCAACTGTCCGGGTGGCTGGTCTCAGACGATCTTGGAGGTGAAGATGCTGGATATGGAGGTCCTGGGCTGGTGTGGTTACACGTGGTCTGCGGTTGTGAGGCCAGTTGGATGTACTGGCAAATTCTCTGAAACGCCTTTGGAGACGACTTATGGTAGAGAAATGAACATTCAATTCAAGGGCAACAGCTCTGGTGGACATTTCTGCAGTCAGCATGCCAATTGCACGCTACCTCAAAACTTGCGACATCTGTGGCATTGTGCTGTGTGATAAAACTGCATAGTTTAGAGGCCTTTTATTGTGGCCAGCCAAAGGCACACCTGTGCAATAATCATGCTGTCTAATCAGCATCTTGATTATCTTGACAAAGGAGAAGTGCTCACTAATACAGATTTAGACAGATTTGTGAACAATATTTGAGAGAAATAGGCCTTTTGTATACATAGAAAAAGTCACTGATCTTTAAGTTCAGCTCATGATTAATAGCGGTAGGCACATAAGTGCTGTGTTTATAATTTTGCTCAGTGTATATTTCATAAAAATATCACTAAAATAAAACTAAAGCGAGTTATAAGGTATCTAAACAAGTAAGAATTGTAGTAAATAAATTACAGAAATAATGGATGCAATGAAAACATCTTAGCTAAGAAATCAATATCAATCCATCAAACATTGAGTACATTTACAGGATCATGCATGTCCACATTAATGAAACCCTTATTAGGTATAAAGTAAAAAAGAAATATTTAAGCCATATTGCATTTGTACACCTAAAAAAATCCTGTTGGCATTTGCATGTTTAGACACATTCATTCTCTGAAGAAACTGGCCCCATATAAGAAGATACGCTTCAGGCAAAGCAGCACAGCTGTAAAGTTATCGGGACTGAAATAGGCCAAAGGTCCATTAGGGGAAGACTATTCGTAATATGTGAAAAGACAGGCAACTGGTAATTTATCCTCATATCCTAAGGGGTTAAAAAAAACCTTATGACCCCAACCAATGGCAGAATAATTCCCCAGATAAAATTATTATAGCTGATAGTATTATATAATCCCAGCAGAATAACCTTTAGTTTATTAAAACACTGTGGGGGGAATTCAGTAAAGCTGCTATGTGTTGTAACTAATTCAGAAAACACCTGTAACACTTTTGGTTCTGACTGTGTTTTTATTATTATTATACAGGATTTATATAGCTCCAACAGTTTGCGCAGCGCTTTACAAAATGAAGGCAGACAGTACAGTTACATCACAATTTGGTACAAGAGGAATCAGAGGAACCTGCTCGCTAGAGCTAGAGCTTACAATCTAAGAGTTTTGTGTGCTAAATTCAGGTAGTTCTAATTAGCTCCACTTCTACATTGTGGCGCAACACCTGTGCCAAATTTAAAAAAAAACTCAACAGTTTGTATCTTATGAAAGTGGAGCTAATTAAGACCAACTTTCTGTTGGCATACAGAGACTGATTTTGCGGCCTCTTTGCAATCACTTGCTATCTACTCCTGTACTCCTATTATTTCTGTACTCACATCAAAGATGGCTGCATGGCAATTCTCATGGTGGATTTCATAAGAGTGACAACTGTGCACCATGCCTGCAAAATGTGTGTTGAATTGGCTTCTTGTAGTCTCCATCAGAAGCCCTATAACAAGTGGAGCTACTCAACTTCCGAAAGTCTTAAATATGTTTATTGATGTTATGCAATACAGGAAAAAACAATTGCAGCTCTTACTCATTTCACACCATCAGAAGCTTAATCAGGAGCTCAATCCATCAGAAGCCCATTTACACATTACATGTTACATTTACATGTTGGAATACAGCCCTGCGGCCCAGTCTCCGAAGGGAGGGGATCGTGCTCTGCTTCAGTATGTTACAGTACATGTTGGCATTCATGGTTCCCTCCATGAACTGTAGCTCTCCAGTGCCGGCAGCACTCATGCAACCCCAGACCATGACACTCCCACCACCATGCCTGACTGTAGGCAAGACACACTTGTCTTTGTACTCCTCACCTGGTTGCCGCCACACACGCTTGACACCATCTGAACCAAATAAGTTTATCTTGGTCTCATCAGACCACAGGACTTGGTTCCAGTAATCCATGTCCTTAGTCTGCTTATCTTCAGCAAACAGTTTGCGTGCTTTATAGTGCATAATCTTTAGAAGAGGCTTCCTTCTGGGACGACAGCCATGGGAGCAAATTTGATGCGGTGTGCGGTGTATGGTCTGAACACTGACAGGCTAACCTCCCCACCCCTTCAACCTCTGCAGCAATGCCGGCAGCACTCATACATCTATTTCTCAAAGACAACCTCTGGACATGCACTCAACTTCGACCATGACGAGGCCTGTTCTGAGTGGAACCTGTCCTGTTAAACCGCTGTATGGTCTTGGTCACCATGCTGCAGCTCAGTTTCAGGGTCTTGGCAATCTTCTTATAGCCAAGGCCTTCTTTATGAAGAGCAACAATTTTTTTTTTCAGATCCTCAGAGAGTTCTTTACCATGAGGTGCCATGTTGAACTTCCAGTGACCAGTATGAGAGAGTGGGAAGCGATAACACCAAATTTAACACACCTGCTCCCTATTCACACCTCATAACTTGTAGCATTAACAAGTCACATGACACCTGGGAGGGAAAATGGCTAATTGGGCCCAATCTAGACATTTTCACTTGGGGGTGTACTCACTTTTGTTGCCAGTGGTTTAGACATTAATGGCTGTGTGTTGAGTTATTTTGAGGGGACAGCAAATTTACACTGTTATACAAGCTGTACACTCACTACTTTACATTGTAGCAAAGTGTAATTTCTTCCGGGTTGTCCAATGAAAACATATAATAAAATATTTACAAAAATGTGAGGGGTGTACTCACTTTTGTAAGAAACTGTATGTAATAAGTGGGTGGCAGCAGGTTAAGGGTGTCAATGAAGGTGGTGCAATCTAAATCTGCTACAAAACCAAGAGTACGTTTCTTAGAAAAAATGGTATTTACAAGTAAATAAATATAAATACATATGTATTTTAATTATAACCAAAAGAATAAAGTAAATACATTTAAAGCCTGCATCCTCAGAACCCTAAACCTGCAGTTGATCCAGAAAAAAAGGCAAAAAATACAGATAAAACTTGGTCCAATTAGCTCAAACAGGGAAAAATGTCTTTCCTGATCTCCTAAGGCAAGTCAAATTGAATAGCCAATTTATATGGATACAAATTGGAATGGTTGCTGATATTAACGACCTGTTTGTGGCACATTAGTATATGTGAGGGGGGAAACTTTTCAAGATGGGTGGTGACCATGGCGGCCATTTTGAAGTTGGCCATTTTGAATCCAACTTTTGTTTTTTCAATAGGAAGAGGGTCATGTGACACATCAAACTTATTGGGAATTTCACAAGAAAAACAATGATGTGCTTGGTTTTAGCGTAACTTTATTCTTTCATGAGTTATTTACAAGTTTCTGACCACTTATAAAATGTGTTCAATGTGCTGCCCATTGTGTTGGATTGTCAATGCAACCCTCTTCTCCCACTGTAAAAAATTGCTGTAAAAAAGTCCTGGAAAGTCTTAGAGGTCCTTGCAAAAGGAAGGAAGCACATCATTGTTTTTCTTGTGAAATTCCCAATAGGTTTGATGTGTCACATGACCCTCTTCCTATTGAAAAAACAAAAGTTGGATTCAAAATGGCCGACTTCAAAATGGCCACCATGGTCACCACCCATCTTGAAAAGTTTCCCCCCTCACATATACTAATGTGCCACAAACATGAAGTTAATATCACCAACCTTTCCCATTTTATTAAGGTGTATCCATATAAATGGCCCACCCTGTATATTGTGAATCTAGAATCATATCCATCTTTTTTTAAAGCGGAACTAAAGCCATCAATTAAAAGCAGAACTTTACCCATAATAACGTGATAAAAAACAATGTTCTTTAGCAAGGAACATACATATCACATTAATAATTATGCTACCAAAATTAGTGTGTGCTGTAAATTGCCTCCAGCATTGCTACTGTTTCTTCTTGCTGGAGGCTGCCATTTTGCTGAAGCCCACAGCCCCAGCAGTAAATCATAAAGCAGAACTAAACCCATCAATTTACCAGTTTCAAAAAACAGCTACATTCCTAGAATGCTGGGATTGCTAACTGTCACAATTGCTTGTGTCCTCAACTAAACTGTCAAACCATCAAATAGCTGGTGTCATAACTGATTACATGTGCAGTACTATGGCAACCACAAACAGAAACAGCTTCCTTGGCTGTAAAGGATAGGAGGGTCTATTTCCACTTTAAGGCTGCCAGTAGATCGGTCTCTACAAATTGCATGCATACAAAGAGCATATGCAGAATAGAAATGGTGTATTACTGGTTTTTAACCACTTAACGTGAATCACTGTTAATAAATGGCGGCATATTTAAGTGGATGTATCGGGGTATAGCCTGCAGCTACAGGCTATACCCCAGTACCGTTTTTTAGAGCAGGCGGCCGGCTATCCAGTGATAATGGCTGATCCGGCTCGGGAGCCGCTCGGTCTTTATCCCAGGGAGCGGGAGGGGCCAACCCCCCTTCCCACCACCGTCCGCCACTCTTCTTTGGCCTCCCGTCCCACCGGGGGACCGGAGCTCCAAACCGGCGCATCCGCTGGCTGTGTGGAGTCCCTGTGGAAGCCGGAATTGGCTTTGATTGGGACTGCTTCATACATTTCCGGGAAGTGACGTCACAACTAGAGTTGAGCGAACCCGAACTGTAAAGTTCGGGTCTGTACCGAACTTTTGGGTGTCCGGGACCCGGACCCGAACCCGGACTTTTCAAAAAAAGTCTGGGTTCGGGTCCGGGGTTCTGGTAATTTAATAAGAGTTTTGAAAATTGCTGTAAAAAAGTCCTGGAAAGTCTTAGAGGTCTGCAAAAGGAAGGAAAATGGGGGTAAGGGTCGGACAAGTGCCCTACAAAGAAATGGGGATAGGGAAATAACTTAAAATAATAAAATAAAAAAAATCACATAAAAAAATCAAAAATGGAGGTGGATGTGGACCATATTCAAACTGTGTGAGAAAAGTATAAATTAGCGGGAGAAGCCATAGCAGTGTTCTAAAAGCATCTTCAAACTGTGTGTGAAAAGTATAAATTAGCCGGGAGAAGCCATATCACTGTTCTGTAATCATTTTCAAACTGTGTGTGAAAAGTATAAATTAGCCGGGAGAAGCCATATCACTGTTCTAAGAACAGTGATATGGCTTCTTCCAGCTAATTTATAGTTTTCCCACACAGTTTGAAGATGATTGAAGAACAGTGATATGGCTTCTCCCGGCTAATTTTATACTTCATGAGTTCCAGTTTTCAACTTGGGGCAAGACCACCAGATGTGAAAGGCGGATGCAGGTTGGTCGCAGGACCTCCAACACACGTCAGGTGTCGATGGGTAGATCCTGGTCAGTTTTTGCGGCGTGAGGTACCAGTCGTGGAATATTTTTTGGGTACCCTCCCAGTGGGTACAACAGCGAGAGAGGCGAGAGGGCAATCTCAAAGCGTTGTGCCATTGTTGGGCGGTAAATAAGCAGTTTAATCGTTGTTCCCATTTAAGCATAGTGGGAGTCTTGGAGTTGGAGTCTGGGTTGGTGAGTAGTCCGTAGAAGTAAGAGATGCCTCTAGATAGTGGGTGGGCTCCTTTGTAGAATTGCAGTATGTTCCGTAATGTTGGAACCATAGACCAGCTTACTTTCGAAAGCACTGAACTAATTCTCAGAAATTTGAAGAGGTCTTTGTGTGGGATGTGGTATTTCTGTTGAATTTGTTGAAAGGAGAGCAGCATAGAGTCTTGGTAAAGATCTCCTAGAGTAGAAATCCCAGCTGTAATCCAATTTTGTAAGGGGATGTCTTGCAAAATGTAATGCAGGGTCCGTAGGGGTAGGTCGTGCAGTAGATTCCGAGGAATACCATGAGACTGTTGTGATACCGCTTGCCATGTTCTGAGGGTAACATTAACCATAGCTAGATACGAAGATGGTTTGTGCTGAGATATCAGCAGTGCACTGAGGGTCAGTTTAGGACATGCTGAGAGAGCTGATCGTTCTATCTGTAACCATGGGAGTGTAGTATCCTGGACCCACCAACGTTTGGTTTGCTCCAAAATATTAGCTCTGTAGTATGCTATAAGGTTAGGGGCTCCCATGCCTCCAGCTGTGATCAGCTTCAAAGCGTGGCTCTATTGAGCCTTGAATGTTTACCGTTCCATATGAAGGCGTGTAGAGTTGCTTGAAGCTTGTTGAGATGAGAGGTAAGGAATGGAACAGTTAGTGTCCGAAATGTGTAGATCACATGTGGTAATAGGTACATCTTGGCAAGGGCTATTCTTCCAGCCCAGGAAGCTTTGGCATTGCGTAGATTTTGTATGGTCTGTTGCAGTTTGGCAAGCAGGAGTGAAAGATTCATATTGAGTAGTTGTGAAGTAGGTGATATCAGGTTTATCCCTAAATAAGTTAAAACAGAGTTAGGAGCCCAGGAGAAGGAGGTGAGTCGCGCAATGCTACTTCTGAGATGTGGATTAATGTTGATACCGATCATAGAAGACTTGGAACAATTGATTTTATATAGAGATACTTTACTAAAGAGGTCCAAAGTGTGATGTAGTTGCGGGAGCGACTGTGTGTGATTAGTGATGGACACAATGACATCATCCGCATAGAGTCCAATTTTATGGGCGTGATTTTCTATCTCAATACCCAGGATAAGAGGGTTAGCTCGAATAGATTGTGCGAGCGGTTCCATGATTAGAGTAAATATGAGTGGCGACAGGGGGTACCATTAGAGATTGGGAAAGGGTCAGATAAAATGCCCGATGTCACCACCCTGGCGCTGGGTGAAGTATATAGCGCCATTATTTCTTCTAGAAGCATACCAGAAAATCCAAATTTGATTAGGACTGCTCTAAGAAATGTCCAGTCCACTCTGTCAAACGCCTTCTCTGCATCTAATGAGATGAACAGAGAAGGCGTTTTGTGATGCTCAGCCCACTGGAGTAGATTTATGTATCTACGAGTCCCATCAGATGCCTGCCTGCCATTAATAAAGCCCACCTGATTGGGATGTACTAGTTGAGAGATGACAGAGGATAGGAGTGTGGCTAGCATTTTAGCATATATTTTGGTGTCAGAGTTCAGCAGGGAGATAGGTCTATAGTTAGCCGGGTCATCCAGTGTTTTACCTGGCCTGGGAATAGTAGTGATGATGGCCTCAAGGGCTTCAGATGGGATTGTGCCCGTAGTAAATGTAAAATTCAGGGAATGCAGTAGATGAGGTGCTAGCAGGGCAGAGAACTGCTTATAATACTCGTTGCTGAACCCGTCAGGACGCGGAGCTTTGTGTAGGGGCAAAGAAGCAATGGTTTGGTTCAATTCAGCAAGGGAGAAGGGACTAGAGAGTAAGTCCACTTGTTCCTGGGTTAGAGAGGGCAGGGCAAGACGTGCTAAAAATTTAGAGATATCAGATGGTTCGGGAGCTGTGGCTTCGTTATTGGCTGTGAGGTTGTACAAATTGGTGTAGAACTAGCCAAAACGGTCAGCAATATCTTTAGGATTGGTAAGCTTACTATGGTTGTGGGAGGTGAGGTAGGGAATTTTGGCGTGCACGAGGTGCTCCTTTAGTTGTTTTGCGAGGCAGGCCCCCGGTATGTTGTGGTGGGCATAGAAATTAAGTTTCAGTCTCTTTAGTGCAAAATCAAAATTCGAGTGTAAATAGTCACTTAATGTTTTCCTGGTGCTATTCAGCTCTGTCTCTAGATTAGGTGAAGGATGTGCTTTGTGAGCTAGTTACAAGGAGCGGATTTGGTTAAGCAGGTTGGTGGTAGTAGCATTGCGTGTTTTTCTCTCCTGGGCCCCCAATTTAAGAAGACCTCGAATATAAGCTTTGTGGGCGTTCCAACAAGTAGCTGGATTTGTAACTGAATCACAGTTTGTTTGAAAAAATACACTTAGTTCGGATTTGACCAGTTTCTGGAGCTGTGGTTTGTTAATCAGAGAAGTGTTAAGTCTCCAAATTTTGCCCGTTTGTTTGGGGTTAGCTGGAAAAAGCTGAAGGGAGACTGGTGCGTGGTCTGACCACGTTATATTACCAATGGTAGCCAATTGAGTGGTTTGTAGAGTGTGTTTATCCACCAGAAACAGGTCAATCCTGGAATAGGACTTTTGAGTGTGCGAGAAGTAGGTGTAATCTCTCTCAGTGTCATGGAGGCACAGCCACGGGTCGTATAAGTCTTCTGAGCGGAGGAGATCTGGGAGAGCTGAGGATTATTTCCTGGTGGGATTGGAAAAATCAAGGGTGGGATCTACAATTTGATTAAAGTCTCCACAAATGATCAGAGGATAAGTGCGGAAAGGTTGGAGTTTGTGCATAATGGTTTTGTAGCATCGGGACTGATGGGTAGGGCATAGATATTTACCACAGTCATGATGTGGTTATTAAAGGAGGCATGAAGTATAATAAACATACCCTGGGCGTCCAATTCTGAGTGGATTAATTTAAATGCTGCTATCTATCTACCGTAGAGCGTACTGCTATAAGGGCCCCAGCTTTCTTTTTGGTGGAGTTTGCATAAAAGCAGTGTGGGTATTCTTGTGTGTGTTTCTTGAGCACACATAACATCAGCTTTTAACAATAGTGCTTCCTTCCACAAAAGGTGGCGTTTAAAAGGAGAGTTTAGGCCTTTCACATTGAGTGAGGAGATATTGATGGCCATAGTGGTAAAATGTGAGTTTAGTTGCAAGAGATGTAGAAGTATACTGTGGGAGTGGGCACCTGTTCTATCGCACACCCAAGGTCAAGGCAAACGGGCACAGTATTGTAAAAGTAATAAATTAACTTGTAAAAGAAAGAAAGATGCACAGCGGTATAACTGGTGTCTCAACCAACAATCGGAACAATTGGTTCAAGTGTACTGCATTGAGCAAATATCTGGAACAATGAGAAGAACAAAGAGATTGACAGTATCAAGGTAGAGAACAGAAATTTCTGAGAGTGCCTAGCACTCTATACAGGAGTGAGAGGTTTCGTAGGCTATGGTGGAGAGGTAAAGTACAACAAACCATAGCATACTCACTGGGACAAATGAAAATAGCAATCATCTTACTTTAGTTCATGGTAGGACCTGGGTAGGCCCTGGTATAGATGGACTTCAAAATTTCTGATGAGCACGGGGGGGGGGGGAGCCGGTTGGTGTCAGTGCGATGTGTTCCGCAAGGTTGTTGTAGCCGACGATCAGATGGCAGTGGCGGGGGTGGTGTGGTGATGATCCTCCAGTTAAGCAGTCGTTTGATGCCCTCCTTAGGAGTCAAGATGTCTGTCATTTGGGATTGGAATGTCACTACAAGCTTTGTAGGGAAACCCCATTTGTATGGTATATTGCGGTCTCTGAGGATGGTGGTAACTTGGGCGAATTCTCTTCTTTTCTGTGCCGTGGCCGCAGAGATATCAGTGTACAAGGAGATGGTAGAGTAGGGATCTGGTAGCGTTTTCGACATCCGAGCTGCCGACATAATTTTTTCCTTGATGTGGAAAAAATGAATGCACGCCAACACATCTCTTGGGACAGAGTCCTGCAGATAACTTGGTTTTGCGATTCTATGTGCCCGATCTATAGTCAGATCCAGCTGTGATAGTTGGGGGATGAGTTTGAGGAACATCTGTTGAATATATTGTGTGATATCTGATGGTTTCACGGATTCTGGAACGCCTCTGAGTTTGATGTTGTTCCTCCAAGAGCGGTCTTCGAGGTCTATTACTTTGGCTCGTAGATATTGAAGTTCTTCAGAGTGTTTAAATTGGGTCTCTGCTGTAGCCTCATGTGCAGATGCTTGAGCTGCAACCTGTTGCTCGAGTGTATCCGTACGATCTTCGATTTGATCCATTCTGGTATGGAGTGTAGAAAGGGAGGATCGTAGTTCAATTCTCAAATCTTTTTGAAGCGATAACAACATCAATTTCAGTGTTTGCTCAAATAGTGGTTGGTCCATGGCAGGATGTGCAGCCAATGATTCCTGTGAACTTTCAGGATCGGGAATTTCATCCCAATGCTGTTTTTTATACAGCGGGGTTTTAGATGGAGATTGAGCTGGGGATTGAGCGGCTCTTTTGCCTCTGTCTGTAGATGAGGACTGCGAATATGCGGTGCCATTATTGGAACTGTCCATTACTTCCAGTAGATTGTCCAGAGTTTGGTGGGCTTCAGGCAATTGTATTGAAGAGGTGGGAGAGGCTGGTCCAGGGGCGGCCTGAGCGTTTTGCATGGCAGGTTCTTGAAAGAATTCAGAGATACTGCGCGTATTGCTGTGATTAAGAGATTTCTTTTTGGGCATACCTCAGATGCGGCCACTATAATCTATCTTCTTTTGTAGCACCGATACAGAGCCAGGGTGTTTTGGGAGAGGGTTTGAAGACAGTGCGGTCCCACAGAAGTCAGTTACAGTGCAAATTTCTGTAGTTGCACGCCAGCAGAAGAAAACACTCTCCACATCATCACAAGCAGGGGCAAAGGCACATGAGTCGGCAGGAATTCCGATGGAGAGCGGTCCGTGTTATCCACCACTGGGGGGTAGGGGCACCCTGGGATCGAGTTAGAGTGTAAAAAAAAAAAAAAGAGCTATAGTCAGCTCCAATACTTATACTTCCTAAGTATGTGCGTCTTGCTGTGCAACAGAAGTTGCAAGGTGGGGACCCCCCGGTCCAATACTCAGGAGACAGTGCCTTCTACTTTACAGTCAGGCTGGATATGGCGGTCTGATCACAATATAAGGGCCACGGTACCCCACTCAGCTCCACTCCCTCCACAGCTGATCTTATCAGGTGATGCTAGGGACAAGTTAGGTCATATGTGGTGTCCCGGTATGAAGACAGAGTTTGTGTGGTACTCGACCTTGAGTGATTGTTAGGCCACAAGACGACTGGGCCGCAAGATGGTGGCCGATCTCCGTCATGTGCGGCCGACAAATTATGCCCGGGAGGACAGTATTGGAGGTGTAGAGACTCACCAAGCCACCAGTGTTTGTAAGTGAGCTTCCCTGTGGCTCCGTAACAAAGTTCGACACTGATGTAGGCCGCAATATGGCCGCCGGTCCTGCCCTGTCACGGCCCTCAGCTGGTCCCGAGCCAGTCCACGTCCTCTGCGGCTTCTTCCGACAGTTCCCCAGGTACTCCGGTGAAGGATGGGGATGCAGGGGCAAGCCGGGCCCCCGAGGCTCTCTGGGCGAGATCCCCGGCGTCTCTACAGTGGGTGCTAAGATGGCGGTAGCCGGAGCTGCGAGGGAGCTGCCACGGCTTGAGCTATACTGCAGACTGCGCTGCAGGCCAAGCCAGACCGGGCGGAGTTGATGGTATAGGGGCCAAAGAGACCGGACTGAGTGATGTAGGAGTCCGCCCACGTCACACGGGGAAGGGTGGTGGCCAGCTGACCCAATGAGAGGTGCTGCTGCTTCCTAGGTGTCCACAGGCTCGATATCCTTGTAGGCCACAATACAATCTCTGGTCCGGTCCCGTCGCCACGTGTATCTCGAGCGGATCCCCGTCTTCTCGCGGGCAGCTCCGTGGGTTCTGTCGCTGGTCGGCTTTTGGGAGCAGAGGTAGGAGTAGGCTGGGCCGCAGGCAATCTCTAATCCAGGTCGGCTGTGACTCCGCGACTAGGCCCCAAAATGGCGGCTGACAAAACCGCGAGGGAACCGCTTCAGCCCGCGGTGCACTCCCTCCCTGGTCCCAAATCAAGCCAAATCGGGCAGAGCTGAGAGCACGGGGGCCAGCGTCTCCGGGGTGGGTGTTGTAGCCTCTTGCAGAGTGAAACCAGAGCGGATGGATGCCGATCACCTGGCAGAGGTCCAGCAATCTCTCTCACTGTATCCGCCGGTTCCGGTTGTTATATCAGCTGTCTGGTGGGTTTTCCGTAATAGGCTCATTCTGTGCTTAAAAGTATAAGAGCCCCCTAAGATAGAATTAAGGGGGATGCGTTGCTAAAACCGACGCTGGAGTTGCCAGAAGTCCCAGGCTCAGCGGAGCTATGAGATCAGGCAGCCATCATAGTCCGCAGCCAGCCACGCCCCCCCATTTTTGATTTTTTTATGTGATTTCTTTTTTTTAATTATTTTAAGTTATTTCCCTATCCCCATTTCTTTGTAGGGCACTTGTCCGACCCTTACCCCCATTTCCCTTCCTTTTGAAGACCTCTAGGACTTTCCAGGACTTTGTTACAGCCATTAACAGTGTTAAAAATAAAAAATAAAATAAAATTTAAAAAAAAATGTTTTTAAAGCACAACCGTCCCCACAAGCTCGCGCAGCAAAGAAAACGCATACGTAAGTCACGCCCGCATATGAAACAGTGTTAAAACCACACATGTCAGGTATCGCCACGATCATCAGAGTGTGAGCAATAATTCTAGCAAAATACCTCCTCTGCACCTTTAACCTGGTAACCGTTAAAAATGTTTAAAGTGTCGCCTATGGAGATTTTCAAGTACCGGAGTTTGTCACCATTCCGCAAGTGTGCGCAATTTTCAACCATAACATGTATGGTATCTATTTACTCGGCGTAACATCCTCTTTCATAATATACAAAAAAATTGGGCTAACTTTACTGTTGTCTTATTTTTTAACTCAAAAAAGTGCATTTTTTCCCAAAAAAAAAAAATCACGCTTGAAAGACCGCTGCACAAATAGGGTGTTTCAAAAACAAATATATATATATATAATGTTTGGGGTTTCTAAGTAATTTTCCAGCAAAAAAAATGATTTTAACAACAAATGTAAAAAAGGGGCTCCGAGGGTGAAGTGGTTAAATAGTATAAGCACTTATTTTTAAAGTGGAACTGTAGTCAGAAAATTAAGTCCTGCTAGGTCACTTCAGACTGGCCCCTTTTTCAGGTATAGCTATGTAAAACATTAAAAATAAGTGTCTATACTGTTTAAAACCCAATAATACACTGTCTCACCCTGCTCTACATATGCTCCGTTGGTCTCTATTTTAGGCATTTTTAGGCACTGCTGAGTTTGTAGAGGCCTATCTGCTGACAGCCTTAAAGCGGAATTAAACCCTCCTATCCTTTACAGCCAAGGAAGCTTCTTCTGTTTGATCTGCAACTGCAATGGTGCTGCATATGTGATCAGTTATGACACCAGCTATTTGATGGTTTGACAGTTTAGTTGAGGACACAATCAAATGTGACAGTTAGCAATCCCAGCATTCCAGGAATGTAACTGTCTTTTGAAACTGTTACATCAATAGGTTTAGTTCCGCATTATGATTTACTGCTTTACTGTTCAGGTACTCTGGGCTTCAGTAAAATGGCAGCCTCCAGCAAGAAGAAACAGGAGCAAAGCTGGAGGCACTTTATAGCACACACTAATTTTGGTAGTGTAATTATTAATGTGAAATGTATGCCTTGCTAAAGAACAAACAAGTTGTTATGGGTAAAGTTCCTCTTTAATGTTTTACATACCTAAATATACCTGCAAAAGGGGCCAGACTGATGTGATCTAGCAGGACTTAATTTTCTTACTAAAGTTCTATTTCAACAGTTTAAAAAATCAGTTACAATCCCTGCATGCCAGACATGCTAACTGTCACATTTGCTTGTGCTCTAAACCAGACTGTCAAACCATGAAATGGCTGGTATCATAACTGAACACATAAGCAGCATCATGGCAGGTACAGATCAAATAGAGGCTAAGACAGCAGCTTCCTTGACTGAAAAGGATAGAAGGATTTAGTTCTGCTTTAAAGTGGGAATATAGGTAAGCCTATAAAAAGGCTTACCTATAGGTACTGTAAATATCTCCTAAACGTGCACCGTTTAGGAGACATTTACTGAATATGCAGCTAATGATGTCATCGGTGCATGCGATCTGAAGGAACATATGACAAGTAATGGTGCGCAAGTGGGTAGAGGCATACAACATACAAGGTGGGAACATGAAGTGTATATGGATAGTAATACAACAAATCGGCTGGATATGCAAATGAGAGATGAAAAGATAATTTGGCATATAACTTCAAACCATATACACAGAAATAAGGAAAACCTGAAATGGTATTTAAACCAGTCCAGAAGAAAGCACTGAGGGCAGCCCGCAGGTAAGGACCCGGATTCCACGGTCCAATGAACTGAGAAAACAAAACACAAAGAAAGGCGCCTCTAAGTGCAATAAGTTTGATATATTTAATGGATAACCAGATAAAAACACTCACAAGAGTAGAAAACAGTAGGCATTAGAGCTGATCATGTAGGGAAAGAACGGATCGCTGTCACTCTCAGGGTATCCGGGATGTGATGAGCCGGAACAAATTCCTCCGTTCGTCCTTCGCCGCACTTGGATGAAAGAGCCGGCTTGTACGGGGACAGAAGCGAGGCTTGGAGCGCGGCTGTGCGGAAGTTCTGGGGTGATGGCGTCATAAAATTGCGACGCGTTTCGTAGGCCAGCAGGTCAGGTGGTATGCGTCCTGCGCCACTTCATCAGGCAAAACAAAGGGAGATCAGTCTACTGAATGCGATCGTGCCTCAATTTAAATAACTTGTACAAGCCCCTAGGGGCGGGAAAGGGGATAGGAAAAGCATAGCATATTTAGGAATTTACAGACTCGTCCCTATATAAAAAACAAACGACAAAGAAAACAATAAAAGATGGATAAGGGAATCAGCAAACCAAAAGCACCGCTTCCATATAATAAACCAATCAGTTTACAAGGTTCTAAAAATGTAGGCAATCTAAATATAATTATATAAGACCATTAAAATTATTAGAATTAACCCTAAGGGTTTTACAAGTTTACAAGGTTCTGAAAATGTAAGCAATCTAAATGTATAAGACCATTATAAGACCATTAAAATTATTAGGATTAACCCTAAGGGTTCCAAAAACGAGGGAAGGGGGAGGGGGGAAAAGCCTGTGTATATATGAATACATATACACTTGTGTCTATATATAAAATACAAAAAAAGGGGGTTATGTTTGGGTCATGATCTACTTGTCCAAAGTATATGGGTATACATATAAAATCTTAATAGAACTAAAATAAATTGATTAAAAGATGGATTATGGGAAAGTGCCAATACAACATGATAATAAACCCGAATAAGAACTTGACACTCCTATAGTAGTTATGGAAGAGCTTGTGGGCATAGTGTTGCCTTGGTGTATATATAAAGCACAAGGGAAATGTAAACCCAAAGGGGATGCATCAAACGGATGTATAAATGTGTGTATATATTTATAAAAACAATAAATACAATAATTACCCTGCTGGTGAGCATCAACATGAACAAGACCTATAGGAGGCTAAAGGATGGTGGACACCTCTATGCATTCATTTAGGCCCCCCGGTGAAAGGACATCCAGGGTGTATATCCAGAAGGTCTCCCTTGCGCACAACCTCTTGAAGCGTTCTGCCAAAGGGAGACCCCCGGACACCTGCTCTATAACCCACACCAATAATCCATCAGTGGAGCCCTTGTGTGCCTCAAGAAAGTGTCTGGGGACACTATAAATCTTTTTTCCCCTCTATGGCTCTCCTGTGTTGGCCAAAGCGACACCTCAATGTGCGTGTAGTTCGTCCAACATATACTAACCCGCATATAATTATATTTAGATTGCCTACATTTTTAGAACCTTGTAAACTGATTGGTTTATTATATGGAAGCGGTACTTTTGGTTTGCTGATTCCCTTATCCATCTTTTATTGTTTTCTTTGTCGTTAGTTTTTTATATAGGGACGAGTCTGTAAATTCCTAAATATGCTAATTTTTCCTATCCCCTTTCCCGCCCCTAGGGGCTTGTACAAGTTATTTAAATGGAGGCACGATCGCATTCAGTAGACTGATCTCCCTTTGTTTTTGCCTGATGAAGTGGCGCAGGACGCATACCACCTGACCTGCTGGCCTACGAAACGCGTCGCAATCTTATGCCATCACTCCAGGACTTCCGCACAGCCGTGCTCCCAGCCTCGCTTCTGTCCCCGTACAAGCCGGCTCTTCCATCCAAGTACGGCGACGGACGAACGGAGGAATTTGTTCCGGCTCATCACATCCCGGATACCCTGAGAGTGACAGCGATCCGTTCTTTCCCTACATGATCAGCTCTAATGCCTACTGTTTTCTACTCTTGTGAGTGTTTTTATCTGGTTATCCATTAAATATATCAAACTTATTGCACTTAGAGGCGCCTTTCTTTGTGTTTTGCGATCTGAAGGAACGGTCGCCTGGGCCGTTCAATCAGAGTCCTGTGCTGCAAACGGCGGTTCCCCTGCACATACGGCCAGTCACACAGCCAGAGTCTGTGGACCCAGAAGGAAGAGGGGTGAACATGGAAGTGGTCTCCAGCAGTGACAGCACACTGCTGGAATGCTTTGTTTTCAGGTAAGTTTCACATAATGTGCTAGTATGCAATGCATATCAGCACATTATGCCTTTACATTTCAGATGAAAAAAAAAAATCACCCAGCAGTTTACTATCGCTTTAAGCAGCATACAGAGTTGGCTAGAACTAGGTTCTGTGAAAGTCTATTTCTCATGTTCACAACTCATACTGTAAAGAAGCCTTTCTATGGAGTTTACATTTTTTCTTTTTTCGATTGACCTCTGGTCATGTGTAATGACCATAAAGTAACAAATATTCACCAAGTCAAATATACAGAGCATTTTTTATGTAGAAAATATTCTTATTCCCCATCCTCCTAAGTGTCTCTTCTCAAGAAAGGATTCGTTCGGTTTATCGATCCTCATAGCAGATGCCCTCCATAGCCATTAATAATTTAGTGGCCCTTTTCTGCACTTTCTCCTGTTTCACAACATCCTTTTTGTGCACTAGTGTGTAAAACTGAACTGTATATGCAGGACGAGGTCTTACTAATGCTTTGCACAAGGCAAGATTATGCAGATTTATTAAAGGAATTGAAAATCTTTGCACAATAAATTGTGTGAATACTGACTTCAGTTATCCTGTCATGTGCAGGTAAAATAAGTAAACAGAAATTCACTTTTCACATGATTGGATTTGTTGTCTAAAGATTTTCAAGCCAAGGCGCATGCGCGGGTCTCTGTAAGATGGCCGCTTAGCCACAGAGCTCCGTCCCGTTCGGATCTGCCAGCACTCCCAGCACTGAAAGTCATTGTCCTACAGCCTCAGCAGCGGGACCAGGACCTTCAGGAAACCGGCGGGAATAGACCTAAGGTGGCGGGGCAGGTGGAACGGAGCCTGGAAGCACAGTTTTCCCGACGATCTAAGGTGGACGGGGCCTGTCGCCCTGGCAGGACCCACAGCAGGAGGAGGTATGTGGAGGGACACCCGCACTCACACAACACGGAGTACCGCCATCCCCGGCGTCCACAGTGTCTCTGATTAATCAGACACTGGATGACATGCTGATGTGCCCCTCTGCGGCAGCATCACCTAGGCCTCATATTCTCCACCAGGATTTGGGACTAAACACCACACAGTCACCAGACATTTCTTTTATGTTCGCTAAGTTTTCTGAATTACTGGACAGAGGCTTGGCCCAGACTGCAGACAGAATAACCTCAGACATAAAATCAGATCTCCAAGCCTTGGAATCCCGCATAAAAGCGATTGAATATAAAGTGGATGGTACTATACTCTGGGTTAATCAGAACACAGATCACATGCAGGACCTTCACAATCAGTTGGAGGGAGCCATGGCTAAAATTGATGATCTAGAAAATAGATTGAGAAGACTCAATTTCAGAATTAGGGGCCTCCCCGAGACCATTAAAGACATACCGGAAGCAGTAAGCTCCCTCATTAAAACACTTATTCCACTTCCGGTTCCGGCGCCGTATGCTGTAGCTGATCTCCTCAGCAGCTCCCGCCAGGCGGCATTAAATCTGCCTAAAATCGGCCTAAAATACCCCCCTTTTTGGTCCGGGATACCCATCGGAGCCTCCACGTCATCCCTGCTCCAAGATATAGCTCGGGTCTCCGCGCTCCGGTACTCTGATCCGCATCCCCGAAAATTGAGGCCGCGGCTTCGGCCTAGCGCGGCACCGCTACAGCCACTGACGGCCCGGATCAGTTGACCAGCCCTCACGATCGTGCTGGTTACTGGCGCCCAGGATCACATCCTCCTCCTCTAAGCAGTTCTTTACCCTCTGTGACCCGCTCACGGCATCTCCGGTCCGCAGCGCCGCAACTCGAGGCCGCGGCTTGGGCCTGCATCGGATCCACAGCAGTTTACCCAGCTCAGACACTCCCCCAGCTCCCGGGACCATCCAGGACACTGATGCCCTGCAGCATCTCCTGACCCTCCAGGGATAGCCTATACCCAGTACCCCGGTCCGCATCCCCGGAAATGGAGGCCGCGGCTTCGGCCTATCGTGACACCGCCACAGTTACAGACGGCCCGGAAGAGTAGCCTTGCCGCTGCGGTTGTTTTCGGTACGGCCAGCCAGAAGCACACCCTCCTTTCCTACACAATCAGCTACCTTCTGTCCCCTGCTCACGCATCACCGCAATTTCGGCTTCCTATCAACCTACGCACTCGTCCCCTGTCTTCCATCGACTAACACATCCTTTCCTCCCACACGAAGACCGACCGGCATGGCTTTTGTTGGCGTCGCCGTTCCGATGAGAAGGCCCGGCAGACATTGACACCGCCACAGTGCTATCCGGCTTCGGCGCCGGAGGTAAAGGCCCCTACGCCTGGCCCCATGACCCATATCCGATAGGGACCTCCCAGTCCTCTACGACGTCCCGTAGTCACAGGACCTACCAGGGCCCTCGACCCCCTCACAGACTCGACCCATTTGACGACACCTAGGCTACGTCCGGGTTCGGCGCC
>BLSH010335368.1:386320-399247 GCA_018402905.1 Glandirana rugosa
CAGGTAACAAACTCTTACCGAGCAGCCCGGTGATCTTCCGTCCACTCACAGGTTAGGGACTAGTCTCCTAGTTCTCCCACCCAAACTCCCCTCGCATGTTATTCAACAAACAGGGTCACCGGCTTTTACTCCTCATCCCCCAGGAACCCTTCTAACTCATTCCAATATGATAACTACTTTCACTACTGGACCAGGGTCTTCCGAGGTTACATTCTCGTCCTGGTCTTTGCTACCACATCTCTACCGAACCCAACCAATGTCTCCCCTGTTTCACGTCGACTCCTCAATAGGAACAGGTATTACTTTCCCTACTTCCGGGATCTGGAGGGAGACACAACTCAAACTCATTCATCGGGCCTTCATCCCTTTCATTATGGACAAGGATAACTCCTCAGCTGCACTTTGTCCCCTCTGTAACCAACCCAAGCCATCTCTACACCATCGTTTCTGGTCCTGCTCTTACATTGGAGCCTTCTGGGACCAGGTCATCACTTTCATCAATAGTATAACCTTACTCAATCTTCCCAAGGACCCCCTACTCCTCATTTTCGGCCACTGGGACAAACAACTTATTGTACGCTCCCCTCAAACCCACCCTCTTGATCCTCTGATCAGGGATTGGACACTCACCTGCCTTCTAGTGGCCCGACGAGCCATTCTCAAACAATGGACGTCTAGTACAAGCCCATCCATTCCTCAGATCAGAAAGGAGATGATCTCATTGTTTTACAAGGAGAAGCTCAACACAGATATCTCACATCCTAAACATGCTGACCTATTCCTCCGCCCTTCATCACCGCTACTCTACATCGAGAAGAAATTGGGACCCTTAGG
Organism: Glandirana rugosa; assembly: GCA_018402905.1. Classification (NCBI taxonomy): domain Eukaryota; kingdom Metazoa; phylum Chordata; class Amphibia; order Anura; family Ranidae; genus Glandirana; species Glandirana rugosa. The sequence continues at coordinate 387,155 of BLSH010335368.1, forward strand.
GACTCTTTCAAGTTTCAGAGAACCTAGGTTCATCTCAGTATAATCGGGAACTTGGTATTACCGGCCAACCCTGGTGTGACTAATGCATTGACAATGGGAACTAGTTCTAATCCTTACTCCAAATTTTTATTTTTTATTTTCTTTTCCTCGGATCTTCAGGTGGACTGCCCCCCCTCCTCTCCCTATCCATTCCTCTACCCCTCTTATTTACCTAGTTTTCTCCCACCCCTACTATGTTTAAAAAAAAAGGAAGATCCATCCAATTTCATATGGATACCACACATGGTTACGTCTCCTATGCATTTATGACTCTGCTGTTATTCATGTTGCAACTTACTATCTTAAAAAAGTATTGTATGGATCAGATGGATCCTTGTTTGTATTTTTATGCTTTGGCATGCTTCTATACGATCAATAAATTTTCTTTAAAAAAAAAAACAAAAAAAAAAAAAACACTTATTCCAGACATTCGTATACACAGATTGGGACTGGATAGGGCCCACAGGGCTTTGGGACCCCCCCTGCCCTGATGGACTTCCTCGTGATATTGTGGTAAACCCCCTATTTTACAATGTAAAAGAAAAAGTTATGAAAAGGGCCCGCACCACCCCAAATATCCAGATTATGGGTCACACAGTCCAAATTTATGCTGACATCTCTCCTTACACAATCCAGAGAAGAAGGGCGCTCAAACCTCTCTTCACGGCCCTGACACAACAGAACATTAAGTACTGGTGGCTCTTCCCATTCAGCCTAAAATTTGAGTTCCACAATAAAACATACAAATTCTTCACCTTCCAGGAAGGAGAACACCTTCTGCAAAGGCTGGGCATCATTTCTAGGGACCCACCCTCTCCAATGCAATCTTCATCCTCGGGCCTATCCAAACATCCTCCACCATCTAGCCCACTTGCTTCTCTCTGGCAGAAGCCCAAAACGAAGAAGGCTAAAGAAGGTCTCCCTCCCTGAGATGGACCTGATGATCTTTCTTCATTTTATACTCCCCATCTCGGGATATAGGCCCCAAAGCCCCACTTGATCTTTATACCTCTTGTCTTCCACATTTAGGTCTATTTAAATCCCCCTAGCCAAGGGGCACCTGCAGTAACTCTAGGCAGGGCACCCCCTGGTACCTTGCCTTAGAAGGGGGGTTCCCCCCTACATCTACATCCCTTCATCCTCTACATCAGGAACAAGGTTTTGCCTGGACCCCCATAGACTTTGGACCTCAAGAGACTTGGCATATCCAGCAGGAAAAGTCCTTCATCGTACACAACCCCTGGATGCTGTTGATTCTTATTTTGCCTGACACTCTTTGTCCTGGCTACTGAACAATACCTCATGCAATGTCTTTAACCTTTGAGGGCTATCCCAGATACTGCCACTTTTCAGTTACACCTGCATGGCCTAGTAGTTGCAGGATTATCTGGCCATCGTCCCATCTCCCTCCTTGGATGCCTGATCCACACATCCCCTAGATTCTAGTCTCCCGTTGGAACCCCTTCAGATGTGACTCTAATTCTACTAGTTGCCCTACTACCGATCACTTACCCATTACTTTATTGCTTGTATTTCTCCTATACCTAGTCTCTCCCTCCTTTTTTGTTTTTTGTTTGTGTGTATCTCATTATTGTTGCCGCAGTTGATGTCTCTACCTTCATGAGGCTTACAGGTTGGTTAAAAAGGAAGGGGTGTGGCTTGGCGCCAGAACATGATGGCCGCATAGAGAAGGAGCTCCGACACTGAGTGCCTCTTTTAAGCCTTACATAAGCCGGGAAGCTACTCTACAGGACCAGAGATGATGGCAGGACATAGTGCATCATCCTCCCAACCCCAGGAGGACTCGTCCACCCAGCTAAGCTGGACTATTCTGGCAATGTTCCGCACCCAGCAGGAGGTACAGGCGCCTTCTCAGGAAGGTTCGCAGGCCGCAAGACAAGCCGGGGACTGGAGTGAGCTGCTGCACACTCCCACTATGGAACTCCCAAGTGCCGTGATCATCACAGGTACGCCTCACCCACACCAATCACCACACCTAAACCTAGAAGACCTGCAGATGGTTGCACTAGACATTAAAAACACGCTGTCAGCAGGCATATCAGACCTTAAGAGGGCCCTCAGGGCAGTAGCCTCCAGACTAGAACACGTGGAGATGGCGGCCATGACACAGGGCACCGCCATCCAGCAGCTACAACAAAATGCACCGTCACATAGAAGACCTGGATAACAAGGGCAGGAGACAGAACCTAAGAGTGAGGGGCATCCCGGAATCAGTGGAGGGACCCCAACTGCAGAACGCTGTTTGGGCCATCTTTAATACAGTGTTAGACAGACCTCCAGATGCCCCAGTAGAGATGGAGAGATGCCATTGAGCACTAAGGCCCAGAGGACGAGATGATGAACCTCCCAGAGACACTGTCTGTTGCCTCGTAAGCTTTCAGCAAAAAGAGGACATCCTCCGATCAGCCCGCAATCAGGAACATCTGGAATATGAGGAAGCCCGGATTCAACAGTTTCAGGACATATCCACCGTCACCCTGCTACATAGAAGGGATGAAACTATGAAATTGAGACTTAGCTCCCTGAATAGGACTGTGAACCCCACCTACAGGATTGCATACAAAGGCTAAGATTGCAAAAGGGCCAGCAAGATATAAGACCAACAGCCGGCTCCCCCACTAAAGGGGTCCCCCCCCCTTTTTTTTGTGCTCGGTCTCCCTCCCATACCCAACCGTGAGAATTAGTTACAACAAATATGTGGGAGTACTCTAGCCGGAGACAGTGTTAAGCAGATCTCCACTCAGTTAAACCAGGGAAACTGAGGCTTCTGACCCTTACTAAGGTTGCATACCAGTTTTGAACTCTTGTTACTGTGAAGTTCTCCTTTACTGGCTTAAGGGTTAATTCGGGATCTACTGACTGCTCAGCAATTTAATAGTGAAAGACTGCATTCTCTTCTATCCACATAGGGTTAGTAAATGCTTCCACAATACAGAGATCTCCATGGGGTGCAGGCTGGGAATGCATTCTCCCACACACAGCTGCTTAATAGCTTGTCAACGTAAGGGTTAGGCCACCCTAAATAAGGAGGTCAGGAGCAAGCCCATGGAAGGGTCACTCTCACTATCTTGGTGTCGGCCTCATAGAGTTGGACTGCTACAAGTTTAATGTTCTGTTCTGCACTGGGTCCCTCTAATAAGAGACTTAGAACTGTTTATAACGTCACGTTTCTACTTAGGGGCCTGTATATACAATTCAGTATGCAGGCTCCTAATGGGCACTTTTCCTTTTCTCACTGTTTATACGTAAGACATGTTTAGATATTTGTATTTTGTTAACGGCTGAGAGCGTTCCTCCGATTGCACCTCTCCCTCATGGGGGGGCTTCTCCTAAAGGGAGGGAGGCAACGGACAGTTGAAAGAGAGGGTGATGCCCTTGACCGAAGCTATAGTTACATAGAAATACGGACCGATATATTAACCTATATGCGGGAGTATTACATTGTTCGCATTATATTGTTTTTCTTAAGGTTCACTCTTTCTTTCTTTAAACCGTTGGAAAACTGGTACTCATAATAGGAGGGGTAGGTAGTGTTGGTGGTCCCCACCACTGCTATAACTCCTCTGCCCCTGATACTGCCTCAGAGAACTAATATAGGTCCCTGAGAAGGCAGTATGAGGTAGGATCAAACACAGGCATACTTATTGGATTTATAAAATGGCAATAAGACACTCCCATCAGTCCCAGGAGGCTCCAGATGGCTACCTCGTCTAGTGAGCTCTTATCAGGACTGGGGCATACTGTCTGCAAAAGGCTCCGGTCTTGGAGGTCTGGAGCTATACCCATTTTCTGTTGGCTATGACTTAGAGGCCACCGGATGTCGACAGCCCTTAACTAGTGGTTCTGACCTAGGTCTTATCCCCACCCCAAGGAGGCAGGCTCCCCCTTGGACCTCACCAGCTACCCCAGATTCATCCCTGGAGGACACCCCCCCTTAGGTGTATTAGCAAGGTCAAATACCACCTCTGGTATCACATTGAGACAGACACCTAGGGTCACACTTGTGGACAATAGGAGTCAAGTCTCCCCCATTTTCTGAATACCCTGAACTAGAGCCCCGAGGCTGGGCCTACTAGAACTTTGACCCATCCCACCTGACCAAATCTCCCCCACTATATATATCTATATATATTTTTTTTTTCTTTCTTCGCTCATCCTCACTTTACTTCCCCTCCTTCTTCCCCAACCCCCATCCCCTTTCCCCTACGACCCTCCTTTTTCTGGCCACCATTCTCTCCAACCATATGTGGAATCAGTAATTTGTAAGTGGATATCTCGGTGGACAATGAAATCACAGACAAAACACTTGGAGCCTGAAGTTCTCAAAGTACTCTCACTTAACATACGGGAAATAAAAGGGAATCAATTCCCCTACTAACTAACAAACACTTTACTAAGGCCTATCATGCAGCTTGTGTGAATTCCAAAATGAAAGGAGTATCTATAGTCATATCTAAATCTTGTCATTTCACACTGACTGATGAGATACTGGATCCGGAGGGCAGGTACATCTTCCTTAAGGGTAACTGGAAAGACAGACCAGTGACGCTCGCGAATATTTACTGCCCTAACTCCAAACAGATCCCCTTTTTGAAGGAGGTCTTCTCAAAATTGACTAACTTCCATTTAGGGCTTTTGATAGTGGGGGGTTATTTTAACTTGCCCCTGAATACCCTTCTGGACACCTCCTCAGGGACGTCATCATTACCATTCGCGGCACTTAAACAAGTGAGACTTCTACTGACTTCTCTGACCTTACACGACACATGGCGGACTATGCATTCGAAAGAGAGAGACTACACCTTCTTCTCCCCTCCCCACAACCGCTACTCGCAGTTGGACAACCTGTTTATCCAGCAAAAGGACTTAGCCCACTTGCATCAAACCACCATTGAGAATATGGCCCTCTGGGACCACCACCCGATCTGGATGACCCTCCATTTCCCGGAGAAAGAGGTAGGCGCCAAGATTTGGTGCATGGACGCATCACTCTTGAATGATCTGAGTGATCAGTCAGAGATCTCACGAGCTATTAAAGATTACTTCCACCATAATGATACACCAGATGTGTCTCCCATGGTTCAATGGGAAGCACATAAGTGCTTAATTAGGGGACATTTTCTCGCGCTAGCCGTCCGTAGAAAGAGAACACACCAAGCATTGTTCAAAGAACTTTTGGAGAAAATTCATAGACTAGAAGCCCAACATAAAACGCCGCTGGTGATACAAGTAGCCCAAGAATTAAGGAAAACTCAAGCCCTCCTTTCAGAGGAACTTTTAAAAAGAGCTAGGAAGAACCATGTGCTATCCCAAAAAATGTTCTATGAGCATGCCAACAAACCAGGTAGAATGCTGGCTAGAGCAACGCAACAGAGAAAACTGTCTTCCACAGTACACCATGTGACGGACTCTGGAGGGGGGATCCACAGCAAGAACGCAGACATCGCAGCTCAGTTCTGCACATATTACAGTGAGCTCTACGATCTTAACCTAAAGAGCCCAGCACCCGGTGACACTAGACCACGCTCCCATCTCATCAAGGCCTTTCTACAACAATATAGCCCCAAAACGCTCAACCAAACTCTAAACTTTTAGAAGCACCCATATCCTCAGAGGAATGGGACAAGGCCTTAAAAGCCACAAAACCCTGGAAATGTATGGGACCAGATGGTCTCCCGGCACAATATTATAAATGCTTTTCGGAACTGTTGGGACCAGCATTTGTCAAAGAATTAAGCACTCTCACCACCACCATTAAGCAACCATCTAGCTTACTGGAAGCATACATTTCAGTTATACCTAAAGAAGAAAAGGACGCATCCAACGTTGTGAACTACCGCCCGATTTTGCTGTTTAACATTGACCTTAAGCTTTTCTCCAAAATTTTAGCCACACGACTAACCACGCACTTGCCGACCTTGGTGGGTCTGGATCACGTGGGCTTTGTCCCTGGTAGGGAGGTCAGGGACAACACCACGAAAGCCTTGAACATCCAACATTGGTTGTCGCTTTCGAAACAAGAAGGCTTCTTCTTATCAATGGATGCGGAGAAAGCGCTTGATAGGGTGGCCTGGGACTTTATGGCTGAAGTATTGAGGGCTATAGGAATTGGACCACAAATGCGGGCCTTTATCTTATCCTTATACTCCAACCCGACAGCAAAAGTTAGGGTCAACGGCCACCTCTCAGACGCCTTCTCCATCCATAACAGAACAAGACAAGGATGCCCACTGTATATTCTGTATATTTTGACATTGGAACCCCTATTGCGAAGCATTAGGGCTAACCCAAATATCTCTGGCATAAACATATGCAATAGAGAATATAAAATTGCAGCATATGCGGATGATGTCTTACTATTCCTTTCTTCCCCCTTGACATCCATACCTAACCTATTGCAATGCCTGAAACAATTTAATAAAATCTCCAACCTGAAAATAAACTATCATTAATCCTTTGCTTTAAATGTATCACTTCCAAGTGGGCTAGTGAAGAGCTGTAAGGCAAACTTCCCTTTCCAGTGGAAAGCTGAGGCTATAACTTATTTAGGAATACAAATCCCAACAGACCCTTCTGAACTATACCACAGAAATTTTGCTACAGAACTCTATTATATGCGGCAAGACCTTGCGCGCTGGGCAGGACCCCACATCTCCTGGTTTAGAAGGGCATCTATCCTAAAGATGATGATCCTCCCACGTCTCTATACAAGATGCAAGCAATACCCATAAGACTCCCTTTAACCTTCCTGACATCTTACAAAAGTAGGGATTTCTTATGGAGCAGGAAAACAGCACGAATAGGGTGGGAGAAGTTGGTCCTTCCTAAAGCCAAAGGAGGCATTGGCCTCCCAGATCTGCAACGGTACCATGGGCAACTCATCTAGCTCAGGTGGTGGACTGGAGGGTACACTCAGGTTTCAAGAGCTGGGTACAGGTAGAAAACTTCTTCACCAAAGGAGCACTAGGAAACACCCCTTGGCTTCCCAAAGTCAAAGTTGACCCTAATCTGTATGCACATCCTCTAATTGGAGCAACTCTCCAAATCTTTGATAAAGCATGTAAAGTGTATAAAGTTTCTCATAAAATTTGTCTGATAAACCCGATTAGGGGCAATCCCAACTTTCCCCCAGGACTTTCTGGTTGCTTCCTGGATGAGGAATGGCCACATCTGCAAATGCATGCTAGGCAATTTTTTAACCGGGACAAGTTACGGCGACATGGGGAGCTAGCGGCGATGTCCAAAAACATGAAATTGCCCTTTTGGAACTATGTCCAATTAAAACACTTCCTTGACCACCCAAACCACAGAAGGGAATATTCCAGGGACCTCACACTATTTGAGTCACTTTGTTCCAGATCAACCCCCCAGAGTCATGTGATTTCAGCGATTTATCCCTCTCTGTTCACAGAAATGAAATCCATCTTACAATCGGACCACTGGTTTTGGGAAAACATCTTGGGCACAGAAATAGAGGAGGACAGTTGGGACCGCATCCACTTTTATATTCACAAGGGCTCCCTTAATGTACAAAACCAAGAAAATTGATACAAAATCAAAACCAGGTTGTACAGGACCCCTGACCTGCTCCACAAATTTAATCCATTTGCCAGCAATCAATGCTAGAGATGTGGTGCAGAGCAGGGGAGCTCTATCCATATCTGGTGGACTTGCTCTTGGGTTCAACCCTTCTGGAGCAGAATCCATGATCTCACAAAGAGGATCTCCTCTCTCCCTTTGGAATTCACAGCTGCTCAATACCTCCTTCATCACTCTAAGATACCAAAAAAATTTATCGCACATCGATTGCTACACACATGATCAATGCAGCCAGAAGATGCCTCCCTGCACACTGGAGAACCACTTCCCTCCCTACTTGGAAGGAGTGGGTTAATAAGGTCAATCAAATTAGTACTATGGAAGAGTTAATTTAAATAGCCCGGATCAAGATATCCATGTATACGATGATCTGGGACGGATGGCATTCCTTTCGAAATTCTCAGGCCTGCCAAGAGCTGATGCGGGAAACCACCTGACTGCTCTCACTGGTCTTAGGATAGATGGTAAAAATGAATCTAATACTCCATTAGACAGAGGCACTATGCCTAATCTCTCCATCACCCCCTGGGGTGGGGGGAGGTGAGAGTGGCGGCCAGATTCCTAATACTGATCTTCCCCCTATCTATTCTAGTCCTATCCAACCCCCCTTCTTATGTTTTTCCCCTCTTTCCTCTAATCTAAACTGAGGGGAGAGTGTGATAGAGGCACCGGACACAAGTCGGCCTCTCTCGACGGTCTCCCTATGTACAAATGAACATCTGGTATAAGTAGGTTTTTTTTTTTCTTAACCTGTGGTCTTTAATGCTACCAGATGGCCTAACCAAAGGGCGATAAGAATAGAGCAAACCAACCCAGTAGGAACTGGGATCAGACCTTATAAGATATCAATAATACCATTTGACAATCTTTGTGGTTCTACTGTTAACGATACAATGGGATAGAAGTGATATCAAAAGTGTTATGTATGTTTTGCACCTTTATTTGGCTGACCACACGATGGAATGTGGCCAGAACCACATATATATATATTGTTATGAGCATCTTGTTCAATAAAAATTGTTATTGAAAAAAAAAAGGAAGTGATTTGGAGGGAGAACGGTACACATGCACTCTCCCCTGTGGACTGCCCCCTCTCCTGGACAGGATCTCCTCCCCGGTTTGGAAGGAATCGTTCTTATAGCCCAGGGTGTAGTAGAATTTCTCCACTACACCTCTTTGGGTTTTACCACTCTCTTTTTCTTTTCTTCTTTATTTGAATTTCTACATGATACTAACCTTTACTCTCTTTTAGTGCCTTACCATGTCTCGCGACCCTACGGATGCCTGGACAACACCACTGCATCATGGCCCTCATTACGGGTCCTGGGGCTTCTTGACGGATTTGAGGTAGGTGTCCAGGGTTCATTGGCATGCCGCCCAAAACTGCTCCATGGCTGGCACTACTCCTACACGACAATCCTTACGGATTGTGTCACACAAATTACAGGGACTCAATTCACCTACTAAACGCCTGAAAATCTTTCAATACTACTATGACCAGAAAATTGACATACTGGGGTTGATTTACTAAAGCTGGAGAGTGCACAAACCGGTGCAGCTTTGCATGCTAGCCAATCAGCTTTTAACCTCAGCTTGTTCAATCAAGCTTTCACAATAAAACCTTGAAGCTGATTGGTTTCTGTGTGGAGCTGCACCAAAGTTTGCACTTTCAAGCTTTAGTAAATCAACCCCACTGTTTCTACAAGAAACACATTTCCCCAAGACATACACCCCTTCTTTCATCCACCCTAAATTCCCTACGTTCTACCTAGCGAATGCCGACAATAAAACTAAAGGGGTAGCCATATTGTTTGCTCTCAATTGTCAATTCTCCGTTCTCTCCGAATTTAAGGACCCGGAAGGCAGGTTTTTACTAACCAAGGGCCTTATTGATAACCAGCCCTACTCATGTCATATTACGCACCAAACAAGGGCCAATCTAAATTCTTCAATACCATTTTTTCCACGCTCGACCCCCTTGTTGAAGGCACTGTCATATATGGAGGAGACCCTAATATAACTTTTGATAGCAAACTAGACAAAACACGCCCATCCGGTAAAGACCATATACGCCCCACCAGGCAGAGTCTTAATATGGGATTGGTTGATGTGTGGAGAGAGGCCAACCCACTACACTTTCTCTAGAATTGACCACTTCTTTATACCGATAAGACAAATCCCATTGGTTTCTAAATCCTTTATAAAAGACTCTGCCTGGTTGGACCACTCCTTATTGTTCCAAGTGATGGGCAGATCTGTGGGACAGCGAGGGGAATACAGTTGGAGGCTGAACACATTGATTCTTAGTAATCCCACTCGTGTACGCGAAATTGAAAAATAAATAGCAGAGTATTTTGTGCTGGAATGATACAGCTGGCATTTCGCCTTATGGGCTGCACATAAGACCTCCATTAGAGGAAAACTGATCCAAATCGCTTCCAGACTACGCAAAGCCCGTACAGCGGATATAGAAAGGCTGGAGAAAGAATTTCTGTGCATTCAAAAACAACACAAAAGCAATCACAATATAGAATCAATTGGAAAACTAGATGCGGTGTGCACAGCCCTTCCGTTGATCTATTATACTCTGCCAAAAAGATCTCTCCTTCTGGGGCAAATTAGGTCTTTCATGGTTAGGTAGGGTTAACACAGTGAAAATGACCCTCTTACCATGCATCCTCTATCTTTTCAGGTCTCTACCTATCCCAATTATGAAGGATCAGCTCAGGAGGTTCCAGTCCAAAATCATCAATTTTATATGGGGGGGGCTAAAGGCCACAGGATAGCTAAGGGAACCCTTTACAGATCTAGGGAACAGGAAGGTTTGGGTCTCCCGAACCTGTTATGGTACTATCAAGCAGCCCAGCTAGCCCAACTCTCAGTTACTCACTCTAAAGTGGCACACCCGGATTGGTTACACATGGAAAGACAAGCCATACCGCAGTATACTGTAGACTTCTTGCTTTGGTCCCCTCCGAAAACCAGGCCCGCCATTATGGCGCCCACACTATCCCACTCTCTGATTCTTTGAAAGTCCCTAAAAAGCAATCAGTGACTAACCTCCACTTGGCGCCCTCTTTCTCACCTCTTCTGGAACCCTCTATTCCCCCCCGGATATGGATATTAAAACCTTCCAATGGTGGCTGGATAAGGGCCTCTATAGAATAGGGCACTTCGTTAATTCTGTGGGGCCCCTCTCCAGGGCCCACTGTGTAAGCAAACTTGATATGCCTGGCTCCGAAAGATTCAGGCTACACCAAATTACTCATTTTATACATTCACTCTGGACCTCAAAACCCAACCCACTCTCAATAACGGAGTATGAAAATTGGTGCGGACAGACCATGGAGCAGAGGGGGGGCATCACAGTGATTTACCGGTCACTGGCCTCAACAGATGGCAAAACACCATTTATGCGGCACTGGGAAGATGATTTGGGCCAAAGCTGAACTCTTAAAGAGTGGCATGGGGCTTTGGTCTGAGCTTATAAGGGCTTACTAAATACGGCCCTTGTAGAAGCAAATCTCAAAGTACTCATGCGTTGATATTTAGTACCTATGAAAATAGCCAAAATCTACCCATCATCTTCCCCCTATGCTTCCGCAACTGCGGGCATATTGGCTCAATGTTACATGTGTGGTGGGAGTGTCCCAGGATCAGAGGACTCTAGAACAAGGTCTTCCAGACTATCAGGAAAATTACAGGCCTTCCCATCCAGAAAGCTCCCCAGTTTGCACTCGTCAGCTTCCCAGTCCCCAAAACTCCAAAACTGGTCCAACGTCTCATTAGGTTTATTCTACTGGGGACCAAGATTTCTATAGCAAAGGCCTGGAAACAACCCTCGGTATCTTTTATTCAGGTCAAGAGAAATATCTCATGGAGTATAACTAGTGTTGAGCGAACCCGGACTGTAAATTTCGGGTCCGTACCGAACTTTGAGGTGTCTGGGACCCGGACCCGAACCTGGACTTTTCAAAAAAAGTCCGGGTTCGGGTCCGGGGTTCTGGTAATTTTACCAAAATTTCTGAAAATTGCTGTAAAAAAGTCCAGGAAAGTCCTAGAGGTCTGCAAAAGGAAATGGTCTTGGGGCCTGGGCTTGGGCCTGAAAAAAACTTTTCAGGTCCAAGCCCAGGCCCAGGGTCTGTGGAGTTTCAAGCCATGCCTGGGCTTTAAATGTCAGGCCCAAGCGAGTTGTGATCAATATGAGGTACTCTATAAAGAGAACTGGACTTATTTTCTATGGCTCCCAACAAAGGTCCGGAAACGATATCTTTAGAACCAGGGGTCATCTTATTTGGATTACTCTGCAACCTGGTCAAAACCTCAAAACCCCTGACCCTTCGACTGCTCACGTTTGACCCCTCGAAAGACCTACCCTTCCGGACATTAAAAGGACTATCAGACCTTCTGGAACAAGATCTCAGGAGACTAGGA
>BLSH010335368.1:399618-422804 GCA_018402905.1 Glandirana rugosa
GAAACTGTGTGTAACACTTTAACAAAAACCGGGGCGAACCCATATCACTGTTCTGCAAACATCTGGAAACTGTGTGTGACACTTTAACAAAAACCGGGGTGAACCCATATCACTGTTCTGCAAACATCTGGAAACTGTGTGTGACACTTTAACTAAAACCGGGACAAACTGAACTACTGTCCTGCAAACATCTGGAAACTGTATGTGTCACTTAAACTAAAACCGGGACAAACTGAACTACTGTTCTGCAAACATCTGGAAACTGTGTGTAACACTTTAACAAAAACCGGGGCGAACCCATATCACTGTTCTGCAAACATCTGGAAACTGTGTGTGACACTTTAACAAAAACCGGGGCGAACCCATATCACTGTTCTGCAAACATCTGGAAACTGTGTGTGACACTTTAACTAAAACCGAGGCAAACCCATATCACTGTTCTGCAAACATCTGGAAACTGTGTGTGACACTTTAACAAAAACTGGGGCGAACCCATATCACTGTTCTGCAAACATCTGGAAACTGTGTGTGACACTTTAACTAAAATCCGGGACAAACTGTTCTGCAAACATCTGGAAACTGTGTGTGAAACTACAGCATAGAGAAGAACAGGGATATGGTTTCGCTCTGCTATATTTTCACATAGAGTTTTTAGATGATTTTAGAACAGTTATATGGCTTCTACCGTTAATTAATACTTTTCAGACCCAGTTTGAAGATGGTCCACATCCACCTCCATTTTTGATTTTTTTTATCTTTTTATTTTTTTAAAAATGCTTTTAGTTATTTCCCTGTCCCCATTTCTTGTAGGGCACTTGTCCCACCCTTACCCCAATTTCCTTCCTTTTGCAGACCTCTAGGACTTTCCAGGACTTTTTTACAGCCATTTTTGTGCCTAAAAGTTCGGGTCCCCATTGATTTCAATGGGGTTTGGGGTCCGGGACAAAGTTCGGGTTCTGTCCGGACCCGAACCCGGACTTTGTCCCAAAGTTCGGCTGAACCAGCAGAACCCGGACTTCCAGAAGTTCGCTCAACTCTAATTATAACCCAGAAAAAATACAGTTAGCATATTCCTAGATACCACAGAGAAACACAAGGCAATATGGGAAACTTGGCTTCGGTTCATATCATCTAAGCCAGACTCTGACTCCAACCCAGGCGCCTAAAGGGGGAGCGACTCATGTTAGGGCACTAAGTACTTCTTCTTTCTTTCTTTCCTGTCTTCTCTCTCCTTTATCTTTCTCCTTCTCATCTAATATTCCTATCTCAGTTACCCTACAGCTATGGGCACAGGTTTATACCTTTTTGATTACATTGTACTAAACAGGTAACCCTCTTCTTGTGGCGCAGCTTACATGTTACGGCTCTTGTTGTTTATAACTTTTTAGTTGGTGATTAGGGGGTGGCTCCCCACCATAAGGACGCAGCTAGATTCCACGAGGGGTGTCGGAGGTGTGGAGTCATATACCCCAGATGGAAGAGGCATTACAATTTAAACATGCCTTAGGGCCTTTTTGGAAACTGTTACCTATCCTATGCAATTTAGTATAAAACTTTGTCATTTTATACATACAGACAATATCTCCTTGTACCTGTACCACTTTATTTGGTTGTAAATTCAATAAAAATCTATTTAAAGTAAAGATTTTCAACCCCATCTAGTAAATTAGCGCCACTCTCTCTGTAATATATACCTCTCTTTATACAAGAAAGTATATTTCTTGTTCCAGAAACTGCTGATTAGCATTGCACACTGTAATAGTTGTAGTTATAATGATTATAAATCATGAGTAGAGTGACTGGTTTAGTACATTATTATAGAAGATGAAAAACATTTATTTACACTAAATTGCATCATCACACTTTTTTGATATGTAAAGATACCTGTAAAATGATTGCTTCATATGTGCTTAGGTTAATCAATGAATTATGATAAGAATTCACTATTACTACATTTTACACAATAAGTAATTATGGACTTAAGAAGTGAACCTGAGTATTCCTTATAAATGTTTTCACCTGCTAGTGTAAAAGGCTATCTCTGCATCGTTAAAGCCTCGGAGCAATGTCATTCCAGAGATTTTAGTTTAGAAAAAAAGTTGAAAGTCGAAAAGCGCTGTCCTTCCTTCCAGGCATGTCAAGCATATTAATTTTGTAAATTGATATCCTTTACCCTTTGCAGGCCAAGCACAGAGTATATATAGGAGAGTTTCCAGAGGTTTGTACTCAGAGGCGTCCTGTCTCTATCATCCATCTCTTTTTTCTGTTTATTCATATTTTCAACTTTATCAACTTCTAAGCCACAATGAGTCACTTTAAGCAGTTTGGTGGTGGAGCCCAGAAGAAGGGTTTCAGCTCATTCTCTGTGTCCAGAAGTAGTGGAAGCTTTGGAGGTGCTGGAGGTGGTGGAGGTGCTGGAGGAGCTGGTGGAGCCGGTGCAGGAGGTTTTGGTAGCAGAAGCCTTTTTAACGTGGGAGGTAGAAGGACCATCTCCATCAGTACTGCAGGTGGTCAAGGTGGATATGGTGCATTGGGCTTTGGTGTAGGAGTTGGTGGTGGTGGCTTTGGTGGTGGAGCAGGAGGATTTGGTCAAGGGTTTGGTGCTGGGGGAGGCCAAGCTGGTATTCAAGAGGTAACAATTAACCAAAGTCTTCTGGCACCACTGAATTTGGAGATTGATCCTGAGATACAAAAAGTCAGACTCCAGGAAAGGGAACAGATTAAAACTTTGAACAATAAATTTGCTTCGTTCATTGATAAGGTAAGGATCTGTTATACAACAATACGCTATTTTTCTTTGGTATGGGGTTGATTTTATTTACTGGAGTTAATGATTTATACTTTTTTAAGTTGAATTTGATTGCAAAAATATCTAGCTCAGACTAAACTTATGTATGACTAATGGCCAGCAGGTGTTATTGCATTTTAAATTGTATTGTCCTTCTTTCCACAGTAATCATTACTTCCTGACTTAAAACAGAATCATATAATTTTGCTATTTGGTCTGTACAATTTATAGGCTGTCTTTCATTAACACTATAAAAAAGTATAAGTGCAAAACTGGTATAAAGGCACATTGGAAGCATTGACAATAAAAATGCTGTTTTGATCTATCTCCTTTGCAAGACAAATGGCCGCCTCTATACCAGTTTTGGATTTGTATAGATTTATTTGTGGGTGAGCACCTGGGCATTTATCTCAAACATAGAATGTGGTGGGAACCTTGGGACTGTTAAAATATAAGTGATATAGCTTGAGCATATCTGTATGTAATACGTAAGAAATGCAATTCCTGATAAAGGCAATTTTCTTGTAATAGTGTGTTATAATTGTTTATGTTTGGCAATAGGTTCGGTTCCTTGAGCAACAAAACAAAGTACTGGAAACAAAATGGAGCCTCCTGCAAGAACAAGGAGGGCAAATCAAGGGTGGATCCCGTGGCAAAAGCAATATGGAAGCTATATTTGATGCATACATCAACAGCTTGAAGAGGCAGTTTGATTCTCTACAAAATGATAAATTGAGACTGGATGGAGAGCTTAGGAACATGCAAGACTTGGTGGATGACTTCAAGAACAAGTAAGCAATATCCATGATACTGTAACATTTCATTAATGAAGTCCATCTCATTCTTTTGTAAACTGATGTTTTTCTAACAGTGTTATTCATTTTAATCAATACTGTGAATAAAATGCAAAGTTCAAGGTTAGGAAAACACAAATGTTTTTCAAAGACTGTAGTATGTTTCTAGACAGTGAGATTGAATAAGAGTGAAGTCATAAACATAAAAGTATGTCACTGGCGCTATCAGAGCGATGGCCAAAAACACACTGATCCTGCAGCTGATGGCTCAACTAAAAGGCTGGGATGCAACCAAAGAGTGCAATAAATGACATATAAAAGAAATATGGTGCCTGGCACAAAGAATTGCTACCTTGTAGGGCCCAATAAATAGTAATGACTGATGGATAGAAATGAGGAAATATAAAATCAATCACTTTAGAGGGACAGGATGGCAGAAAGTCAATGTAGTATGTGCAGCTGTGCAGGGACTTTGGATGAGAGGAGGGAAGCTGAACACAATGACAACTGTAAGTTGTAGAGTGGAGTGACACTTTGTACTCGGTAATCCAGGTTTGGTTCATGTGTGGAGTGGATCGTAGCTCCCTGTAGGAGCTGGCTGTAGGAGAAACAGTCACAAGTGTCTGGAAGAGTGGTGGCAGTTCACAGTGTATACGCTGTTTAGGGGGCTTTAGAGTGGAACAAGTGAGGATAATCACAGTCTTTAAAGTTTATTAAATATACAGATACAAAATTAATTCAGGCAGAAGAAACTTATCAGTGGTTGGAGACACTGAAACGGGGAAGTACTATGCAGGCGGGGTCGTAAAGAGATAGCAAAGCCTCAGCCTTTAAAGTAATTGTTTTTTTTTTAATAATAAACATGTCATACTTACCTGCTCTGTGGCATGGTAATGGTATTGCACAGAGCAGCCCTGATCCATCTCTTCTTGGGTCCCCCGAAGGCCCTCCTGGCTCCTTCTCCATGTCCAACTATAGGATGCCACTGTACAGGCTCTATCGCAAGCCATGCTGTGAGTGTCTATAGACACACACAGTGCGACTCAACCCAGCCCCACACTTTCTCATTCCTAGAATTGGTTGACAGCAGCAGGAGCCAATGGCTCCTGCTGCTCTCACAGAGTCCAGTGAGGAGGGAGAAAGAGAGAGCAGCGCTGCTTGATTGAGATCGGACTTAGGTAAGTATTTTGGGGGGTTGGAGGGAAGCTGACAATAGCTGGTATTTTATGTTAATGCAAAGAATGACACTCTAATGTCTGTAATCGTAGATATCCAAAGTAGACATGTGCGGTTAGTTTCGTTCTGAATTAAAATTCAGACGAATTTCCGTTTTTTGGAAATTTGGATGTATCAGAATGTCCGAATTAGAATAGTACCGAATTTGAATGAATCCGAAATAACAAAAAAAAATTGGACGAAATGTGAATTCAAATCATTTTTTAATTGTTTTCAAATACTTTTCGAATTTGAATAATTTTCGAATCATTTTCAAATACTTTTTGAATTCAAATAGTTTTCAAATTCGAATTCGAAAAGTTTTCAAATTTGAATCGTTTTCAAATTCGAAAAGTCCTCGAATTTGAATATTTTTTAAATTTCCAAAGAGAACAAAATAGAATAGAACACAAAGGAATAGAACTGAGAAAAAACAATAGACTAGAAAAGAATATAACAGAAAACAACATAATAGAATACAAGAGAGTAAAACAGCTCTGTTCCACTCCACCACATTCCATTCTATTCCTCCACTTTCCACTCCACACCATTTTCCTTGGAAATTGGAAAACTATTTGAATTTGAAAACTGTTTAAATTTGAAAACGATTCAAATTCGAAAACAATTTGAATTTGAAAACGATTGGAATTCGAAAACTTTTCGAATTCGAAAACTATTCGAAATTGATTAGAAAACTTTTTGAATCGATTTGAAAACGAATAAACGAAACTAATTCCGAAAACGTATCAAACGAATGACACGAATCTAAATAAAAAAAATTATGTAAGTAACGAATCAAAATGAAACACAACTAAACAAATTTTTTTGCTCTGCACATGTCTAATCCAAAGTTTGATCTATGGATGGAATAATAAGGGAGCAGTGGATTATGGCTGGCTGTTGGCTGGAATGCCCTTGCTATAGGTATAGGCAATTATGTACCTCCTGAAGTTTGACTAAAAAACTCAAAGATTGCATCAATCCATCCTGCCTTGTTGCTAGAACGTCACTAAGAGACTCCTAACTCTCTTCATTTCCACCATCACAGGTGCAAACTGTTTCTCTGATTCAAACTCCCTCAGATGCACTTTCTGTCCCCTGACACAGTAGCTCTGAGTTCAGCGCATGCAAGCTCGCGCCTGTCTAATAGCTTTCCAATGGTCCTGTTTGACAGAAGTCAATCGTTAGATCGACTTCTGTGAAACAGGAACTGCCATACATGGATCAAAATTTGGCAAGTCCCTTCTGAACCAGGCAAATTTTGATTACCATTTTATGGCCAGCTTTATTGTCTACATGTTAGACAGATGATTACCCCCAACAAAAGGAAAAAAAAATATTTTATTTACCAACAGATAGTTATATAGCATATTTACAATTAAAAGTTCCATTTTTATAGGTCTGCTAAAGAGCATAACTCTACTTCTTATATGCAGATATGAAGATGAAATCAACAAGAGGACCTCAGCAGAGAATGACTTCGTTGTACTTAAGAAGGTAACTTCAGATCATTTTGAGTAAAATCTAAAACAAAGTTGTTGTTTATTTGAGACTAGTCATTGATGATAGGTTTTCTAACATTAAGGCTGGGTTCACACTATTGTGCGGAGTGGCTCGCAGCAGGGGATTCGGTGCGTCCCTGTTCTCCGTTTCAGTGGCGAATCAGGTCAGATTTTATGCCGGAATTTGGACCTGAAACAGAGCCAAAGACGCACAGGACCCTTCTGCTGTGTGCTCCGTGACTGCCCTGGAGATGAGTGAGCTGGCTCCATTGGGAGCCGGTCATACTCTCCTGTCATGCGAATTTGATGCGGGGAAAATCGCATCCAATTTGCAATAGTGTGAACCCAGCCTTAAAGTGAACATAGATCAGACACAGTTGGACATACAGGTATTATGCTACCATGTTTAACTGAGTATCTAGGTATTTGTCTGAAGTTTCAATTTAGTGCATAGACTGATTACTGCAGGACTAACGAATATACTCTGATGACTGGTTACTGAGATTCCAATGCATATACTGGTAATGGATAATGCGCATACTGTATTTGCGCATACTGCACATCTGTGGTTCGGACATTTAATGTTTAATATAAATTATTTGATAATTGATCTCTAAAGAATATTAATGTACTCTGAAGAATGGTCACAGTGTTATGTACATACTGTGGACACTGGAACTGAGGGAGGTAACACACATACTCTGTAGACTGATCACTAAAAGATTATCGCACATATTCTGGTGATTGGCCACTATTTGTTAATAAATATTTTGAGGATTTTTTTTTTTGCATATATACTGTACAGTGGTCACTGAGGGGTTGACTCTGGAGACTGGTCACTAAGTGGTAGCACATATACTATGGAGAAAACAGAACTCTGAAATGTTATTGCATATATACTTGATATGGACCATTGAAGAGTTTAAGCTTTTGGACTGTGGAATTGCCTAGGAACAGTCTAAGAGCGGTAGTGAACCCATCCATTTAACAGTTTAAAAAACAGTTACGTTTCCGGCACGTGACGAAAATGTAACACCCCCATTGGTTGTGCTCTAAACCAAACTGTCAAACCATCCAATGGCTGGTATCATAGCTGATCACATGTCCAGCATCATGGCAGTTGTAGATTAAACAGAGGCCAAGATGGCAGCTTCCTTGGCTGAAAATGATAGGAGGGTTTACTACCACTTTGCTATAGAGATAGTTGGGATCACAGGCTAAACCATTGATCAAGGAGTGCAGAAAGAGTTGGAGAATAGACCACAGACTGGTTCAGGAAATCAGGATTTTTTTGGAAGACAGAGAGAGTCAGAAGGGATAAAAGGATAGCAAGGACTAAGGGCAGAAATGCTGCAGTGGATAAGTAGCTGACTAACTGGAGAAGACAAGACTGACTCACTCAAATAGTAATTCATATACTCTAGACTCAGATCTGTTGCAGTTGCTTCATTGTTCAATAACAGGCTGGGGGCAGTGCGGTAATCACTTATACTGCCTAACCACTGTACGGTGAGATTACCAACCTGGCTCTGCTGGCTGGTAGGGCTTTGTAAATTTTGAAACTAGATGGACAGCAATACAGATCCTTTAGCAGGAAAAACGGCTGTCATATTTGCATTTCAGCAATATGTTCAACTTTTTACCCGGAGTTCAGCTTTAATTTAATAGAGGTAATTTTCTTATAAGGATTCTTTTCTTCTTAGTAACTGTAAAAAAATCAACATACTTTTGTCACCATTGTAGGATGTAGATGCTGCCTACATGAACAAGGTGGAGCTTGAAGCTAAGGTTGATGCTTTGACTGATGAGATCAACTTCCTCAGGACTCTCTATGAGCAAGTAAGACATAGATTATTATCCTATAAGCAACATAGAGCCTATATAATTGCTTGTTTTTAATTCAGTTTATGAAGTTTGCAATGGAAAGTTACACTGTAATAGTGTAGTACAATAAATGATATGTAGAAAGATCACTAAATAAATGACAAGACAGGCACATTGTGCTAAAAAAAAATAATGTATTCGTTTTAGTTCCTCTCTCCATCCCTAGCAATTTTCTGTCAAAACTGGGATGTGGCGCTAGCTATACTTTAAACTGGGTCCACGGGAGTCACAGTGTGAGGACTAATCACCTCTCATGTATCCACCAAACCCATTATGATTATAAAGAGTTATGCTTAAGCAGAGTGCACCCATTTTTTCTTCTTTTAATGTCTATTTTAAGCATTTCAAGTGCTTTTACCAATGGCTATTTTTCTCAATTAGTCTGCAGCACTTCCTGATGCGTCCGCGTAGGCGATTACGTCACTAGGCGATTTGCAAGGGATCCTGGGATAGCGGTGTCATGTATCCCAGGAGTCCTTGCGGATCGCCTAGTGACGAAATCTCACGTTATTTCCAGACTGTTGATATGGCAACATGCCAGGAGGAAGGAGCACCGCGCAGTGACATTACTTCGCAGGCGCGAGATTGGGAGGTGCATGCTGGGTAGCCAGCTGCACCTAATCCTGGAAATAGATACCAGAGGGCTTCAGATGCCCATAGTGGACATGGACCCTGCCAGTTTCTGAGATCAAGGTAGTCGTTCTTTATTTAAACTGAAATGAAATGGAAAACACTATAAACACTAGCTAATTGTGGCAGATAAATTTGAACAAATTTCAGCGGAGTTTAAAAAAAAATTGACTTGGTGGACTGAAACTCTGCTATAATGTAGGGTGGTGTAAGTTATTTAAAAATGCTTCTGTGTAAATTGAAACATCTACAAAAAAAGACTGCTGGGAGATGTTGAAGTAAGGCAAACCAGAGGCAATTTTGGCAAAATTTGTTGGAGCCAATGACAAAAGCAAAATTACAAGGGATTTTATGGAAGTTTCTTTCAACTATTCTAGGTATGTTCTTGTGCTCCTCAATAGTGTCATTATTTTACAGGGTTAAAATAAAATTAAAAACCTAAAGGAGTAGATTTTTTCACTAAATTAGATCAAACAAAATCAACAAATTCTGTTTTAGTGAAATTTCACCAATAGTCAAATCTTTAAAAGCGCCGCCAAATCAGTTTTGTTCTTCCCTTCTTCGAAGTGATATTTACCATGAAATGGATAATATTAGTTTGCGCTGTTATAAGTATAATTTTGTCTTTTATTGCCTATAAATTATCAGAATAACTTTACACCAATAGTACCTGTAAATGTTAACCTGTTTGTTAATGAATGAATCAAAATCCTTAATTGTATTTATTTCTATGTCTGTTTTACAGGAAATGGGTCAGCTGCAGGCTCAGATTTCTGACACCTCAGTCGTCCTCTCCATGGACAACAATAGAGCTTTGGATCTGGACAGTATCATCGCTGAGGTGAAGGCTCAGTATGAGGACATTGCCAAGAGGAGCAGAGCAGAGGCTGAGGCTACCTACTCAGTCAAGGTGAGTTTATTGTGGGAAATGTTCAAGATAGTATTAAGAAGCTATAGGACCAGAATTACTATTTACGATATTAAAAGAAAAGGTTATTGATAATTTTTTTTTCCCATACTGTTAATGACTTTTTTTCAATAATAGGTCAAGGAGCTGCAAGCATCTGCTGGCGCACAAGGTGATGTTCTCCGCAATACCAAAAGTGAAATTTCTGAGCTAAATCGCAAACTCCAGAGGCTTCGTGCTGAGATTGAAAATATAAAAAAACAGGTAGGACATTATAATAGCACAGCAAAAAGAATATTAACAGCAAATAACAGCAAATAATATCAAAACACACTCCTGGACATTGTAGGAAACCTAATGAAATAATTCAATCTCCTTAATATGTTTATGTTTGAGTTCTAATTGTGTGGCAAAAAGATAGATTTTTGTTATGCCTTGTCTTTATCTAGGAGATAATGTGAGTACAGAGTAATATTATGTAATGGGGGTGGGGAGGGAGTTGGTAACTTATGGAATGAGGTATCCTCAATGAGCACTGATACTGGCTAGCAATGTAAGTTGGTATACATCGGCAGCAAGATTGCAGCCATAGGCATGTGCATGGTATGTGCCAGGGGCACCTAGGCACACCCTAATCACTACATGCAGTGCTGATTCTCTCTACTGAACAGGTTTCCCCCATGTTGGCCCCCCTGCCCCTAGTGATGCTGGCTTCCCTCCTCTCTTCTCCCCTCAGCTGTTGTGGGGGATGTTTCAGGATGGAGAATGAGGGAAGGGGCTAGGAAATATGTAATTTAACAGTGCCTTCCTTTTCTAAATTAACACAGCGAAAACACTCACTCACTGTGTTCATTCATAACTGAAGCATAGTAAACCATGCTTACTATGCTTCCGTTTGTGAATGAACAGGAAGCCACTCAGCACAGAGAGCTTCCCATTCATTCACAGTCCCATGCAGCTGAGGCTACAAAGAAGGACATGTGTTTTTGAGCTTTGGGGTGCACACCCTAATGCAATAGGCTGCGCACACCTATGATTGCAACCTTGATTATGCAATAGAGCTGACCGGAGCCAAGGTGTGTGTCTATACTCCTAGTAACAATTACTTTCTATGCAACTGTGGATTCAAGGTTCTGTTTAGTTCATTTAGTTAATTAACAATGTAGCTGTGCTAGGAATGAATACAGTGCACATAGGACTTAATACATATTACGTTACATATGAAAATGACAAATTACTGGAAGATTATGTTATATATAACTAGATAGCTGGTGGAATGGCACAGACTGGTCTATGGAAGGCACATGTTGGAAAAACATTGCCCTGTATCATTGTTTAAATCCCATTATATAACAAAATTGTTATTGCATGCAATATGTTTCCGCAATAGTTTAGTATTAAAATGGAATTTTTAATATTTTCTATAGAATGCCAAACTTCAGACAGCCATTGCTGAGGCAGAAGACCGTGGAGAGCTTGTCCTGAAAGATGCTCATGGAAAACTTGCTGAGCTTGAAGCAGCTCTTCAGAAGGCAAAACAAGAGATGGCTCGCCAGCTGAGAGAATACCAGGAACTGATGAATGTCAAATTATCTTTGGATGTGGAAATTGCCACATACCGGAAACTACTGGAAGGAGAAGAGGGCAGGTAAGCAATCCCCCTGCAAAGTGTTTCTTAATGCAATATTAACTGTTCTGTAATCTTTAGTCTAATGTATGTCACTTCAAAAAACATGCTATCATGTGTATAGTAGGGTCCTAGGGTCACAATACATGTTACAATCTGACCATTTAGTCTTTTTACAATCAACTTTACCAGAACTATGTAATATGAGGGCCTACCCAATCTATCCAATCATTTTTATCCAGTCATTGCACTACAAGTTGTTGGCAGATCTAAAAGAGATACAATCAGATTGTAATGTCAGTGGTGAGCTTTACTTATTAGAAAGAACCAACCGGGGACTTCTTATGGCAGCAGTGTACATAATGCAACACCTCAGCAAAATATTTACAAACTCTGCTTCCTTTTTTTGAATACATTGATGTTTTTGTGGGAACAGTAAAGTGTTACTACAACCAAACTTGTTACCCCAAACTATGTTTGAACAAAAAATAAATTCATTTTAAAACAAGTCATCAATGGGCCCTGTAGCTGAAGGCACTGTGGAAAAATGAATCCTCAAAGTTCACAAAAGAGGCACATCATTTTCTCTGGTGGCAGGGACCTAGCAGCCTGACAGCCTACTAGTAAAAAAACAAACAGCAGGCGCTGTGCTAAGTCTCTGTTGTGACCTTTCAGAATGGATTACTCCATGGTACCTGCAGCTACAGGGGACAGTGAGGGCTAGTTTTAAAGCTTTTTACCGTGTGTTAAGGATATATATAAAACTTTAATGTCCATAGTATGCAAATGTATTGGAACAGAAGAAGGCAGTAATTACCGTGGAATTGCAGCAGTACATCTGCAAAAAAAAAATAAAATGCTGCTTTCAGTACCACATTTTCATTGAATTTTCACAGCAATAATGCATACTGTCGGTAACAAAAGGGGTGAACTCTGTACAAGAGGGCATCTTCTTTCATGGAATTTAAAGCAGCATGATAGTGAATGCAACTTGAAACAGAAAGCATTTCACATCTAATAAAAATAAGGGAGAAGAAAGAAAGAGAGAAGGGGATCAGCAACGTACAGATGTCTAAGCACAGGTTTGCTTTAAAGTGGTGGTAAACCCACTTTTTCATCTTTTACCTACAGGTAAGCCTGTATTAAGGCTTACCTGTAGGTACAGTGACTATCTCCTAAACTTGCACTGTTTAGGAGATATTTAGAGTGCATGCAGTCGGTGAAGTCACCGGCACATGTGCTCTAAAGGTCCAGCACACCGTGCTTCTGGGGAGGATGTCCACAAGATTTAGGAGTGTGTCTATGGGAATGTTTGACCATTTTTCCAGAAGCGCATTTGTGAGGTCAGGCACTGATGTTGGACGAGAAGGCCCAGCTCACAGTCTCAGCTCTAATTTATCCCACAGGTATTCTATCGGGTTGAGGTCAGGATTCCGTGCAGGCCAGGCAAGTTCCTCCACCCCAAACTTGCTCATCCATGTCTTTATGGACCTTGCTTTGTGCACTGGTGCGCAGTCATTTTGGAACAGGAAGGGGCCATCCCCAAACTGTTCCCACAAAGTTGGGAGCATGAAATTGTCTAAAATGCCTTGGTATGCAGACTCCTTAAGAGTTCACCATAATCCCCCTCCACCAAATTATTTGGACCGGTGCACAAAGCAAGGATGAGCAAGTTTGGGGTGGAGAAACTTGACTAGCTTGCACAGAGTCCTGACCTCAATCCGATAGAACACCTTGAATGGGATGAATTAGAGCAGAGACTGCGAGCAAGGCCTTCTTGTGCACATCAGTGCTTGATCTTGTAAATGCTCTTCTGGAAGAATGGTCAAACATTCCCATAGACACACTCCTAAACCTTGTGGACAGTCTTCCCAGTAGAGTTGAAGCTGTTATAGCTGCAAAGGGTGGGGCAACTCAATATTGAACACTACGGACTAAGACTGTGACGCCATTAAAGTTCATGAGCGTGTAAAGGCAGGCGTCCCAATACTTTTGTTAATATAGTGTATATATATATATATATATATATATATATTGACAGCATAATTAGAGTATAGGATTTGTGCCATGGTTACCTGTTCCTCTCCCTTAGGATCAGTAAGGCCCCCCTTTTCATGTTCATGAGACCATGAGACTTGTGGCCTATGTTTTCTTAATTAAAGCGGAGTTCCACCCACTAAAAATTCTTTACATTTTTCAAGTCCTCTAATGAATATAAATCACCTTTGGAGGAAAAAAATAATTTATACTCACCCTAATTGCCCTGTTGCTATGTGGTCACTGTAATCTTCCACTTTCTGGTCCGCGGCACTCAACATCACTTCCTGCCTCGCCTGGGATAATGGGAGACGAGAGTCATCATTTCTCATGAGTCAGTGGGCATCCCTTATTAGTAAAATCTTGTCATTGAGCATGCGCGAGATCGGGAGATGCATGCTGGTTACCCAGCATAAATCTTATACAGGAAGAAGGTGCGAGTGGGCTTCAGATGTCCACAAGCAAAATGGGAATGCACAGGGACACGGAAATCGGTACTGAAGTACTATTTAAAAAAAAAAAATACCCAATAGTGAAATAATACCAATGAGATGGCCATGAGTTCTACTCTATATGTTAAGGGTCTGGCACATCAAGCATACTGGTTTGCATTTCCACAGCAAAGGGGCAGTGATTAAGCAGCCCTCCTGCTGTACTTATATCAGTTCATATGGCCTCCAGAAACAGGTCAGTATTTCAGCAGAGTTGTCAAAAATTAGGTCCAAAGTCTTAAAACACTAGCCCAGTGTTGAGTACCTGGCAGTGGCTGCCGCTCATGCAGGGCGCAGGGGCGCCACCCCCCTGATCCATGCACCGGCCCCTAATCTACATGCAGGATGCCGGACGCATGGATTTCAATGGGATTTTTTTTTTTTGAACCACAT
Source organism: Glandirana rugosa (assembly GCA_018402905.1). Lineage (NCBI taxonomy): Eukaryota > Metazoa > Chordata > Amphibia > Anura > Ranidae > Glandirana > Glandirana rugosa. Next base: position 413,887 of record BLSH010335368.1, read on the forward strand.
GATTAGACCCTGAGGCTTAAAAAAATTATGGACTTGGGGCACAGAGTCCTGTGCCCGGAGCCCACCCAGTTGTGTGACATTAGCGAATTGTTCGCTAATATCTTCCTATTTCTCCTTCCGGCCAATCAGGAAGCGGGTCCTGAAACCCGATTGGCCGGGAGTAGAGTTGAGCGAACCTCTGGAAGTTCAGGTTCTGCTGGTTCGGCCGAACTTCGGGACAAAGTCCGGGTTCGGGTCCGGACAGAACCCGAACTTTGACACGGACCCCGAACCCCATTGAAATCAATGGGGACCCGAACTTTTAGGCACAAAAATGGCTGTAAAAAAGTCCTGGAAAGCCCTAGAGGTCTGCAAAAGGAAGGAAAATGGGGGTAAGAGTAGGGCAATTGCCCTACAAAGAAATGGGGATAGGGAAATAACTTAAAATAATTTTTAAGCTAAAATCACATAAAAAAACAAAAATGGAGGTGGATGTGGAGTTGGAGGCTGAGGAGGCGGTGAAAGTGGTGGTGGAGGAGGTAGCCAACACTGTTTTTTTTATTTTTGGAATTTTTTTTTTTTTTTTTTAAAACCAGCAATGTAGATGCACTTTTTAATTTTGTGCAAAAAACAATAATCTGTCCCTTTAAGCAACAACAGGAACCTTTCCCTATAGGACTAGGAGATGATTTTAGATTCTAAAATCATCTCCAAGTTGTACAGGGAAAGCCTCCAGCTGTTGCTTTAAGGGAAAGATCAGTGTTCTAAAATCATCTTCAAATTGTGTGGGAAACCCCTATATCAGCGCAGGGAGCCATATTAGTGTTTTAAAATCATCATCAAATTGTATGGAAAAAGGCTATCTAAGCCAGAGAGAAGCCATATTAGTGTTTTAGAATCATCTTTAAATTGTATGGGAAAAGGCTATCTAAGCCGGAGAGAAGCCATATTAGTGTTTTAAAATCATCATTAAATTGTATTGAAAAAGGCTATCTCAGACGGAGAGAAGCCATATTAGTGTTCTAAAACACACAATTTGAATATGATTTTAAAACACTAATATGGCTTCCCTGTGGCTGATATAGGGGTTTTCACACACACTTTGAAGATGATTTTAGAACACTAATCTTTCCCTTAAAGCAACAGCTGTAACCTTTCCCTGTACAACTTGGAGATGATTTTAGAAGAATAATCTTTCCCTTAAAGCAACAGACTCTACCTAGTCCAGTCAGATCGTTCTGTGCAGCAGGATGAGGTGTGAAATCTGTCTCTCAAAGCACCAGTACTAGTATATCTCCCTCCCTCAAAGCACCAGTACTAGTATCTCTCCCTAGTCCACAATCAGATTGTTCTGTGCAGCACGATGAGGTTTGAAATCTGTCTCTCAAAGCACCAGTACTAGTATCTCTCCCTAGTCCAGTCAGATCGTTCTGTGCAGCAGGATGAGGTATGAAATCTGTCTCTCAAAGCACCATTACTAGTATCTCTCCCTAGTCCAGTCAGATTGTTCTGTGCAGCAGGATGAGGTCTGCAATCTGTCTCTCAAAGCACCAGTACTAGTATCTCTCCCTCCCTCAAAGCATGAGTACTAGTATCTCTCCCTAGTCCACAATCAGATCACTCAGTAATGCAGGATGAGATGTTCTGCAATCTGTCCCTAACAGAGCCAGCAGCATCCTCTCCCTAAACTATCCTGAGAGCATATGACATGCAGCACGGTGACTCCAGCCCCATATAGAGGCCAATTACAGCCATGCCATTAGTAGGCATGGCTGTGATGTCTTCTAGGGAAAACCAGTGAAACACTTGTTGATTGGCTGCCCTCGGCAGCTTCTCAACGCGTGGAGTAAAATACCAGAACCCCGGACCCGAACCCGGACTTTTTTTGAAAAGTCCAGGTTCGGGTCCGGGTCCTGGACACCCAAAAGTTCGGTACGGCCTCGAACTTTACAGTCCGGGTTCGCTCAACACTAGCCGGGAGTCCTAAGCCCTAATTGGCTGGGAGGGGAAGTGACCGCCGGGACTTGGGAGGAGACGCAGGGGGGGAGGGGGAAAGCTGCCACCTGTTTGAGGTAAGTGCGGGGCTGGGGGATGAGGGGCAAGTGATGTGGTGATTGAGTGATTGAGGGCCGCCCCCCCAAAAAAAATTGAGCACCAGCCGACACTGGTACCAGAAACTCATTTGCATCACTAGTGCCCCAAAAAAGTGGGGGTGGGTAAGATACTACCCTGTTTAGTAAATATAAAAGGGTTCCTTTGAACTTATAACCTAACCTGTTCATTTTGAAGCAATTTAATGCTAAAAAAAAACACAAAAATTCAAATTAACCTGAAATAGCAAAAATCTTAGGGGCAACATTTATAAAGCAGTGAAAGTGACACTCATCAAACTGTGACTGCAGGTAAATCAATCAGTGTGATTTAAAATATATGCAAGAGGAAGGTATACCTGGAGTGAATGTCTGGTGAATGTCACGTTTACTGTTTTATAAATAGAATCTCATAGAGATCCATTATAGTAACTACAATGGCAGATTCTGGACAGAATTGTACAGGACATACTCTAACGTTTCTGCTGGCAATATTAAGGTTTATCTAAACCCCAGACCAAAATGTAGGTGTTGATTTACTAAAACTAGAGAGTGCAAAATCGGGTGCAGCTCTGCATAGAAACCAATCCGTTTCCATTTTTTTTTTTTGTCAAAGCTTAATTGAACAGGCTGAAGTTAGAAGCTGATTGGCCACAATGCACAGTTGCACCAGATTTTGCACTACAGAGCAACTCGCTCTTTCCTCATCACCTTAACATAGGGAAGAGGTGTTCTGCAATAGTACTGGATTTCTGGCAGAATCAACTTTCACTGGCATATTTAACAGATGAAAGGGTAATAAATAAGAGAAGTTCATTGGTGGGGATTACATACACTTTAATTACTTCTTTCATTCAACAGCTGTTACAAGGTTTTCCATTAGACTATTATAAACCAGCATTCAGATATGCATCATGTATCACACATGTTTAAGTGATTATGCTAAAATACAGTAGTTAAATAAAAAAATGTACTGTTATTCACCACATTGTGTATTGCATTTTTTTCCTGATAAAATGATAGAAAATGAAGCGAACATATTGTATAATAATAGAATTTCTGTATTTTTGTATAGTATTATATGTTCATAGAACAATATTTTACTATAAAGAGCATATTTTGGCAGACTGTTTATTAAAACAAAACTATTGTTTCTTTTTGAATGTTTTTAGGTTGTCCACAGACAGCAATGTGAGCATTTGTAAGTATTCTTTGGATACATACATTGTTGCATTTGGTATAACAATTCATGTATATGCAATGTCCTATGTATCAGTGATATTTATATATGAAATTAAAATGTAATATTTTGTTCTTTACAGCTGTGGTCAGTGGAAAGACCTCCTTGGGAACTGGCGGCGGTGGAGCTGGAGGAAGCTTTGGCGGTGGCTTCGGCGCTGGCGGTGGCTTCGGCGCTGGCGGTGGCTACGGCTCTGGTGGTGGCTACGGCTCTGGTGGAGGTTATGGTGCTGGCGGCAGCGGTGGTTCTGGTGGAGGCTTTGGATTCAGCTCTGCCAGCTCTTCCGGATATGGAATGTCAGCTGGCGGTGGCGGTGGCAGTGGCGGCATGAGATTTGTGTCCAGCCAATCAAGCTACAGAAGTTAAATCTCTCATGCTCCACTTTGGCATGGTGAAAATTCATTCTTTTGCTTGCCACTAAATTGAGTTACTGCGTTACCACCAGATTATTCTCTATTGCTATTCCTTGGTGTGTGCTACATTTGGAAACTAAGTAGAAACACATTTTTCATATAGGAGGAGGGTAGGCACTCACTTTTTTTTAATTGTGAGAGCTTTACTATCTTTAGGCCTGCATCAACCACATCTCTTATTCACCAGAAAGGACCAGGCATGGTGTCTACTTTCCTTATTGTCATTAGTAAAACTCTATTATTTAAATGCAGGTGAATTGACATAACTTGTTGCCTGCAATGTTTCAGTTCCCCAAATGTATTAGCTCTGCTGAGGCTTTAACTACAGTTTTCTACAAATTTCAAGCATTTTCCCCACTGTAAAAAACCTCCTGCTTAATAATAAAAAAAAAAAAAATCAACCTATGAAAAAAAAATCAATTATCTTGAAACTTCATGAATAAACCTGAGCTGTATTTGACACCTTAGCAGCTACAGCAATGTCAGCCACAGAAGCTTGATACATGGGCTTATGTAACACAATAGAAAAGGGTATTGAGGTTTTGTTTTGTGTAATCAGACTTATGTAAGGTGATAAGTAGTTTGTATAAAAGCTACCTCATACCATCGCTCTTAACATTATGTAAATAACTAAGCCAATACAATAATTTGCTTATGAGGCAGGGTCAAAATTATTGGAAATTCTGGATTTATAATTAGGAATTGTAGGTCCATGTCTAAGAACGCCAATGTGCAAAAGGTGCACTTTCCTTGGAATTTTTCCTCTATCCATGTCATCTACATCATAATATGAAAAATGCAGCATTTTACTGACTTTTTTTGTTGTTCAGCGAGCAGGGCGTCTCAACCTGTACCAAAGTGCATCCATCCCAATTGCAAAACAGGAGGCAAGGTGGGTGCACTGCAGCCATGCAGTCCAGTAAGAGACAGAATACTATATACTGCTCCGGAGAATAAGAGGAGCAATCATCTCCCTGACCTTCAAAAAATGATGGGATTTCTGGAAAGGTCATTCAGATGCTGTTTAGTCATTACAAAGGAAAGATGGGGAAAGAGGAAGATTAGTATGGTCCATAGAAACATGACACCTGCCTAGCATAGCATAATACACAGCAGCATGGCTGTCATCCTAGAATGGTGGCACCTCAATACCACTAAACATGACAACATAATGTATATAGCATGGTATATGTCAACATAGCACCTCATTAATATGATACATGCTAACAAAGCACCCATGTAAAGTCACACCGACATGGTACATTGAAGCAAAACACTGTACAACATAGCACCTGTGTAAATTGGGACTTCAGTAACAAAATATAGGGCAACAAGACACTTCTGTAATACATCCCCTATATTTAAGATGTCAGCTTGCAGTCAGTGCTTCAGGCTCCAGATGTTCTACACTCACATCCTCCAAGGCTAAGTACCTCGTCCTATCCATTGGTATTAAATGAAGCCGTGCAAAGTTGAAGGATGGAATGTGATTTGTAGTAACTTTCTGCAATCAATCACAAATCATCTCTCAGCTAATTTGCCTACAGTAATGTGAACAATGATAGGTTTCCATTGTTTGCTGTAATTTTCAGGACATCTATGCATTACCATTGTCTTACTGAATAGGCTGCATATGAAAAAAATGCATTGGTCTGTAACAACATCTCAGTTAACTGTAGTGAGACCAGGATAAGATGACTTGTGGTTGGTTTACTATGGATTATTACAATATGTTTTATTCCATCGCCTTATTAAGCAACATACATTTAGCTGTACACAGGTGCTTCTGTATGAGTTTACATCTTCTCTGTATTTTGTAACACAAATAAAGGAAGATCTTTCATATACAAACCTTATTCTTGCCTTCATTCTCCTACCTTTTGAGTTTTAAATTACTTGGCTTGGTATAATTAAGGATAACTAGAGTAGCTGTATACCATAGCATTTAGGCCCCATACACACAAACGTTTTTACAGCCGCGTTTTTCATGTTCTCCTTGTTATTCAGTGGCCCCATACACACACTGACGTTTCTGAGCTGTATTTGGCGTTGGCGTTTGTAAGCTGCAAGCAGAACCCACGACCAGCGTGTTCTTAAGCTACAGCGCTAGAGAGTTTTTGACGATGAGCCGACAAAACGCTCAGTAACGCGCATTAGCACCGTAGTGACGTTAACCGGTGTTTTTAGCACTGGCGTTTTCAGGTCCAAAAATAGTAGAGGGATGTCTTTTCAAACAAAACGCGACATAGCGCTGGCGCTGAATAACGCGCATTAACGCCAATGCAAAACACAGATGAAATTGCATTTTTAAAGCCGATTCTTCCCTAGCGTCGGTCCCGACATTACAGATCATTTTCAATATTCCCATGTGTATGAGGCCTTAAAGTGATTGTAAATGTATGTTTTTGTTTTTTAAATAACAAACATGTTATACTTACCTGCTCTGTGCAAGAATTTTTCACAGAGCAGCCCCGATCCTCTTCTTCTGGGGTGCCCCGCTGGCACTCCTGACTCCTCTTCTTCATCAGGTGCCCCCACGTAGAGCCGCTTTCCATGGGGGCACCCCTGCGGGCGCGATCACGAGTCCCACTGCTGCATCCATTGACACAGACAGCAGGACACAACCCCGCTCCTGTGTCACTGGATTTGATTGACAGCAATGCAAGCCAATAGCTCCTTCTGAGATCAATTTATCCAAGGAGGATGGAGACAGTGGCTGGAGTCGCTGGGCTTGTGCACATCGCTGGAATGGATAGGGCTCAGGTAAGAAAAGGGGGGGGGGGGCTCTGTGGGCAGCTGCAGCACAGAAGGTTTTTCACCTTAATATACGGTTAGTAGAAAATGCTGCACACCTAAATGGTACTCAAAGACAAGCTGCTGGCATAACAATTTCAACAGAATTGCACATACAACTATAGAATAAATGCCACGCTAAAAAATAAAAATAAAAAACAAAGTGGTGTTTAAACATTTACATGTGTGACAATCCAATAATTAAAGTGAGTCCATAAACATATGTTAGATAGTCCCTATATATAACAAATCAATTATTATCCTTGAATGATCCATATACAATCAGAGTGGCATCCAGTGAAGTGTTCCCACCACCACAGAAGTAAATAGGGTACTCTTACCAGACAAAGCTGACATTAAAGCTTATCGATATGTGAAGATCAAAGAACCACCTCGTGCCTTCACCAAACAATAAAATATAGTTGGATACGCTTACCCTATAATGGTTAAATCAAAGCCCATATATTGCATAGTCGGGTTTGTCGTCACCAGCAACCATCCAGAGACTGCCACGTGGGCTCAGATATTTTAGATAACCACCATGGGGAGGAATAAACAAAAAGAACTCCACATAGCGTAAAACCGTTAAAATCAAACCTAACTTATTCAAAGTAGTGCACTTACATTAAAGTCATGGACAGAATCCAAAAGCGATGTGTACACAGGCTGGGCGCAGTCGTTTGAAGCAGACACCCTCTCACCCTACTGCGCCCAGCCTGTGTACACGTCGCTTTTGGATTCTGTCTATGTCCATGACATTAATGTAAGTGCACACCTTAATGCATAGAATACATTAAGCTGAAAAACCCATAGGCTTTACAACCCCTTTAATTAATTTAAAGTCAAAATATTTTATATTTAGTTTTGGATAGAGTGGAGAAGGTAAGGGTAAACAAGGTAAATAGGTTTAAGTGTCCCTGGACCTTTCACATGGGTTTTCTGATCAAGTCCACCCGTCAGTTTTTCAGGTGGACCTGATCAGAAGCTCCATACAGCTCTGTGGGCAAGCCGATGTAAACAGACTTGTGTACGTTTACACCTGCCTACCTCTGAATCCAAAAAAAAAAAACATAAAGGGACTGAGTCATTTTCCTTTTTTCTGGACCTAAACATGATGGATCAGAGGTAACCTGATGTGAATAGTCTGAAGTCTGTTTACATCTGGCTACCCATAGAGCTATCACGGGTCCGCTCATGTCCGCTGTGTAAATGCAGACACAAACTGAACACTGGTTCAGCTGTGGTTCAGCAGTGGATCTATTCACGGATCCCCTGCTGAGTGGAATAGAGCGGCTCCTTGTGAAAGAGCCCTAAGAGGGGAATACCCCTGACTATTTAGAGATTTTCTCTCACTTCCTGCCATATCTCTGAAACAGAAAGTGAAGTTTAATCTCCCAAATGGGCAACAGACTGCAAAAACTGATAGGGTTTTTTATTAGACAATGTGGGTTACAAACAGTGTCAAAACCGTACATCACGAGGTCCATAAGTATACATTGATATCAAATATACAGTATACATTTACTAGGACCTGTATCATACAATTTATGCAAGATACAGTCACCACTTGTACTCTTCCATCATTTATTTACTAGCAACATTACCCAGAGTCTGATAAATACATTTTTCACCTTTTTTATCCCAAACCCCAAGAAAAGGCAACAGGCCTTGACTTCTAGATGTAGGACAAGAGAACAAATCAGTCTTAGAACAAAAATAAGCAAAGAAAATAAATCACATTACCCCTAGGTTTGGCAAGTGTGCAAATACCATACCATCAGCAAAGACATTTCAGAAATTGACATCAGGTCACAACCTTACTCGTGGATCTTCAAGTATTTACCTTTCCCTCTTGCGTATCAGTAGAGTCCACCCATCGAAACCCAACCTTCCTAAACTTTTTGAGGGTTCCTCGGGCTTCATAGATAATTTGATATAGCAGAACGTCCGCATTAACTAATTTCAGCCACAACTTCAATGTCAGATTTTCAGTATATATCCACCTCCTTGCTATGAGTTTGTGGAGTCTAAGGAATAGTTTTCATCCATCTCCTTGTCTTCAATAACTCCCAATAGACACAGCAAGGGGCTATGTGTGTCTTTAATAGTGTTTGTGTATGCCTGTAATGTGTGCGTGTGTCTTTGGTACTGTAGGTTTGCTATTGAAAGAACTCTGTCCCCATGAATCTTTAAAAAAAATCTGGACGTCCCCATGAAGTGGCATTTTCCAACTCTTTGTGACCAGATACCACTGGCCCAAGTATCGGCTATTCAAACCAGAGGGGTTATATACATCGGGGAACGACACAGATAACCCTCAATAACTTCTGTTCCTCTACCTACTTTTGATAAGGAATCTGAGGTGTTTGAGTATCGTTCCTCCACCTATATATGACTTTTAGA
>BLSH010335368.1:515903-542935 GCA_018402905.1 Glandirana rugosa
AGAAAATTTTTTTTAAAGTGCCCTGTCCCCGCGAGCTCGAGAACGCATACGTAAGTCCCGACCACATATAAAAACGGTGTTCAAACCACACATGTGAGGTATTGCCGCAATCGTTAGAGCGAGAGCAATCATTTTTGCACTAGACCTCCTCTGTAACTCAAAACTGCTAACCTGTAGAATTTTTAAAATGTCGTCAATGGAGATTTTTAAGTTGCAAAGTTTGTCGCCATTCCGCAAGCGGACGCAATTTTGAAGCATGATATGTTGGGTATTATTTTACTCAGTGTAACATTATCTTTCACAATATGGAAAAAATAGGCCTAACTTTACTGTTTACTTATTTTTTAACTAAAAAAATGTATTAAAAAAAAGCACGCTTGGAAGACCGCTTGGCAAATACGGTGTGACATAAAGTTTTGCAATGACCGCCATTTTATTCTCTAGGGTGTTAGAAAAAAATATATATAATGTTTGGGGGTTCTAAGTAATTTTATAGCAAAAAAAACTGGTTTTAACTCGTAAACACCGAACCCATAAAACAGGCTTGGTCTTGAAGTGGTTAAGGTAGGTCACTAAGGACAGTAATGCAATTGACATTGGTAATGACTTCATCATAGTCCAGAATAATGGCCAAATACTGCCCCAAGTACGGAGACCGTTGCGGGATCATAACTATGATATAGACCAACGTGCTTGCCGATGGGCGTGTAGAGTAATCCAGCATCTTTATAATATAGATGATCCTTGATACGTCTGGTAAGTGTAGGTTTAGTCTTGCCTATATAAAAGGCTCCACAGACACATGTCGCCATGTACACCACCCCCTCAGTTTGGCAGGTGGTGTACATGCGAGGTCTGTGGATGCCGCCCCTAGGTAGGGGATAACTAGATCCTTCCCGGATCCATTAGCAAAACTCATATTCCCCACAACGATAGGTGCCCATTCCCCATCTATGGCGCTTTTGATAGCTTTGTGGTTGCAGCAGCTGTGAATATGATACTGTATTATCCCCCCCAAGGCCTTCTCCTAATCTTTTTGAGCGCGTGTGGCGCTATGGGAAATTTTTGGCCACTCCAGCTATCAGTGCTGGTGAGAGATACTGTGCGCAGTTCTTATGGTACTTGGGGCAGTATTTGGCCATTATTCTGGACTATGATGAAGTCATTACCAATGTTGATTGCATTACTGTCCTTAGTGACCTACCTTAATTACCCAGTACTTTTATTATATTTGCCTCTAGGGAATCGATCCTTGTCTTTCTGCGTTGGACAGAGTCTCAAGGCTGTAGCGCCGGGTCTAGTGTTTCCCTCCCCTGGCTAGCTAGGCAGGACACATTCCATCTGACCTTCCCCTCCTGGATACTCTGGTCCAGTACCCGCTCAAGCAGGACAGGTGACTCTGGCATCCCTGTCTCTCCTGCGGTGGTGACAACTTTTTTGTGTGGGGGGGGGGAGGCGAGCAGTGGACAAAAGGGGCTATGGTTATGTGGTGAGCATATATATTTTCTTTTTTTTGATCTGTACATATTGTGAATGTTATATTCATATCTACATTATGTATAAACTAATATAGATTGTTATTTGTATTAGAGCATCAGGCAATCGGGATCACCCTGGATGAAGCAGGCAAAGCTGCGAAACGTTGGTGCTATACGATCCCTACGCCTTATCTGCTACGATTTATGTATTGTGTACTCTGTATCGTTCTTTGGAGTAATTGGTATACTCTATTTTAAGATGTGATTAATAAAAACTGTAAAATTTTATCAAATCAGTGTCTGCTCACTACTGAGGCATGTCCAGCAAAATCCCTGTATATCTATCTTTACGCTCACTGTGAACACCAACATGGTGCCTAGATACTAAAATGAACTGAAAGAAAACAAGATCACTAAATCCACTACACAAACCACTTTGCTCCTCAAATCATTATTTTATATATTGAGTATTAAGAACTGAGACCTAAAGGAGGTAAGGTACTTCCTAATGAATTTAGATGGGAATCTTAGTAAAAAATGGAGACGGTAGAAAAAAAGTGTACCAGTTAGATCATATTGAGTCTGAATATAGATATAATTATAGCCCTTGCACAACCACACAGACCTGGGAACTCAGTACAGGGATGGTGGGAACCCCTCACAATGGGCACAGCAGGTTTACCCTACATGTAGAGTGTAGCGGTAAGGAATACCTGCTGGTTCCTCCCACCAACCATGATCTGCCTGCACTGTGCAGAGAAGCACAGAGACCCAGTGATGATGTAACTTGCTCTAAATAAGGCACACGGGTTATTTGAAAATGTTAGCCGGTGATAAGGGAAATGGGAGGAACAAGAAAAGGCAAAGTATAAGCAGATTAGATAAAGCCTTATTGCCTACCCATCAAAAAAACCCTAAAGTTGCTTCAATCATTCATAAAAATAGGTAATGTCCCATTCGTAGTTGAGGGGCTGAGGGCTTTCTGGTATTACACATGAATATCCAAAATGCCTCTCTTTTACATAGTGACCTGAATATATCCCCACCTCTTATGGGCATAACTATTTTCTCTATCCCTTGTATAGAGAGGCTGGAGACAACTTTGTCATGACATTCGTTCCAATGTCGAGCGACGTTGGTGCCATGATGTTTGTGGATGTCATACAAATGGTCGCCCAAACGATCTCTCAATCGTCGGGTTGTACGACCAACGTATTGGATTGAACACAGGTTACATGTGATGATATATGCAACAAACCGAGTGTTACAATTAATAAACAATTTATTTTTATAATTTCTATTGGTGGAGATGGAGTGAACAAAATTGTTTCTCTTAATGTGTGGGCAACAAGGGCATGTATGGACTCCTGGTTCCCAATCAACTGATCGCTGTGATAACCTGTGATTAGCTATCACAGTAATCAGTCACTGTGCAGCCCGCCCCTGTGTTTACATTTCCTGTCTGAATGGAGAGAAAGATACATTGCATCATTCTCTCCTTGAAGTAGGGAACGATGTAAACAAGCCCAAGTGTATAAAAAATTTAAAATAAAGAAAAAAATACTTAAATCAAGGTTTGATCTAGGTCAGTGCCAGGGTTAATATTAGGGTCAAGGTAAGGGTCAAAGGTCAGGGTCAGAGGTTAGGGTTAAAGGTGAGGATCAGGATATTTTAAAAAGCGTTTTTAAATTAGTATCAGTGTTAGTGTCAGTGTGTTTTGTTTTGTCAGTGTACCTCGGATACAAATAACATATGTCATATTGTTGCGATTGTCAGGAATAAGAGAACTCATTTTGGGTTGTTCTTTGGTGGTTAGCTATGGTAATATATTACCAAAGGTATTGGGGTGTCTGCCTTTACACGCAAATTAATTTTAAAGGCATCCCAGTCTTTGCCTGTAGGGTTCAATATTGATTTGGCCCACACTTTGCAGCTATAACAGCTTCAACTCTTCTGGGAAGGCTGTCCACAAGGTTTAGGAGTGTGTCTATGGGAATGTTTCACCATTCTTCTAGAAGCGCATTTGTGAGGTCAGGCACCGAACCCTACGGACAAAGACTGGGATGCCATTAAAATTCATGTGCATGTAAAGGCAGGCGCCCTAATACTTTTGGTAATATAGTGTATATAGCTACATTTTATATAAAAAAAAACCAGGAGATATCCATTACAATTTACCACCAAATGGAAGCCTGGATACACAAACTCATTGTGATATATACAGTTTTACTAACGCGTCACAAAGTTGCAAAATTGTGTTCAGGCATTAACATTTGTTTTACCCTCCATCACTAAGGGGTTAAGTACTTTCAGCAGCTTAACTAATCACTTACTGGGTATGCAGCTTCTTTATCTTTTAATCCTTGCCTATGTTCCAGTTTAAGCTGGTGCTATGACATCTGCCTTAGGTTTCCTGTTTCAGGGTGGCTCCTTTCTCTTGCAGCATCCTATGGAACCACCCTTGCATTGTGTTTCCGTATGCTGTGTGCAACACTAGAAACACATAGCCCCATAGAATAGAATGGCAAGGCACTCCCCTGCTATACCCTCCTCCTCCCCTCTCCTTGCTCCAAGGCTGACTGGCCCTTACGGTAGATCTAAATAATAGTTTCATGAATCATTTATTTCATTTGTATGTGCAAATATTGCTAATGATGGACTTGATGATTCAGGGATAATGTGGTTGTTTCCTGAAGGCTCTCTTATTGGTTATTAAAATAGGTGAAAATGGGGGCGGAGCTTGGCCACGCTCTGAGATGGCAGCTTGACTCCTTCTCTCCGCCGCACAGGGTAACTAACAGTCAATATTAGAGCACCACAGGCCAGCTAACGGCACTGCCGAGTACCCCACATCCTTCCGCACACCGGAGCGACATGTCCCACAAGAAGAACAACCCCCCGGGTCCCAGAAAACTGACGGAGTTCATCAGTGGCTCCCAGCCTTAGGAATCCCAAGATGGCGCCGGCTCCAAAAAGCACACAGCATTCACAAGCCTCACAGCGTGCCTCCACACAGCCTGCACTGGACCCTATGGACTGCACAGCACCCAGACAAGATCACATCAGGGACAGCTCAAAACAGGCAGCCCCCTCTTCCTTCGCTTCTCCAACTCATGCGGCTCCGGTAAGCAAAAAGCATTTAGCTTTTCTTCACACTGATAACACAGATGATGACAGCTCTGAAGATGAGCAGGCCACATCCCTCGCTAATCTCTCTACCACAGATAACCCAGTGCCAGAGAACACGCTGAAACAAATGCTGCTCTCTGGTTCAAAAAGATCTAAAGAGAGACTTAAACAAATCTATGTCCCGCATGCAGCATCAGATCGATAATTTAGGCAATCGTACTGACACTACAGAGAAACAGCTCACTGATTATACTACTGCATATAATCAGCTTGTGGACGCTCATCAATCCCAAACTGAGAAACTCAATCGAATGAATGCCAAACTTGCCGATTTAGAGGATCGTTCCCGAAGGAACAATCATAAAATAAGAGTCTATCTCCTCTACAGATCTATTTTCATTCCTGCAGCAGCTATTCAAATATCTAGTTCCTTCACTCTCTCCTTTAGAGCTCACAGTGCCTTATAGGACCCTATCATTATACTCTGACATCTCTGCAGCAACCGCACAAAGACTGAGAGAATTTGTACCCATAGCCTACACCCTCAGGGAACACAATATCTCATGTACTTGGGGCTTTCTATTCAAGCTGTTTGTTACATTTCAAGGCAAATCTACTACTATATAACACCTTAAACATGACCTTAAAATGCTCCACAACTGGGGTCTTTCTCTTTCACCTGGAAACCCATCCATGAATCGATCTGCCCCACCCCGCATCTCTGAATCTTGGAAAACTGTGAACAACACATAATGTACTCAATATTTCTGCATTGTTATATCCTACATTGGCCTTGTTCATACACTCCCCTGTGCCTGGCCTAATTGTTTCATGTGAATGTTACTGTTAACAATAACTGTTCTTCTCCTCACAATATTGTGTGTTATGCACACTCTGAACACTTTCCCTGTTCCTTTTCTTTTTCCCTCAGATCTCTCCCCTTCCTCTCCTCTATGCAAGTGGGCCGATACGTATTTAGATCATATTATGTTATTAGTAATTTTGATGTTTCATATTGCCTTGTTCTAACGTTTTATGTTCCTTTTTGCTGCTATGGATGCACACTTCACATTCAAGAGCATTTCCCTATTCTTTAAAATAAGACTGCCAAAATACTTTCTATAAACGCCAAAGGACTTAATAGTCCTTATAAATGTTCACTACTATGGAAAGAAGCGCTGTCCTCCAAACTTGATATCTTCTGTGTCTAGGAGACACATTTCACTAGTTCCAAAGCACCAGCATGTCGACATCCTAAATTCCCCCACATATGTTTTGATCATGCAGATACTAATTGTAAGGGTGTCATGATCGCCTTTCGTGACTCCCTAGCTTTTCAGCTCCACTCAATACACTCAGGTCCTATGGTGACTATCAATAATCACTGTATCACCCTAGTAAATCTATATTGCCCCGAATACTCACCAAAAGCGTTCTTATCAAAAGACTTCAACCATATAGGTCTCGTCCAATGGTAATTTGCAGAGATTTCAATGACGTCATAGAATCCTCTTTTGACTCCACTAATGTAACTCGTAGACCCTCCTCATCCCTTTCCACAATCATCTCTCAGGAAGAACTCTTTGATCCTTGGAGGTGTATCCATGGCAGCCAACAAGATTATACCTTCTTTTCCCCATTACACAAAGTATATTCTAGAATCGATTTCTTATTACTAATTCAAAATTACACTACAAGTCACTTCTGTACCTATTGGAACCATAACATGGTCTGACCATGCTCCTATTTATTTAGAGCTTACCTTAGCCCACATGGGCAGTTTACCCTCTCCTTGGAGACTTAACACTTCCATTCTTACAAACCCCTCATACCAGCAACAAATCGATTCTGCTGTACATAATTTTTTACAAGAGAACAACGCCTCTGTTTCCCACCCTATTATGGAATGCCCACAAGGCTTTCATAAGGGGACTCGTTATTAAAATATCAGCATGAGAAATGCCAGCGCACAAAAAAGATTAACCAATTACAATCCTGGTATCCGCACCCTAAAAACTCAAAATAAAGCACAATTTGACCCCCTCATAGAGACAGAACTTAGAGAACTCTGCTCACAACTCAGTGCACTTTTCCTTCATTCATATGATTTCTAAATTAAAAGACTCCTCCTCTCCTCTTACACATTAGTTAACAAGCAAGGCGCATTCCTAGCTAGGCAATATAAGCGTAACACTAACACATCCAAGATCCCTTACGTAAAGGATGACCAAAATCGCAAAATTCATAATCCCTCTGAAATAGCAGAACAATTATGTAAATATTATATGTCCCTATATAACTTCCAAGACTCTCCTTTTTTCCCCCTGCCAGACCATAATACAATTCGAACATTCCTTGACTCGGTGAATCTACCTACTATCTCTTATGATGACCTAGAGGAATTATGTTCTCCATTCTAGACTGAAAAAGTCATTAACTCCCTCCCGCTTCACAAATCCCCAGGGCCAGATGGCTTTGTGAATGAATATTATATAAGCAATACACACATCATCTAACCCCATATCTCACTAACTATTTTAACAGCATTACTGAAAGAGGATCACTAAACCAGGCTAATTGACAGACTCCCCCTCTAATTTTCGTCCATTTTCCCTTCTAAATTCAGACACAAAAATTTATGCTAAACTACTAGCCAACCGTATAGCCAAATTCACACCGTCCTTAATTCACCCAGATCAAGTAGGATTCATCCCGGGACATCAGACCTCTGATGGAACTCATCGCATCATAGATATTATCCAATGGGTAGAACACCATAACACCATAACATTCCCTCTTTACTTATATCTTTAGACGCCGAGAAGGCTTTTGATAGGGTACATTGGATCTACATGAAAGAAGTCCTTCAGAGGTTTGGCTTCACTGGATACATTTTCTCAGCTATAAGTACTCTGTACACTTGCCCTACAGCAAAATTCTGGACTTCAAGTTTTCTCTCTTACGCTTTCCCTGTTACCAATGGGACCAGGCAGGGGTGCCCCTTACCTCCCCTTATATTCACCTTAATCATAGAACCACTTGCAGCTCATATCCGAGCTAACTCCCTAATTTCTGGAATACTCTATGCAATCTACTAGAACACTTCGGTACAATCTCCCAAGTTAATCCAAATGTCAAATGCTCTCCATTGGTCTAGACCCTATAGTCAGAAACCAGATCTTGTGCGCTGCCCCTTTCTCATGGGCTCCTCTCTCATCATTACAATACCTAGGTGTCCAACTTACCTCTCCCAGCGCCAGACTTTTTTCAACCAAATTTACAGCCCTTACTACTAAATTGACTCAACTAAATATGAGCCTGTCAACGACTCCCTCCTCTTCGGCTGGTTGTATTGCACTGGCGAAAATGTTCTTATTGCCTCACATTCTGTATATGTTTAGAGCTTTACCTATCCCCTTCCTATCGGCACATCTCCAGAAGCTACAGTCTATTTTGAACTCTTTCATATGGCAGGCTAAATGCTCGCGCATAAAAGCCTCCATCCTTCTTCCACCATCAAAATTTGCAGGCCTAGGAGACCATAATGTCATATTACAAAGCAACTATACTGTCACAACTGAGAGAATGGTGGTCTCCTACACAACGTCTTTTATGGAAGCAAATTGAAGCAGCAGCCTCGTGCAGCGACCTTAAACACTTCTTGGATGCAATAACACTTTCTCCACTATCCAAAAAACATTTCTTGACTATGATCACAGCTGTACATAGAGTATGGACTTCTCTCACGGGACCCCACAAATGGATATCCATAGAAACCCTATCCAAATTACCATTACAATCTCTAGAATCTCTGATACCTGTTGTTTCTCTTCAGCTATGGGTTGATGTAGGTATAACCTCAATCGGATATCTCTACTAAAATGATGATCTACGGTCCTTTCAAGACCTTGTTGACACCTACTCGCTCCCAAAATCCTTCTTTTACAAATACCCTCAAATACTTTACAACATCTACAACACCAAAAACTGACGTTTATAGACAACACCCTGGATATTTTTGACTCCTCCAAAGCATTGTGAAAAGGAATCTCACCTCTATACTTACTTCTCTCCAAACCATCAGCTACTGGAAAAACTGCTACCATGACCTCATGAGAACTATCTTTACAATTCAAAGCCTCTCAAGCACTATGGTATTCAGCAATTTCTCTGCCCCTAAAATACTCCCGATGCATATCGCACTGGAAAACTCTGCAAAAACTACTACATCATTGGTACCTCACTCCTGACAAACTTACAGCTATCTTCCCAAACCAATCATCACTATGTTGGAAAAATTGCGGAAAAAAGGGCTCCCTAGCGCATATATGGTGGCAATGCCCAGCAATCAACAGATTCTGGGAAGGCATGTTCAACATAGCTACCAACAACATGGCGTGCTTATTACTCCTGACTCAAAATTGGCACTTCTAGGCATCGGTATGGACTCCTGGCCTCGAGACTTCCACCCTTTGCTTGCCCATCTCTTTATCACAGCTAGACTGTCCAAAGCTGTAATTGGAAACAACCATCCCCACCAAACCTTCTTACAACTATTCAAATTCTCAACGACCAAGCTTATTATGAGTTTATGTATGCTAAAGCTCACCTCCTCCTCAAGAAATGTTTCACTCTACGGTCTCCTTGGCTCCAACACCCTGACTGTTCTTTGATCATATGACACCATATGCAAGCCACGATTACTGAAATGTTGTGATTGACCTGTTATATAATATTTAATTTTTTCACTTATTAACATTTTTTTTGTTTCCTAATACATCCCACCCTTCTGCCACTCTCTCCTTCCCACCACTCCCTACACCAGTGGTTCTCAGCTCCTTTCCTCAGGACCCACTAACAGGCCAGATTTTAATTATTACTTAGGAGAGATGAAAACTAGAATACTGCAGTCATTGAGCAGCAAATGACATCACCTGTGATGTATTTCAGTTATCTTGCAAACCTGGCCTGTTAGTGGGTCCTGAGGACAGGAGTTGAGAACCACTGCCCTATACCATAGGGCTGTCTCTACCGGCTCAGCCTAGCCAATATAGGAAGGTATACTGGACCCCAGGTAAAACCACGGACCAGAAGGTTCAGAGTTATTTAGTTAGATATACCCTTTTCTTTTCTTTCCCTTCCCCTACTTCCCTTCCATAACTTGGAAATACTCTACCAGGTTTCTCTCCACTCCCTTTTTCCCCTCTTTCCTCCACTCCCTTTTTTTCTCTTTCATCCACACAACACTATATGCTATAACTGTGTTTCTGGCCTTTCCCCTTTTTTTGTGTGGGTTTCAGTACAACCAGCAAAATGCTAAGTATTATAGCTAATGCCTAATGGTGATTCATATGTGTAAGTTTTATGTCTAACTGTTTATATTCCCACAGTCCAAACATGACTGTTTGGCCTGTATCATTTTCCCTTTTTTGCATATCCTGATGTATGACTTGCTTACACATACTGTCCATTTGGGCTGCAACAAACGATTATTTTCATAATCAGTTAGTGGGCGATTATTGTTTTTATTAATCAGTTAATAACCTTAAAAAAAGTGTGGTGTATAATTTAGTTAATATGTAAATGTAAAAAATAAGCTCTCTGTGCCTGCTGTCACTTATGCTGGCCATACAAAAACTATGTCTTCCTTCAAAAAAAATTTAATTTTAAGAACGTTCATTGATTTTCTAATCCTTAATGGGGTCAAATCGAGGTTCGTTTTCAACCACAGTGACGGGAAAATTTGAAGTGGAATGGAAAACTTCTTGGTCAAAGGAATTATCAGACAGTGTATGTGGTTTTCCTTCAGAAATTACATTAATTTTAAAACTGAATGTTAAAAGCAAGAGAAATTTTCAAACAACATTCTTTCATTCAGCGAATGTACAAAGATTTTTCATATGAATATTCTCGTCCGAAAATCGATAAGTGTGTGGTCAGCATAAGGCTCGGTTCACACATATGCAGTTTGCTTTTGATCCATTTCTGCAGTGCTGTTTGCAATGCGTTTGTGCACATTCGATTTTGCTGTGATTTGTGTCTTTGCATTTTTTTTGGCCAGTTTGTTGTTGGGCAGATTAAAAATCGCTGCAACAACACACTACATGCTTTTCTGCAGCTTCTCCATTGAAGTATATTGAACCAAAAAAAGCACAGTTTTGCTTTGAATAAAGTCCCTGACCCTTTCCAAATAGGCAACGGCTGAAAAAGGCAAACGTGTCCCATAGGAAACCAACGGATGAACTGTAGTGCGTTTCTGCAAAAAGCACCAAAAAACACATAGGTGTGAACCAGGCCTAAAGCCTCGTACACACGGGACGATGATCGTACGTACGATTGTCGCAAATCGTATGTTGGATAATGTAAATTGCATACTGACTGCACTACACGATCGTGCGACCACAGTAAGAACGTTCAGGTGCATGTAATTAGCATCCGGCCGTTCCTGACTTCTGAGCATGCGTGTTTTGCACAATACAACTTGTTGTACCAACTGCTCTGTACACATGATACAACGGACGTATGAGCGCTTGTTGGTACGACCAAGTTTTCTAGTCTGCTCATACAACTCCCTTGTACAACCGTCGTATGTTTGACTGTTCTAATCGCGCATACGAACGATCGATATCACATACAATGCTCGTTAGTACGACCTGTTGTATACGATGGTCGTCCTGTGTGTACGAGGCTTTAGACGTTTAGTAGCAGCAGCATGCTTTTTTTTTGTATCACCTGTCATAATGGGGTCAAAAAAACTAAAATTAGCCCTTTATAGTACAAAAAGAGCAGATAATCGCTACTATAAGGGGTTCATTTATACTGTGAAACAGTGCAAGCATTAATATATATTACTTACTTACATATATATATAATAATAAATACACCCAGAAGTAGGATATATGAGCATTTTATCTAGGAGTCAATCTTTTACATTAACCACTTGCCAACCGCCCACTGTCATTATACAGCGACAGGTTGGCTCGTTCCCGCAAATCGCAGTAGCTGTACGGCGGTTGCGAGAATGTGTTGTGTGGGCGCTGTTTAGCGGGGGAGCCAATCAATGGGTGGGGCAGACTCAATGTCCGCCGGCCACCCGCAATTGCTCCCGAGACAGGCAAAACGGGGATCTGCGAATGTAAACAAACAGATTCCCGTTCTGACAGGGGAGTTGAAAGAGATTGTCTGTTCCCAGTGATTGGGAAAAATGATCTTTCTCCTCCTCTAGGCAGCCCAGCCCCCATAAGGTTAAAAACATCACAGAGGGAACACATTTAGCCCCTTGATCTCCCCCTAGTGTTAACCCCTTCCCTGCCAGTGACATTTATACAGTAATCAGTGGCTATTTTTAGCTCTGATCGTTGTATAAGTGTCAGTGGTCCCAAAAAAGTGTCAAACATGTCCAATCTGTCCCCGTAATTTTGCAGTCCTGCTAAAGATCGCAGATCACCACCATTACTAGTAAAAAAAAAAAAAATGATAAAAATGCCATAAATCTATTCCCATAGTTTGCAGATGCGATAACTTTTGCGCAAACCAATCATTATATGCTTATTGCAATTTTTTACCAAAAATACGTAGAGGAATACATAGTGGCCTAAACTGAGGAAGAAATTATTTTTTATATATTTTTTTGGATATCTATTGTAGCAAAAAGTAAAAAAAATGTGTTTATAGCACAAAAAATAAAAACCGCAGAGGTGATCAAATACCACCAAAAGAAAGCTCTATTTTTGGGGGAAAAAAAGGATGTCAATCTTGTTTGGGTGCAATGTCGCACGACTGCGCAATTGTCAGTTAAAGTGAAGCAGTGCCATATTGCAAAAAATGCTCTGGTCAGGAAGGGGGTAAATGCTTCCGGGGCTGAAGTGGTTAAAGTGTTACTAAATGCTGAGACTTTTTTTCATGGATATGATCTTTTTATATGTAATGCACAATACTGGTAAAAGATTACTTTAAATGTAATTGTAATGCCTTCTATTACCTCCTGTCTATCAGCCTCCACCTTTTCTGGGTTCAGATGCTGATCTTCCCTGCACAGTCTCACAGGGCCCCTTTTTTACATTTGTTGGTTACAAGCGAAAAAGTTTTTTTGATAGAAAATTACTTAGAACCCTCAAACATTATATATTTTTTTTCAAACACCCTAGAGAATAAAATGGCGATAGTTGCAATACTTTTTGTGACACGGTACTTGCGCAGCAGTCTATCAAGCGCGTTTTTTTTGGATACATTTCAATTTTTTAAGTTAAAAAATAAGACAACAGTAATGTTAGCCCAATTTTTTTGTATATTGTGAAAGAGGATGTTACGCTGAGTAAATAGATACCATACATGACACAGTTGAAAACTGCACGCATTCGCGGAATGGCGACAAAGTCTGGTACTTAAAAATTTCCATAGGCGACGCTTTAAAAATTTTTAACGGTTACCAGGTTAGAGGTGCAGAGGAGTTATTTTGCTAGAATTATTGCTCACACTCTGGCGATCGCAGCGATACCTCACATGTGTGGTTTGAACACCGTTTTCATATGCGGGCGCGACTTACGTATGCGTTTTCT
This sequence comes from Glandirana rugosa, assembly GCA_018402905.1. NCBI lineage: Eukaryota > Metazoa > Chordata > Amphibia > Anura > Ranidae > Glandirana > Glandirana rugosa. The sequence continues at coordinate 529,069 of BLSH010335368.1, forward strand.
TTGCTGCGCGAGCTTGCACTTCACAGTATTCAGATCACCAAAAACGGCGATTCTGAATACTGTCATTTTTTAAATATTGGCGCTGTTAGCCGCCGAGGAAACCGGTAGTGACGTTGTGACGTCGCTTCCGGAATTTTCCGAAGGAGACCCGATCAGAGCCGATTTCGGCTTCTGTCAGGTCTCCTTCTAGCCAGCGGAGGCGCCGGATCGTCGCTCCGGTCTCCCGTTGTGGCGGGAGGCCGGGGAAGAGTGGCAGAAGGCGGCGGGAGGGGATGTCCCCTTCCGCCCCCTGGGATAATGGCCGAGCGGCTCCCAAGCCGGATCGCTATCAACAGATAGCCGACCGTCCGCTCTAAAAAAAGATACAGGGATATAGCCTGTAGCTGCATGCTTTATCCCGGTACAGCCACTCAAAACCAGCTGCTGCCTATTAACGGTGCTGGCTGGGAAGTGGTTAAAGTGATTTTTTTTAAACAAACATGTTGTACTTACCTGCTCTGTGCAATAGTTTTGCACAGAGCAGCCCTGATTATCCTCCTCTGGGGTCCCCCACCAATGCTTCTGGCTCCTCCTGCCTTCGGAGTGCCCCAATAGCAAGCTGCAAAGTATAGTATAGAGCGCCCCTATAGCAAGGTAAAAAAAAAAAAAACTTCTGACTTAGAAACACTTACGTCCTACCCGGAACAACATGTCCCATGAGGCATGGGACAAGTTCTCAGGCACTTACTGACATGTATGGCTTGTGTACTGAGCTGTATATGTGCTACACTGTGTCTTATGACATGTATGGACGGTGTATTGAGCCGTATGTGTGCTGCACTGTATTTCCTGATATGTAAACAAACAATGCATTCTCTATGCAGGCCAACTAATCGGCTGGCCTATCAATCGATTACGAAAATAGTTGATAACTATTTTCATAATCGATTCGTTGTTGATTAATCGATTTGTTGTTTCGGCCCTACTGTCCATGTTATATTATTTTGTGATGTGTGTGTGTTAATATTAACAATAATATTAACACAAATATTAATCAAAATTAAATAAAAAAAAAGTTTTAAAAAATACAGAGAATAAAACAATATTGGATAAAAACAGAGTAAAAATTAAGTAAAAGACACTCACACCCTTACACCTTTATCTGTCTATTAAGCGGTGTGTGAGTAACTAATTAATCACTATAGAATGTCTCCCATCTGAATGTTGTGCCTCTAGAATGGTGGCTTCTGTTTTCCACAATTCACACCCATCTATATATCTGATGAATACACCCCTTATTGTTCTTTATGTCTGTCTCCACACCCTGCACAATCATGGTTGTCCACAACACAAGTTGCCAAACATTTTTGCCACAATGCTGACTTTATCCTACATTCACGCATGCCTTTATACATCATTCAGTCAAAAAAGACAATGATCTGTATTCCATCAACTCACTCATGATTTACTACAATATGAAATTCAGACTAATAGACTGTAAGAGATTATGATCTGGGCAGGGACCTATTGTTCATGTTGACCCAGGTATAGCATTTACTACCGAATTACATAACACAGAATGATTAGTTTCAATGAGTCTCACAAATCCCTTAAACAGATATTTATTGTATATAGCAACATTTATGCACTTATTCAGTAAGGCAACCAGCAATATGAAGAATGTACTAACCTAAAAAGTTAATCAAAGTTCTATCAATGATCTGATTTTTATAGTGATCTGATTATCTTTTATGGGTTCTTGCATCTATTTGCTCTACCATACTAAATAAAACCAAATAGAGCCCCAGTTTTTAAAAAAAATACATATTTTGTATATTACCAGAAGAAATGTCTCTCCAGACTCTTTTCCTGGCCAGAGGTTGTCCAGCATCTTCTAGCCCACATATGTCAAACACAAGACCCGTGGGCCAAATCCGGCCCGCCAGGCCTTGCCATGTGGCCCTTGTACCCACTTTTGCAGCCGGAACTTGGCAGAACTCCATTCCGCCATCTCTGGCTCTCACTCTCTGCTTCCGCTCTCTTTCTGTGTTTACAAAGGACTGCTTTGCTCAGTGGCTCAGGATCTAACAGGTCTCCAGAGAGAGAACAATCTCCCTACAAGGCAAGGCAGAACTCCCTACACATTGAGGTATAAGAGCTGGGCCAGCTGCATTCTCTACATAGCGCATCCCTGAACTCTGCATTCTGTACACAGAGAACCCCTAAACTCTGCGCTCTGTACATAACACATTCCTGAACCCTGCACTCTTTAAGTAATGCACTCCTGTACTCTTCACTCTCTAGCATAATCGTGAACCCTGCAATCTATAGGTAACACACTCCTAAACCTTGTACTCTGTAAATAGCACAGCCCAGATCCAAAAGGCCCTTTGAAGGCAACCATAGTATTGATACAGCCCGCAATGAAATTGAATTTCACACTCCTGATCTAGCCCTTTGCTCTCCAGCCTGACAGTCCCCAGCCTGCCTCTTCCATTCATTGGATTTCAGTTACTTTCAATGACAGAGATTCAGCATCACATGTGGGCATTATTACCTAATGAGGTCTGCATGTTACCTAGGGCACTCTGCAAGCAATTGCGCTCCAGACTCATATCCCCCTTTCAAGGCATGTTGATTTTTTCTTACCTCTTCCCAAGTGTTAGCCCGCTGCTTGCATCAGAGCTGAGAATTCTTTAAAGAAGTATTGAGGCAGGGTGCTGCAATGCTTTCATCAAGCTATGTACAGCATCTTGCTGGCCCTCCTATTAGCCATGATCTGCATGTATTTTATAGAGACGCACAAAGGCCCAGTGATGATATTTTGTTAAAAAAAGTTAACTAACATTTTGATGAGGGGGAAGGGAGCGACCAGGGAAGTCAAAATGGTAGCAGAGTAAATTTCATCTTTACTTGCCTTTGAAAAAGGTAAACCCAAAGCCCCCCACTCCAATTGTCACACCCCTCCCTGGCCCCTTCTGTAAGCAGGTTGAACTGTGTTTGGTTATTGCCAGTTAGCAGCTGACCCAGGCCGGGGGAAAGGGTTAATTGTTGCAAGCTCAGTTCCTGGACTTTTGGTCCTATCTAACCCACCTGTGCCATTAAAAAGGGGAAGGTTGAAGACTGAGGGTTCTGGTCATAAACGGTTGGCGCTGTTTGGGAGATTAGGACTTCTGCTTTCTGCAGACCTCCTGAAAGCACACAGATCCTCAGAGACATCCAAGCAATGGACAATTCCATAATGGATTCTCGCCTCACAGAGGTATGCCAGGGCAGCCACACTACAATAGTTAGGGTTAGGGGGGAGGGCGTTGTTCATATTGAACTGTTTTGCTGCACTTCATCTGTAAAGTTGTATTAGCCATTATGAGCCTGGACTGAAGTTATTTAAAGGGGTGTATGTTGGTTCTGGCATATCTAAAGAACCAGGGCCTGTAAAGCACCAAAGGGGTAAGAAGTAACATCATTACCAGGGGTTAACTTTGCAAGGCAAGGAAGAGAAACATTGTTGCTAAGGGTAACCAAGCACAAGATGGCTAGGCGTGGTACCTGGTAAAGGTGACAGGTGCTCCGGTAGCGAGGGGGATGATATGCTGGCTCCCTCCCTAGCGGTCGGTTTCCAATAGCAATCAGAGCCAAACCCACATTATGCCTGGTCACAAGATATCACAAGATAGGGGAGGTGAAGGAGTCAGCATGAGCATGCATGAGGTCCACGCTATATGCTTAGCAGTACACCATTCTGTTACTGGGAGTGAGGTAACAGAGGTACGCTGGAGTGGTGGAGTAGGTGGAGTAGGCGTAGGCACAGCCCGTCCCTTCTAATGCCACATACAAATTAAAGTGTGTAGTGACACGGGACAGCACTTTTCAGAGGAGCTCTGTACACTTTATTACTGCACACAGTGAAGGCTCATCTCTAAGTCAGGAAACTACCTTAATGTTTGAATGTTCACATGACTGCAGTCCCCGCCTGGTCCCAGGCATTCATAAGCTCACTCCATGGGAATGGTACCCCCATGTGCAGGGCTAACTAGGCTCTGTCCACACACCCACCAGCATCTATTTTTTATATTTCAAAATACATGTTCAAAAGACACACAATTTCTGCTCTTGAGACAATAAATCACAATATGGGAAGCAGCATGCAAACCATACTGATATGTGATAAACTGTGTAATTTCAGAAAAAGTGATATGTTATCCCTTTAAACCAATCACAAATGTGCTGAAAATAATTTACAATGCATGTATATAATACTGTGCAATACAAATATATATTGTGATATACTGTAATAAAAATATTATATGATAGCCCAGTCCCAAAATTGAAAAAAGTGCCACATGCAAACTGAAATCCACTGCCCATTTCAAAGAACAAATCTCCTGTGTGATACCACTTGCCATTAGAAGATTTACTCTTACTTTTTGTTCTGGTGGCAACTCTAAAATTTCCCATCGTTTTTTTCTTCTTAGGCTGGGCATACACAGTTAATGAACCGTTAACCACTTGCCGACTGTGTAATGTATAATACACAGCTGCAAGTGGGATCCATTATTCTGGGAGGACGTACTATTACCTGGGAGCATCCGTGGCCGCCGGGTTCCTGAGACCCGGCGCATCACGGATCACGGTAAATGGCCGCTTGCAACGGCCGTTTACCACGCGATTGCTCCGTCAAAAGATGGAGCATCACATGTAAACAAGCCGGCGAAAGTGCCGGCTTGTCTCTCCCCTCTCCGCACCGATCGGTGCAGTGTGACAGGAGAGGGGGGAGAGAGGAGATGCAGTGGTGCTGTGGGCAGGATGTGTAGTGCCCACAGCACCGCTATGTGCCAGGCAGGGATCCCCATCCACCCATCCAGCTTCTTCCATGCAGCCTCATCCATGCACCCTCATCCATGCACCCTCACCCATGCCCACCCATATGTGCCCACCCATCCATGCCCACCCATCCGTCACCCATGCATCCGTGCTCACCCATCCGTGCCCACCCATCCATCACCCATGCATCTGTGCTCACCCATCCGTCACCCATGCATCCGTGCTCACCCATCCATGCCCACCCATCCGTCACCCATGCATCTGTGCTCTCTCATCCGTCACCCATGCATTCGTGCTCACCCATCCGTGCTCACCCATCCATCACCCATGCATCCATGCCCACCCATCCATGCTCACCCATCCATACTCACCCATCAGTCACCCATGCATCCATGCTCACTCATTCGTCACTCATGCTCATGCATCCGTGCTCACTCATCCGTCACCCATGCATCCATGCTCACCCATCTGTGCTCACTCATCCATCACCCATGCATCCGTGCTCACCCATCCATCCATGCTCACCCATGCATCCATGCTCACCAATCCAATCGTGCTCACCCATGCAGCCTCATCCATGCTCACCCATCCAGCCTCATCCATGTTTACCCATGCATCCGTGCTCACCCATGCATCCGTGCTCACCCATGCATCCGTGCTCCACCATCCATCTGTGCTCACCCTTGCATCCGTGCTCACCCATGCATTCGTGCTAACCCATGCATTTGTGCTCACCCATGCATTCATGCTCAGCCATGCATCCGTGCTCTGCCATCCATCACCCATGCATTCATGCTCACCCACGCATCCGTGCTCTGCCATCTATCTGTGCTCACCCATGCATCCGTGTTTACCCATCCAGCCATGCTCACCCATGTATCCGTGCTCACCAATCCAGTCATGCTCACCCATGCATCCTCATCCATGCTCACCAATCCAGCCGTGCTCACCCATCCAGCCTCATCCGTGTTCACCCATGCATCTATACTCCGCCATCCATCCGTGCTCACCCATCCATCCGTGCTCACCCATCCATCCGTGCTCAGCCATCCATCTGTACTCACCCATGCATGCGTGCTCACCCATGCATGCATGCTCACCCATGCATCCGTGCTCACCCATCCATCCGTGCTCAGTCATCCCCATCTACGGCTTATTCACCCCCATTCGTGCTCATTTATGCCTCATTCATGCTCATCCATACCACATCAGTTCTCATCCATGACACTACAGCGCCCATCAGTGCCACCACAGTGCCTCACAATAATGTAATAGGTAGTCAAATTAGATTTGAAATGTATGCCCCTAGAACGCCTGATGGTGCACCCTGCATGTTGGGCCTCTGTATGTGGCCAGGCTGTGTAAAAGTGTCACACATGTGGTATCACCATACTCGGGACAAGTAGCAGAATATATTTTAGGGTGACATTTTTGCTGGGTACATGCTGTGTGCCAGAAATATTGTATAAATGGACAACCTTGTGTAAAAAAAATGCATTTTCATTTTCTTTCCACATTTTCCAAAAACTTGTGGAAAAAATGAACTGCTCAAAAGACTCATTATGCCTCATAGAATATAAGTTGGGGTGTTTACTTTCCAAAATGGGGTCATTTTTTGGGGCATTTCCATTGCCTTGGTGCTCCAGGACATTCAAAAGTGCAAGAGGTAGTCAGGAAATTATATGTGTAATTTATGTCCTTAGAACGCCTGATGGTACTCCCTGCATATTGGGTCTCTGTATGTGGCCAGGCTGTGTAAAAGTGTCACACATGTGGTATCACCATACTCGGGACGAGTAGCAGAATATATTTTAGTGTGTCATTTTTGCTAGGTACATGCTGAGTATTAGAAATATTGTATAAATGAACAACCTTGTGTAAAAAAAAAATGCGTTTTCATTTTCTTTCCACATTTTCCAAAAACTTGTGGAAAAAATGAACTGTTCAAAAGACTCATTATGCCTCATAGAATATACGTTGAGGTGTTTACTTTCCAAAATGCGGTCATTTTTTGGGCGTTTCCATTGCCCTGGTGCTCCAGGACCTTCAAAAGTGAAAGAGGTAGTCAGGAAATTATTTGTGTAATTTATGTCCTTAGAACACCTGATGGTGCTCCCTGCATGTTAGGCCTCTGTATGTGGCCAGGCTGTATAAAAGTCTCACACATGTGGTATCACCATACTCAGGAGGAGTAGCAAAATGTGTTTTTGGGTGTAATTGGTGGTATGCATATGCTGGGTGTGAAAAATAATCTGTTAATATGACAATTTTGTGGAAAAAAAAAACTGAAAAAAAATCTTCATTTTGCAAAGAATTGTGGGAAAAAATGACAACTTCAAAAAACTTGTCATGCCTCTTACTGAATACGTTGGACTGTCTACTTTCCAAAATGGGGTCATTTGGGGGGTATTTTTACTTTTCTGTCTTGTTAGGGCCTCAAGAAATGAGATAGGCCATCAGTGCATCAGGTGTGATTAATTTTCAGTGATTGGCACCATAGATTGTAGACTCTATAACTTTCATAAAGACCAAATAATATACACTAATTTTGGTTATTTTTACCAAAGATATATAGCAGTATAAATTTTGGCAATAATTTATGAAGAAAAATTACTAATTTGCAAAATGTTATAACACAAATAAAGAAAAATGCATTTTTTTTTACAAAATTTTCGGTCTTTTTCCATTTATTGTTCAAAAAATAAACACCCCAATGGTGATTAAATACCACCAAAAGAAAGCTCTATTTGTGTGAAAAAAAGGACAAAATTTCATATGGGTACAGGGTAGTATGACTGAGTAATTGTCATTCAAAATGTGAGAGCACTGAAAGCTGAAAATTGGTCTGGTTAGGAAGGGGGTTTAAGTGCCCAGTGGTCAAGTGGTTAATGGGCAGGCTGAATGTATCAAGTTGATTGATCAATCAATTTGGGTACAACCAGCCTGCAAGGTTCTCACGCGATTATCGCTAGCGGCTGCTATTGCCACTAACGATAACCACTGTCTTCTCCTGGTGGGGATGGCTGACCCCTCCCCACCGAGAGAAGACAATGGCCCGGCAGGAGGGATTCCCACATCAACACTGTCTGTGTTGATGGGGGAAGCCGGCAAATTGGGCTAATAAGCAACAATGACCATAAGTAACAAATAGAAGGGTGAGAAACTTGATGGTGGGTCTAATGCTGGTCATAATTTTTTTTTCATTCAACCAGCAGGTCAAACGAAAAAAAGACCCTATTCCCCCATCCACCTTGAATCCCTCCCGCTGTGTTATTGTGTTCTGATTGCAGGGAGACTCATTCTGAATATATCTCAACAGGTTGGTTGTTCACAAGTCGATATATTGACTTGTGTACTACCACCCTGCCCATACATGGATCAAAATTCAGCCCCTGCTGGACAGGCCAAATTTTGATTAACCCCTCCCCACTCTATCTAAACAAGCAAAAACGTTTTATATAAACATACATTTTAAATTTGATTTAGTTGAATTTTGAATTGAATTTTGTTAAACTATATGCAACCATGCTATAAAGCATGAAAGCAGCCTAGTTAAAACAACAGCTTAGGTTTTTTTTTCTGAATAAATACAAATTTATTTTCTTATCTTGGTGTAAGAGCCCTTATGGGATGCAAATTATAATACTCCATGAAAGCATTCTTATATTTTCTTGCAATCAGCAATTTTTGAAATGGTCAATCATTTTCTTAGCAAGCAGATTTATTTACACTTAATTTACAAGGCGTGAGTTAATCAGATGAGCTCAGTGTTTAGATTGCTAGGAGGCATACCAAACCCACTATTGAGGCACGATGATAGACTGTCAACCCTGTGACCAAACCCACGTACTGAGACAAATAAAAGGGGAAGCTTTGTTAGAGCATCCATTGAGCCATTTACTATTGCTTTAAGCTCATCTTCAAAAACACAGATCTACCAAGAATCATGTCTGTATCTCGCCAAGCTACATACTCTGTTGGAGGAACAAGGAAAAGTACAAGCAGTGCCTCTGTTGTTCCATCTGTGTCAAACCGAAATAACTTTAGCTCAGTCTCTGTCTCTCGCTCCAGCGGCAGAAGTGTTGGTGCTGGCCATGTTGGCTCTGGTGGCTTTGGTAGCAGAAGTCTTTATTGCTTAGGGGGAAGCAGACAAATTTCCATTCCTACAGGCTTACATTCCCAGTTTGGAAGTGGTTCTGGGTATGGAGCTAGTGTCGGAGCAAGCTTTGGACAAGGTTCTGGATTTGGCGCTGGCCATGGATTCGGTGGTAGTTCTGGATTTCCTGTATGCCCACCAGGGGGGATCCAGCAAGTTACCATTAATCAGAGCCTCTTAGCTCCTCTCAATTTGGAAATTGACCCACAAATCCAAAAAGTACGCACAGAAGAAAGAGAACAAATCAAGACACTGAACAACAAGTTTGCATCCTTCATCGATAAGGTAAGTACACTTTTTCAAAGACGATCTTCACTGCATTTTACAATCCTTAGGACATCACACTCTCGCTAGGTTATGCTTTTCTGAGAGCTGTAATTCTAAATATCAGTTGTAGTGCACCTGCTAGTGAAATATTGCATTCCATTATATTTTATTATAACTGTAATGGTTTGGATGAAAACCAGTATATTCCTAATTTTGAACTTCTCTTCTTTGATTACTACAAACAGTCATGCTGCTGTTTCAGGTAGAGGTCTCTACAAATAACTGTCTGGGGAGTTCTATGAAATTCAGAATTTCTTCAGAACGTCTACTGGGATTAGATATTACTTTCATACCAATGTGGCAAAGTGACCATTTCCTCACAATACATGGATGCAGACTTATGCTCCGTACACACGTACCGAAAATTGGACGACAGATCGTCCGGTTTTTTTTTGCATGCTAATTTCAGATCGCATCAGAAGAGTGTACTAAAGTCACGAAAATCTCGTACGACAGAATAAAAAAATCTGAAGTGATGTGTTGTAGTGTATTTGTATTGTATTTTGTACGACAACTGTACTGATTAAACGAAAATCTTACGATCTGGTATCATACGAGAACATTTTTTGTGTTTGTCCAATCGAATAATATCGGATGAACTGTCATGATCGGCTCTCAAAAGCTCTGTACTAACGATCTGATTATCGTACGATCGATTCGAAAGCGGGATTTTTTGTAACGGTTTTCGAATCTTGTGTACGGGCCTTAAGGCCCCTTCAACTTCCTCTCCCACAACTCCCTGGGTTTCTGGACACACCCAAGAAAAATAAGTTCCTCAGGTTTCTCTCCCTCAGCAGCTCACAGAGGCCTTACCTGATGAGGCATAGGTAGCTTGATACTTGATCTGCAGCCAGGAGAGAGGCGCTCCACTGTCACAACTGGCATGCGGCAGCAGCATAATAGCACACATCTTCATTACTAGTCCCTGCTTCAGCTCCCTAATTTCTACCAGAGTACTATATTTCCAATGGTGTGGCCATTAGTTATTGGGTCTTGGATCTCTCCTATGTTATCCAGAGTTACCCTGAGTTTCACTAAGAGGGAAGCTGTTTGTGTTCTGAGCTGTTTTGTAGTGATTGTCATCTAGACTCTCTGTGGCTATAAAGTCTTATAGGGATTATACGATGCAGCCAGATAGTACCTTGAGTAAGTCAAAGACGCAATGGGGTTGATTTACTAAAACTGGATAGGGCAAAATCTGGTGCAGCACTGCATAGAAACCAATCAGCTTCCAGGTTTTTGAACAAGCTGAAGTTAGAAGCGGATTGGCTACCATGCACAGCTGCACCAGATTTTGCACTCTCCAGTTTTAGTAAAGCAACCATCAAAAACTGTTTTGTCGTATTGCTTCTAACTGTGCACCTGTTTTGTAAACTTTAAGTCACAGTTACTCCCTGCGCGATCATTTGGCTGACTACCTATTCTCTTAAACCATAATATCATGTTTCTTAGTATATAAACAGTAAAAATATATATGTTCATTTTACATTTCAGGTAAGATTCCTAGAACAGCAGAACAAGGTTCTTGAAACAAAATGGAAGCTTTTGCAAGAGCAAGGAGTAAAGGCTGTGAAGAATAACATTGAGCCCCTCTTTGAAGCCTATATTAACGCACTAAGGAGACAGCTGGACAGTCTAGTAAATGATAAGTCACGTCTGGATGGAGAGTTGAAACAAATGCAAGATGCTGTAGAAGAATTCAAAGCTAAGTAAGTAAATGCAGTGTAATCAAATCGCTCCATTATTAGGCCTAAATTTATAGAACACAAGTCTCTAGTAGGGATGGGCCCCACACATTTTCGACTCAAGCTTCGTCAGTTTGTCTGTTCGGCGAATCTCGAACATTATGGGGCATTTGCGGGAAATTCGAGCGCCCTATTATGCATTCCAATCGCAGGGAAATGCCACCCGCTGATTGGCCAAAGCATGCACATGACCTGCATGCTTTGGCCAATCACAGCGTGCTCTGCTGTGAGAGCTAAGATTGGCCAAAGACAGGGTGACTTTAGCCAATCATTGCTCAGCAGCCTCAATCCAAGCCCACACTATATAAAACCACTTGTACAGTGGCTCTATGTAGTGTGAATAAGATGGAGAGAGACAGAGAGGGAGATTAGCTAGCGGAATGCAGGCAGTTTAGTTTAGACAGTGAGATATACTAGATAGTTGGCCGATCTGTATGCAGTCAGTTAGTGCAGGCAGTGCAAGAATATATATGTACCTTAAGGGGTATATATATATATATATATATATATATATATATATATATATATATATATAATGCAACCCTTTAGTGTAGACTATATACAGCTGATTCAGTGTATAGTATATATCGTCAGGCAGTGTAAAAATATATATGTACTTTCCTAGTGTGTGTATATATATATATATAATACAATGCCTTTAGTGTAGACTATATACAGCTCAGTCAGTGTATAGTGTATATATAATCTGTTCAGGCAGAGTGAGAATATATATGTACCTTCCTAGTGTGTGTGTGTGTGTATATATATATAATTCAATGCCTTTAGTGTAGACTATATTCTACATATTCAGCTAATTCTGTGTATAGTATATAGCGCCCGTTCAGGCAGTATAAGAAAAAGGAATATATATACACAGTATAGATACAGTGTTCTGCCACCACCAACACCTAAGTTCCATTTTTCTGCAACTGTTTGCCTGTTTGCCTGGGGCACGTCATTACAATTTTTAAAATAAATTACAACAGCAGGGCCCATTCCTGAGCCCAACAAGAGTAATTGTGAGCAGGTTATAGTGTTCTGCCACCACCAACACTTAAGGCCCAATTTTTATGCACCTGTATGCCTGGGGCATGTCATTACAATTTTTTAAATAAATTACAACAGCAGGGCCTATTCCTGCTCCCAACAAGAGTCATTGTGAGGGGTTACAGTGTTCTGCCACCACCAACACTCAAGGTCCAATTTTTCTGCACCTGTTTGACTGGGTCACATCATGCTCTTAAAGGAGCTATTTTTTTATTACATTTTAATGTAAATATGAGATTTGAGGTCTTTTTGACCCCAGATCTAATATTTAAGAGGTTCTGTCATGCTTTTTTTCTATTACAAGGAATGTTTACATTTCTTGTAATAGGAATAAAAGTGATCTAATTTATTATTTTTTAACATGGACAGTATAAAAAATAACAAGTAAAATAAATTAAAAAAAAAAAGTAAAGCATCCCGTCCTGCCGAGCTCGCGTGCAGAAGTGAACTCATATGTAAGTCCCGGCTGCATATGAAAAGGGTGTTCAAACCACACATTTGAGGTATCACTGCAATCGAGAACAATAATTCTAGCACTAGACCTCCTCTGTATCTCAAAACTGCTAACTTGTAGAACTTCGCCAATGGCGATTTTTAAGCGCCAAGTTTGAGCCCCCCCCCCCCCAAAGCACCTTGTCCCCATGTTGATGGGGAGAAAGACCTCATCCCCACAAACCTGGCCGGTGGTTGTGGGGGTCTGCAGGTGGGGGGCTTATCTGAATCTGGAAGCCCTCTTTAATAAGGGGGCCCCCAGATCCCGACCCCCCTATGTGAATGGGTATGGGGCACATTGTACCCCTACCCATTCACCAAAAAAGGAGTGTAGTGGTACAAAAAACATGAGTCAGTTTTTGACAAGTCCTTTATTGTGTAAAATAGCTCTTTTCTTCCTTCCTTCTTTCTTCCTCCGGTCTTCCTCCATCTTCTCCTGCTTCGCTCCTTCTGGTCTTCTGCTTCTTCTTTCAGTCTGCTTCCTTCCTCTCATCGTCTTCAATCTTCTTCTTCCTTCTCTTTCACCGCCGCCGCTCTCCCGCTGCCGCTACTGTGCCGTCCAGAAGCTCCCAAAATGGGCTGTCTTCAGTTTGACATTTATTTTATAGATAAGGGCGGGGGCCACCCAATGCCGTAGCCAAGTGACCTTGCCCCTTCTGACATCATGTGAAGTCAGAGGGGACGGGTCGCTCATTCACTTCACCGGGTGGCCCCACCCCTTCTTATAAAAGAAATGTCAAACTGAAGACTGCCCAATCTGGGAGCTTCTGGACGGTACAGCGGCGGCAGCGGGAGAGCGGCAGTGGTGAAAGAGAGGGAAGAAGAAGATTAAAGAAGACAATGAGAGGAAGGAAGAAGCAGAAGACCAGAAGAAGGAGCGGAGCAGGAGAAGATGGAGGAAGCCCGGAGGAAGAAAGAAGAAAGGAAGAAAAGGACTTGTCAAAAACTGCCTCATGTTTTTTGTACCACTATACTCCTTTTTTGGTGAATGGGTAGGGGTACAATGTACCCCATACCCTTTTCACATAGGGCGGGGTCAGGATCTGGGGGCCCCCTTATTAAAGAGGGCTTCCAGATTCCAATAAGCCCCCCCGCCCACAGACCGCTACAACCACCGGCAAGGGTTGTGGGGATGAGGCCCTTCTCCCCATCAACATGAGGACAAGGTGCTTTGAGGACCCCAAAGCACTCTCCCCATGTTAAGGGCACGTGGCCTGGTATGGTTCGGGGGGGGGGGGGGGAAAGAAGGAGGCCCGAAGGAGGTAGAAGAGGACGAGGCGAGGAAGAAGACCAGAAG
>BLSH010335368.1:552214-567689 GCA_018402905.1 Glandirana rugosa
CATTAAATTTAATGTACCGTGTTATACTCCAACGACAGGAGATTCTGGTCAATACCACCGAGAGTCAAAAAAGCCCTCCTACATCACCAACAGCTATGATAGACACGTGATCTCAATGCCGGTGGCGAGTTTATTATTATTTATAGTTGGAAAAATATATATAAAATGTATATAAAACCAAGTGATATTTTCTTCTGACAGCTGTAGTGAGCTCAACCTATGGTTCCAGCAGTGGAGCAGGCCACAGCTATGGAGTTGGAGGTAGTTTCGGTGTCAGCAGTGGAAGCGGAGTTAGCACCGGAGGTAGTTACGGTGTTGGCAGTGGAAGTGGAGTCAGTATTAATGGTGGACAAGCCATTGGCAGCAGAAACTACACTGTAAACAACCTGAAACCAACTGGCATTATGTCTGGCGGTGGCCGTAACTCTAGTGCACAGATAGTATCGACAACCACTACATCCTCCCGAAAAAACTGAGAGCCACCATAACTGGTCTTAGAGGACAGCAACCTCATATTGTGCCATGTCATTTAAATTACCGTTAAAACAATAAAAAGCTGAGGTATACTATTATGATATGCAATTACATTATTGAGATTCATCAGTAACAGAGAAAAAGACAATTGTGTATAGTAACCCATCTGGCGGTGGCAGTAACTCTAGTGCACAGATAGTATCGACAACCACTACATCCTCCCGAAAAAACTGAGAGCCACCATAACTGGTCTTAGAGGACAGCAACCTCATATTGTGCCATGTCATTTAAATTACCGTTAAAACAATAAAAAGCTGAGGTATACTATTATGATATGCAATTACATTATTGAGATTCATCAGTAACAGAGAAAAAGACAATTGTGTATAGTAACCCATCATTGCCACCAAACACATCTTAGTCTGTAAGCAATAAAGGGATGCAACTAGCCATAGCAAACCATACAACATACTGTATATGGGGCTCAGCATCATTGCGGTCCCAATTTTTGCATGTTAATTTATGCAAGTAGCAATAGCATTTGACAAATCATTTAATTAATTATTATTATTATTAATTAAATACATATATCATTTTGTAACCATTATAAATTTGGTAATAAGCAATGGATACCACTAGATGGATTTCCTGCAAGAAAAGTAAAGAAGTAGGAGACCCCTTAATATTTTTGCTAGTGGGCCCCATCACACACAGTTACACTTCTGCTAAGATTGGTTAAAACTGTTGCCATGGGTTACTGCATACCTTTGCACTTTGATCTGTTATTAAATAAATTCCTATAATTGTCTTAATTTGGCAATGTTACCCAGACCTACAAGTCATAAAGTGTACCGACTGATTTGGAAAATAAAATCATTGCACTAAGATGACGCTGTTGCCTTCCAACCCTGGCAAAATGTTGTCAGTCAAAGAAATATTCTTTTTTTTCAAAATCTTGGGGGATTTTTATTCTGTTCTGTGTTACTCTTTCCAAAACTCTGTCCAGAAGCCTTCAATAAATCATTCTAAAAAAAACTGACTTGTAGTACTCAATTTATTCTTACTTTAAAGTGGTTGTAATGGCTAAAGGTTTTTTTTTTATCTTAATGCATTCTCTGCATTAATGTGATAATGTGATACTAAACAAAGAATGTTAATTTCCATAATTCATTCACATATTAATATATATCATGCCACTGTATGTTTTTAACCCTCTAAGTACCATATCCCTGCGGTCACATGATCTTTCCCTGTTCTTTGGTGTCTGCAGTAGCGATAAGCCGAGCACCCCCCCGGTTCGCACCAGAACACCGCGAACGGGCAATAGGTTTGTTGGAATACGTGAACCGCATTAAAATCAATGGGACTCGAAGAGGAAAAATCAAAAGTGCTAATTTTAAAGGCTTATATGCCTTTTTATTGCCAAAAAATGTGTGTGGGGACCCGGGTACTGCTCTAGGGAACATGTATCAATGGCAAAAAAGTTTTAAAAAATATTGTTTTTTCAGGAGCAGCAATTGTAATAATGATTAAAGTGAAAAAAAAAAATATATATATTCTTTTAAAATTCGTGCCTGGGGGGTCCCCTTAGTCTGCCTGTAAAGTGGCACATCAGTGTGATGTTTAGAACAGTGCCACCGCACAATGATATTTGTAAAGGTAAAATTGACATTTAAAATCGCTCACGGCTTTAATGTATTGCCGGCTCCCGGCAATATACATCATAAATTACTGGAAAAATTTGCGTGCGGTCCCGCCAAAATCCAAACCAGGCCCTTTTTTAAAAAATTTGGCGCAGGGTTTATTTATATATTTCTTTATTTATTTCAGGTACTTATATAGCGCAGTGAATATACGCAGTGCTTTTACATATACATTGTACATTGACATCAGTCCATACACTCAAGGACCTTATAATCTAAGGCCCCTAACTCAGATTCATACATACACCTACTATTGTCAATTTTGACAGGATCCAATTAACCTACCAGCATGTCTTTGGAGTGTGGGAGGAAACCGGGGTACCCAGAGGAAACCCACACAGGCACAGGGAGAACATGCAAACTCCAGGCAGGTAGTGTCATGGTTGTGATTCAAACCAGCGACCCTTTTGCTGCTAGGCGAAAGTGCTAACCGCTATACCACTGTGCTGCCCCACCCTTAACCACTTCAATACGCTGTGTTATATATAGTAGACTGACTGCACCATATATATATATATATATATATATGAACTATATCCTACGGGGACTACACTGTATAAAATTGTAATGACATGCCCCAGTCAAACAGGTGCAGAAACATTGGGCTTTGGGTGTTGGTGCTGGCAGAGCATTGTAAACCCTCACAGTTACTCTCGTTGGGTGCAGGAACAGGCCTTGCAGTTGTAATTTATTTTAAAAATTGTAATGACATGCCCCAAACAAACAGGTAGCGAAAAATTGGGCCTTGGGTGTTGGTGGTGGGAGAACACTGTAACCCCTCGCAGTAACCCTTGTTGGGCGCAGGAACAGGCCCTGCTGTTAAAATTTATTTAAAAAATTGTTATGACATACCCCTGTAAAACAGGTGCAGAAAAATTGGGCCTTGGGTGTTGGAGGTGCCCTAAACACAAAATATTGTTGGAAGCTAGCATCATCAGGATTCAGGACAGGAGGAATAGGATAGGCAGCATAGGCAGTCTTTAAGAGATCCCACATCCCTAGCAAATTCAATCAGTTGCATTAGCTCAGGGGCTTGATAGCTGCTGATCCAGAACTGATTCATTTTTATAAATGTGAGCCTATCAACCAAGTCTGTAGACAGGAGTACTCTTTGATCCGTTATGAACCCTCCAGCAGCACTGAATATCCGTTCAGAAAGCATGCTGGATGCAGGACAGGCCAGTAGCTTGATTGCATTATTAGTAAGTTCCGGCCAGTTGTCCATTCTCAAGACCCAGTAACTCAGTGGATGCTCACTTGGAAAGGTCTCCAAGTCTGCTCTTGCCCCTAGATATTCCTGCACCATATAATGCAGACGCTGACGATGGTTGCTTGAACCTATTAGCCCTGGGTGCTGAAGACTGAAAAATTATTTAAAGGCATCGGTCAGCCGGCCACCTCCTCTGCCGCTCTTCCTCTGACTGAAGGAAGCCTCAGAAACAGTTTGTACAGCAGCAGGAAAAGGTAACCTCCCAGGGTCTGGAAAGGCATTGCGCAAACTTTTTTTCAAGCTATCCGAAGATGTTTCATCCTCTGCTTACTCTGCAAAGGCAGGATGAGCTCTGCAACTTTACCCTTGTAACGTGGATCAAGCCATGTACAACTCCTTGGGTTTCTGGGGACTGAAAACAATCCCTTGAAAGCTGCTGTGTGTTATCCTCTACATCCATGCTGACACAATCCTCCTCCTCCTCCTCCTCTTCTTCCAGTGTGTTTGGTGGCCCTGCAGGATTGCTATCTGCATAAAGGGGGCCTTGAGAGGAAAGGAAGTCCTCCTCTTCCTCCCTCTTCTGCCTTGAGTGCCCTGTCCATGATTCCATGAAGCGTATGCTCCAGCAGGAATACTAGAGAGACAGTGTCTCTGATGCATGCATTGTCGCTGCTCACCATCCTTGTGGCCTCCTCAGATGGTGACAGGACAGTGCATGCATCCTTGATCAGTAGCCACTGGTGTGGCAAAAAAAACAAGCTCACCTGAGCCTGTCCTGGAGCCATACTCCCACAGGTATTCATTGATGGCCCTCTGCTGTGCTCGCAGCAACTGCAGCATTGCCAATGTTGAGTTCCACCTGGTGGGCATGTCCCAAATGAGGCGATTGGTGGGCAGGTTCAATTCCCGCTGAATATAAGCCAGCCGAGCACTGGCATTGTATGACCGGTGAAAATGACCACAGACCTGCCTCAGAATATCTGGTAAGCCTGGGCACCTGGTCAAGAAATGCTTAACCACCAAATTCAGGACGTGTGCCAAGCATGGAACATGTGTGAAGTGTTCCTGTCGGAGGGTATAGAGAAGGTTGGTGCCATTGTCGCATACAACCAGTGTGGGAGGCTTTAGGATGTTCTGGGTTTCACAGGCTGCAGGTTTGTTTGTTTCCCCCCTGTATTCTGGAGGATTCTAGAATCATAGTGGGCTGGAAGACAAATAGGCAGTTTGAATATTTATGGAACTTCAGCCAATCCCTGAGGAGGATTGCCCAAAAGAGCACACAAATAATCTGAGGCCTGGAGCAGTGTGGTAAGTGTGGTAAGCTCTGGGTCTAAGTCCTGGGTCAAAGTCTGCAGAAGGAGTTCTGAGCCTGGGAACTCTGCCCCTCTGAGAAGATTGCTGGAGTTTGCTGCATGTTCATTGAGGTCTAAATTGTGGCATAGCTGGGGGCGGGGGGGGGGGCATACTTCTAAAATCCTCTTCTGGAGCTAATCAAGGGATGTCACCTATGGACATGGTCTGGACTGCTCGTTGAAGAATGCCTGTTGAAAGTTTGAAAGGGTCTGACATTGGCATTGTGGGCATTAACCTCTACATCACTGAAGAGTGTCCGCTGGATATTGGAAGGAGGCATCTGGTGATCCTGTGACATTGTACGCTCTGACCTGAGCTGACTAAGCTTAGGGTTCTAGTGACTGTGTGCTGTTTGTCTCTGGGTGGAGGTGCCAGTGGTAGCTCTAAGTGAGATAGCTTTTACAAGGACTTTGTTTTGACCATCTTTCTTTGCTCCTGCATAAGGACTGTTTAGGAGGATTAGCAAAGTGAAGTGCTTTTTTGTTTTTATACAGTAGTTCTGAAGTATCCCATATCACCCCAAGTTCTTCAGCAAAAACAATTATAGAAAGACATCCCCTAGACTGATTAAAGTGGTAGTAAAGTCATATTTTTGACTTGTACCTACAAGTAAGCCTTTAATATGTCTTACTTGCAAGTACAGTGAATATCTCCTAAACCTGAACTATGTAGGAGATATTCACAGCGCATTCAACCGGTGATGCCACAATGCACTCTGAAGGGACAGCATACCCATGTGTCCCTTCAGAGCTCCATGCTGTGGCCGTGACGTCACTGCGACTTGACCGATCAGCCAGCCGGAGCACTCGAACCTGGAAGGAAGACCGGGTGAAGATGGAAGCTCTGTCAGCAATGGCAGCGTGCCGCTGGAGGGCTTCGTTCTAAAGGTATGTATTTCATAATGTGCTAGTATGCACATTAATTTTAAAGAAAGAGAATTTTGAGAAAGAACCAGCTTTATTACAGTGGCTCCTACAGGGGTAGCGCCTCACTTATCTGAACCAGATCTCAATCCAGCGCTGTGGCAGAGAGCAGTGGCTCTCTTCCTACTCACTGGACTCAGTGAGAGCAATGGGAGCCACTGTCTCCTCCTGCTGCTGTCAATCAAATCCAGTGAGCAGAGAGCAGGGATGGAGCCCCCTTGAGTAACCCCCCCTAGCAAGCAGTTTGCTAGGGGGGTACTTAAAGGCAGCAGAAGCCAGGAGCGCTGGCAGGGGACTCCAGAAGAGCAGGATTGGGACTGCTCTGTGCAAAACCATTATAAAATGGTTGAATGGCCCAAAGCAATAAAAATATGTATATATATATATATATATATATATACTGTAAATCCTTTAATATCATCTTAAGGTTGAACTCCAGGCAAATATAGCTAAATACACAGATGCAATACATATATGGGAGCAGTTTTATTTGTGAAAGGATTTAAACTTCTGTTCATCCAGTCCTGAGGTTTACATAGCTCTGCCACACCACAGTCCTTATGAGTCTCTTCCTCACTTTGTGAATGGATAGGAGAAAGAGTGCACTGATGAGCTCATCAATCTGTCACTCTCTCACGCTTCTCTTCTTATTAGTATGCTTCTTGCACTGCAACGCATCTGACTGGCTTCTTAAGCTGCTTCTCCTTTCTCCGCTCTGAGCTCTGCTGTACAGTTGACTACAATAAGTTGATGCCAAATCAAATTCAGGTACTTACAGTAAAAAATAAAAAATGCTATGCTATATTGGTATACCCACGGCAACAATGGCAAACTGCGCCCTGCCCCCTTCCTCCATGTATATTACGAATGAGTCAGTGTCTTTTCAAGAAAATGTTTAAGCACTATAAACAATTCCTGTAGTGCTCACACACAAATCTTTTGTGCAAATATGAACATAAAGTAATAAATAACATGTATAACAATAAAAAAAGACACTCACTCTATATTGCCAGCTGCATGTTGCTTCAATGTTGGTAATGCAGTGCAAGCATGTGTGTGCCTAATGACAAATACAATAGGAGCAGAGCAAGGGAGAGGAGCACTAATCAAATTAACACAAACAGGCTGGTCCCTGTCCCCTGGCAACCAGCATGCATGCAATAGTAAAAAAAAACTCTGATGGCAGTGCACACTTTACAGCAAAGACCCTGTACTGGTGATGTCACCTCCTGCCTATACTGACATGTTTAGATTGGATACCACCAATCTTTCTTGAGAAAAGAACAAAGCGGCAATGCAGAAGGGGAAAGAGGTCATGAGGAACTGGGTTCCTCTGTGATTTCCTGTGGCCACCAGGGAAACAGCTCTCTGATTGGATGCTGGTGCCCCTTGTGACCTCTGCAGCCATCTTGGGTGAAGGCAAAGCTTATTTAAGGCCCCTGGCCCCCTGATTTGGCATACATTATGCGAGTGGTCAGTGTGGGGACAGATTCCCCATCTGTCAGGGACAACGCATTGCGGCAGGTAAAGGTTCCAGATGAGTAGGAAAAGTGCAAGGACTATGCTATCTCCACTCCAGAAACCTCCCATTTGGGTGTGGACTGACCAGGCTGCATTCCTGCTCCTCGTTGCAGAAGCTGTTGGCATCATTTCAAGATAATATTCCTCTGCTACTGTTGCGTAAGAGGCTGTGGTCGGCTGTGCCTACCCACCAAGCCTAACTGTTCATTGTTCTGACTTCCTTAATGCACTGTTCTCATTCACCTCAGCCTCTGTGTGATCTCTGCTCACCGACAAACTATTCTTGCTCTCATTCATGCTTTGATAAGGGTCTAGCATAGATTTTGGGGACAGGAGAAGACGAGTCATTGATTGTTAAGATGCTGGCAGATACTGGCTCCCTAAAAAGTAGGAGCCCTGAGAAGGAATCTATAATATTTAGGCCCCTTTCATATTTGGGCGACTTGTCCTGTGACTTGTGACTGCAAAGTCGCATGACAAGTCCTTACCGCATGATTTCTAATGAGTACCATTTATATCTGTGAGACTTCAAGTTGCAATGACTTCAAAGTAATCTCTACTTTGGTCCGACTTTGAAGCGACCTCAAGATTACACAGGCATTGCTTCAAGTCGCATCAAAGTCGTGTCAGAGTCGCATGACTTTCAGGTCGGACAAGTGTGAAAGGGGCCTAAGCAGTGGTAATAATACCTTTTCACTGCACACTGCAGCTGAAGGTTTTCTTGACAAAACACCCATCCAGCTGTCTGCACAGGAATCTCCATGAACTGTACACAGCGCTGAGGTCTCCCTAATATTATTCCCTCTGCCTATCGAATGTTCTTAGCCTATAGCAGTGTTTTTCAACCTTTCTTTAGTCAAGGCACCCTTTAATAAGCTGCACAATTATGAGGCATCCCATTTTAAAATGTAAAAGACAAAACAAACAGTTTTACATAATGCAGCAACATCCACACATGTAGGACACCTGACATTAGATGTGATTTATTCTTCCAAAGCAAATACACCTTTGCACACTGCTACTGACTAGTATTCCAATGTTCCTCTTCTCCCTCAGTTTTTCTCAACCCACTGGCTTGTATACAACTTTTGGGCATGTTTTAGGCATTTGGCACCCCAGAAGAAATATGACGGCATCCTGGTTGAAAAAGGCTGGTAGTGTTTCTCAACCTTTTACCAGGCAGGACGCCATTGAAAAGTATTTTTCAGTCCGGAGGCACCACATTCTGAAGCCTCGTACACACGATAAGATGGTCGTATGAAAATGGTCGTACGACCGCTTGTTGTACGATCATCCGACAGCGATCCGCGATTAGAACAGCCGACGTGCAACGGTCGTACAACAGAAGTTGGATGAGCAGACTAGAAAACTTTGGTTATACAAGCGGTCGTATGACCGTTGTATCGTGTGTACAGAGAAGTTGGTCCGACAAGTAGTACTGTGCAAAACACGCCTGCTCAGAATCAGGAACGCTCGGAAGTGTCCGTTCGTGTAAACCTACGTTTCTAAATCACATTCACCTGAACTTCCTCTTTATACGCACATAGCACGTCACCACATTAGGCTTGGTCGTACGATTGCTTAGAGCACGCCAGTATGCGAGACACAACAGCCAACATACGATTTTGGCCGTTAGGTCGTACGACCGTCGCATCGTGTGTACGGGGCTTCAGACTTAGTTCACATTACAGCGTGTCATGGAATGCAAAATTGTTTGCATTCCTTACATGCAGACAAACACACTGCTCTTTACCAGACACACAGGGGTGTCATTAATTCTTATTTTTGCCCCCATGCATTTGCAAACTTGGTGCATTTTTGGTGCAGGGCAATTTTAAAAAAAAGGGAATTTTTCCCCTGTCTTTCTGAGGGGCAGCGCATTGAAATAAATTTGCTGCCTTATATTCTGCATGCAGCTGCACAGATGTGAACCAAAGGCTTGTTCACATGTGAGGTTGAGGGGCAATAAAACCACACACACTTTAACTGCGTTTTTACCACCCCCAACTGTTCCTCCTTTAGCTGCAAAGGAAGCAGTGGGGGTGTACACAGGCCCAGACTGGCCATAGGGAACACCAGGCCCTGGGCTGCATGTTCCTCTCGATGACTGGGCCGTACAGCAGGAGGTAAGCGGCGGAAGGTTGGTCTGGACAGGGTTAACACAGACCGCGGTTGCCGCTTGCCTCCCGCTATACGGCTATTCCTCAAGCAAGGCCAGCACCACGCACCAGCAAACTTACATGGTGCAGAAGAGCGCGGGAGAGAAGGCTCCTGTGAGAGGAAGTGCCTTCAGGGGACAGACACTTTGCGGGCCGGCCACGCTGGAGGATGTATAGCTGGGACAATGGCGGCCGCCGGCCTCTCTCCTAACACCGGCTGGGACACTGATCGCTGCACAGGGAGGAAGGTGAGCAGCACTGTGAATACACAAAACTGTTCCAGTGTGTTACATCCAAAGTCTTGTTCTGTAGTGGTGGGGAAAGGGAGTGGACTGGGGCTGTCTCTTTGCTGGTGTGGGGCTGTCTCTTTGCAGGTGTGGGGCTGTCTCTTTGCAGGTGTGGGGCTGTCTCTTTGCAGGTGTGGGGCTGTCTCTTTGCTGGACTGAGGCTGTCTCTTTGCTGGACTGAGGCTGTCTCTTTGCTGGACATAGGCTGTCTCTTTGCTGGACATAGGCTGTCTCTTTGCTGGACTGAGGCTGTCTCTTTGCTGGTGTGGGGCTGTCTCTTTGCAGGTCTGAGGCTGTCTCTTTGCAGGTCTGAGGCTGTCTCTTTGCAGGTCTGAGGCTGTCGCTTTGCTGGACTGAGGCTGTCTCTTTGCTGGACTGAGGCTGTCTCTTTGCTGGACTGAGGCTGTCTCTTTGCTGGTGTGGGGCTGTCTCTTTGCTGGTCTGAGGCTGTCTCTTTGCAGGTCTGAGGCTGTCGCTTTGCTGGACTGAGGCTGTCTCTTTGCTGTCGCTTTGCTGGACTGAGGCTGTCTCTTTGCTGGCGCTTTGCTGGATTGAGGCTGTCTCTTTGCTGGACTTAGGCTGTCTCTTTGCCAGATAAGGATGTCTTTCAGGATAAATGGCAAACACACCCCCTCACCCCCCCCCCCCGCGAACGCTCACACCCCCATCTCGGCCCCCCCCTCCCATCGGGCTGCCCAGTTTAAAGTGCCCGGGCCTGTTTTTTGTCCCAGTCCGGGCCTGGGTGTACACATGCTGTGGCTGCTGCTGGAAGTATACCCCCCAGGTCAATGCAACTACCCCGCAACTGTGTTCATTGCACATAGTTGCAGAATAGTGATGATGTATTTAGAGGATTAAACAAGGGGTGAGGAGGCAACATATTGCCTCTTCGCTGTCTGTCAAATGCCCGGGAGCTTGGTCTTATGTGACAGCCTCTCTCTATCAGGAAAAATAAAGGGAAATGGGGGAAGGGGGAAAAGGAGGACACGGATCTCTAAACCCAGGAACAGGTTGAGATCGAGCCAAGAACTGCTGTCGCACCCAGGGTAGGGTGGGGTTCACCAAAGGGACCAGAGTAGCCACTCAAATATTAAAATTGGGGAAGGCCCCCAACCAGAAAAGAAGGTCCAAACCCTCCTAATAAAGGGAGGAGGGATAACCCTGCAGCATGTAATGATATATGCAAAAATTATTTTATTATGAAAAGGACACTTAAAGACAAAAATTACATTTGGTTACACATAACTGACAACATTGTCTAAAACAGGCACCCCCGGGGTGGCATTCATGCTGAACCCATCATTGCAATTGGAATTTTGAGTAGCCCCAGTTGGTGTATGTGTCGCAGGAAATCCTCTAGGCACACTGCCACTCAATGAAGTGTGGCCAGTGGTGTGAGGAACATCCGGGCATTGGTACACCTCAGGGATACAATAATACAATACTTATGGAAAATAACTCTAATCATATGGTCTGATCATAAAGTGGCAGTAATATAGGTGGCTCAATTAAGCATCAGTCGTGAATCTCAAAATTGGAAAGATCAGTGGTAGTCCAATAATGGTCGTTATATATGAAGCATCATATTGAGGCGTACGAGCATGCTGGAGCAAGTTCACCAATATTGGCCAATAAACACAGAGACCATGTAGGATGAAAATGGATCAAGAGACAAGCGATAGGTGCGTGACCACAACAAGTCCAAAGAGGGTCACTTGCACGTCCACAAATATGCACTAGTGGTAACTTGGTTAATAATCATGCCTTAAAGTATGGTGTAAGTCAGTGTGATCCCAAGTTACATGGTTGTGACGAAACAATCACTTGCTGAGAGTATAAGCAGACACTTACAGTTTGGCGGACACTTCCCAGGTCATGGGCTCTTTACTCTATTAGTGAAGTCCAGTTTAGTGTGGTAGCAGATACACCGCCGGCTGACAGTCCGGAGCTCCGGCGGTGTGGCGGTGGCTTACCGTTTATATCCTCTCACCGCCGCATGTGCCTCACTAGTTTGTCGGATGAACAAGCCGTAATTCCGTGGGTCCTGGGTCCTCAGTTGCCGTCTGCGTTTGCGGGATGATTATCCAAGACTCTCAGCTGATCCTTCGTTCACAGCACATCCTTCATTCTCAGCAACATGGAAACTCTGGAGTGGGCCAATAAGGCATAGAACTTTCATCAACGAGAGAGCATCTGGGCAGCATACCACAACCCCTAAGGATAGGGGGACCCCCCGGGGTGCTTGGGGGAAGGAGGGGGAAGGCGGAAACCGACGCGTTTCATCCGCTGTATCGCGGATTTCATCAGGGTGATAGGTCGTAGGTGTGTGTAGCTTATTTAAAGGCAGTATCGCCAATCATATCCAACTACCGGCCATATACCGCCCCACACGGGTGCCTGTTTTAGACAACGTTGTCAGTTATGTGTAACCAAATGTAATTTTTGTCTTTAAGTGTCCTTTTCATAATAAAATTATTTTTGCATATATCATTACATGCTGCAGGGTTATCCCTCCTCCCTTTATTGGGAGGGTTTGGACCTTCTTTTCTGGTTGGGGGCCTTCCCCAATTTTAATATTCTCTCTATCAGGAAGCCACAGCACCCCTGGTGACCTCAGACAGCACCCCAGTTGAAAAAGGCTGGGGTAGAGAACTGTAATAGTTTTTAGCTTCGACATTTGTTAAAATAATACCTAACAGCTAATACTTTTATAAATGCTCTTTTCATTCAAAGCCTTTCCATCATTTTTCCCATTTGATTTCATTTTTTGTGTAAATAGTTCACTTACCTGAAAAATATACGTGAGTATTATACAGTATATTGGTTGACATAACTGATAATGAAGCAGGAACAAGCCTACTCCAAACAGATTTCACAATACACGCTTAAGCCTTAGGCCTCATGCACACAGGATGTTAAAATAACATTCTAAAAAAACGTCAGAAGCTTTGCAGTGAGTTTTTCAGCTCTTTTCAGCGTTTTGCACGAGCATTTTGAGCAGTAGCGTTTTTTTTTCAATGGACCATAAATGTCCAAAAAAATTGACGAGCCACGTTTTTGACCGTTTTTGAGCAGTAGCGGGTTTTTTTTTTTGTTTCTTTTCCCTCAATGGGTCTAAAACATCCAAAAGCGTTGGTGAGCGGCGTTTTTTCCGCGTTTTTGAGAGTTTGACCTTTTTACAGCTGAAAAACGTCTCGCAGAACCCACTGGTCTTGGGTTTTTTTACAGCTCAAAAATGCCCCAGCTAAAAACAGTTGATAACAGCCTATGTGTGCATGAACACATAGGACAGTGGTTCTCAACTCCTGTCCTCAGGACCCACTAACAGGCCAGATTTTAAGTATTACTTTGGGGAGATGCAGACTAGAATACTGCAATCACTGAGCAGCAAATGATATCACCTGTGATGTATTTCAGTTATCCTGCAAACCTGGCCTGTTAGTGGGTCCCGAGGACAGGAGTTGAGAACCACTGACATAGGATAACATGATGGGGAGTTTATTGACTCTAGGAAAAAATGTCTGAAGCTAAAAACAGCAGCTGTAAAAATGTCCAAAAACAAACTGGGTGCATGAGGCCTTAAGGTTTTTTACCTACTTGCATTAAGGTGAAAAACCTCCTGTGCTGCAGCTACCGCCCAGACCCCCCCTTTTTCTTAACCAAGCCCAATTCGGGGTGACCCATCCATTAAGGGCGCACAGGCACCACCCCCTCTATCCATGCCCCCCCCCATATGATAAATGGATAGATTCATGCACAGCACGAATCTATCCACGGCCGCCGCAGCCACCCCCTATTCATGGGTCCGGCCCCTTTCAGGACGTCGGACACATGAATTACGGCGGTGGGGGTGGTTTTTTTGAAGCACCTGATTAGAGCCATAGGCTCTAATAGGCTTCAAAATAGAGTGGATCGTAGCAGCAGAAAAAAGGAGTGAAGTCCCGACACCATCTAGAGTGGAAAGGATGAAGGAGCACTCATCACCTTGGTGCACAGAGGGGCAATCCTGCTTAACAGAATGAGAGTGGAGGGTGGGGCATAAAATGTCCCTGCCCACCACATATGGGATAATGGCAGACCAATAAGATTAGTTATAGCTGTTTTTTGCAGTTTGAATAACTTACCTGTGATTGGACAAAGTGAAACAGCAATGGTACTAGCACAAGCAGCAACCTATATAAAGGAATAAATGCGTCATCAGTGGCGCAGACGGTGGGGATTTCAAGACAGAAGCACCTCCTGCCCACCCTCCCTTGTCGCGGCTTATATTATGAGGTCTTGTCCCTTTCCTCGAAAGGAAACTTTAAGTTATATTGGTAGCTCGAGTTTTAATAGCTGAGCTATAATTTTATGTGTTGATATAGCAAAAGTTTGGTATTGAATTATATGATGTAAAATATAATTTATTAATACCTATAATAAAAGGCAGCGGCCATTTGCATCCACTTTAATATGTGTCCAGTGTTGTATTTCTAAAATATAGTTTAATATATTGAATGTGTTCTGCATATTATCCCATGTATGGGCTCTAAGATTATAAAGAGCCAAATGCACCAAAAATGGCCAGAGAATACACCATCCATCCCAGTCTACGACAAAGGATCTCCTGCTCCCAATAGGATATGATCTGCTCCAGGAGCCAGAGTTAAATACAATGCTGTATGCAAACCGGCATAATGTAATAATGTAACCTTTTTAAGTTGGGTCTCTTTAAAGTGGTTGTAAAGTCTCCGGGTTTTTCACCTTAGTGCAGTCTATGCTTTAAGGGCAAAAACCTTTTAAGTGCAGCAACCCCCCCCCCAGAGCCCCACTTCACTTACCTGAGCCCGAACCGATCCCGAGCCTTGTCCCTCTAGCTGCCAGCTCGGGTCCACATTGGATGGATTGATAGCAGGGGAGCCATAGGCTCCCACTGCTGTCAATCAAATCCTGTGACATGGCAGCCGGGGGGCGGGGCCGAGTCCCTCTGTTTGTGTGAATACACGCAACAGCAGGACTCAGGAGCACGCCCGTACGGGTGACAACCAGTGAAAGCGCTTCCATGGCGGGTCACTAGATGTGGAGGAGGTGCCAAGATCGCCGCCGAGGGACCCCAGAAGACGAAGTTCGGGGTCACTCTGTGCAAAACCGCTGCACAGAGGAGGTGAGTATAACATGTTTGTTATTTTAAAAAGATAAAACGTGAACCTTTAATATCGCTTTAAGCATTCATTTTACTTTTTGTTGCTATTCTGAACAAAACTCTTTAATTATATCCAGGATCTCAGATTGGGATGGGTGATGCATTCTCTGACTGTTTTTGGTGCATTTGGCTCTTTATAATCTTAGAGCCCATACATTCTGGTAAACAGGATTGCCCCTCTGTGCACCAAGGTGATGAGTGCTTCTTCATCCTCTCCACTCTAGATGGTGTCGGGACTTCACGCCTATTTTCTGCTGCTACGATTATCTTTTATGGACTTTGATTGATGAACTTCTATATAAACTAGCCCTGCATAATGTATTACTATTTCTATTGTGGGTACCGTCAAGCTCATTTCTGCTGGCAGCTGGTTGCTCTCTGACTTTTATTGACTTTCACAAAAACCAAATACCAGTGGCGGCTGGTGAAGTTTTTGGATGGGGGGGCACCAGGCTCCATCCTTCCTTTTGACCCCTCCTACTTCTAATCAGCTCCGCCCCTTATAGAATCCACCCACTCCGTCCCCTGTATTCCACATATTGTGTCAGGAGTATACAGCTCAGCATCACAGGACACAGTATACAGCTCAGCATCACAGGACACAAGGACACTACGACTCGACATATGACACAGGACACTACGACTCGACATATGACACAGGAC
>BLSH010335368.1:581571-594400 GCA_018402905.1 Glandirana rugosa
TATTTATTCGGCCCTCTTGGGTATAGTGACAAGACGTTTGTAGACCTTTGACACACACAGTGAAATTGATTTTGGCCCTGATTGACTTGATGACAAGACGTTTGTAGACCTTGCAGAACAGTGATATGGGTTCTCCCGGCTTATTTATACTTTTTTGACACAGTTTGAAGATGATTTTAGAACAGTTATATGGCTTCTACCGTTAATTAATACTTTTCAGACCCAGTTTGAAGATGGTCCACATCCACCTCCATTTTTGATTTTTTTTATGTTTTTATTTTTTTTTAAATGCTTTTAGTTATTTCCCTGTCCCCATTTCTTTGTAGGGCACTTGTCCCACCCTTACCCCCATTTCCTTCCTTTTGCAGACCTCTAGGACTTTCCAGGACTTTTTTACAGCCATTTTTGTGCCTAAAAGTCCGGGTCCCCATTGATTTCAATGGGGTTCGGGGTCCGGGACAAAGTTCGGGTTCTGTCCGGACCCAAACCCGGACTTTGTCCCGAAGTTCGGCCGAACCAGCAGATCCCGGACTTCCAGAAGTTCGCTCAACTCTAATCACCACTATTAACAAAAAAAAGACAGCGACAATTTTGAAAAAAAAAAAATTTTTTTTTACTTTTTTGCTATAATACATATCCCAAAAAATATATAAGAAAACTAATGTATTCATCAGTTTTGACTGATATATATACTTCCTCATATTTGTGGTAAAAAAAATTGTGATCTGCGTTTATTGATTGGTTTGCGCGAAAGTTGCCGCATTTACAAACCATGAGAATTCATTTATGGTGTTTTTACTATTTTTTTTTTTTTTAATAGTAATGGCGGCGATCTGTGGTTTTTATTGGGACTGTGATATTGCAGCGGACATGTCGCACATTTTTGACACTTATTTTGGACCAATGACATTTATACAGCAATCAGAAATTTAAATATCCACTGATTACTGTGTAAATGTCATTGGCAGTGAATGGGTTAATCTGCAGGGGGCTGTCTATGGGTTAACTGTGTTCCCTAGGCGTGTTCTAACTGTGAGGGGGCTGGGCTACCAGGGGCACAAAAGATCTAACTGATCCCAGTGACAGGGATCAGTAAATCTCTTACATGCCGCCTGACAGAGCGGGGAACTGCTGTGTTTACATCGGCGGTTCCCCGTTTCTCTTCTCTGCCAGGCAATCGCGAGTAGCCGGGGGACATCGAGTCCTCTGGACCCACGGCCACACTGCTGCAGAGTGCGGTGGGCATGAGAGCACGCCTGCGGCGGCGATCTCCCGCCCGTTAGCAGCGCACAAGCGAGCCGCCACTTATAGACGGTGATTCCTGCTACAGCGCCACTCTGAAGCAGTAAAAGTACGCGAGGTGGCCGGTGGTTAATCTATCCATTTTTATATGTGCTTCTGCTATGGAGGCTCTGGAAATTTAGAGTTAGGACCGTAGTATATACATACAGAGGTCCCTTGGCATGGGCACTGTGGCTTACACATATATTTGCAAATGTGTGCAAACAAAAAACAGTTTTTAACGTAAACTGTTAGGGTCAATTTGGTTGTTTTGCAGGCTGGCTGGTAAGTGTGCTGGGAAATCTTTTGTTTTTGATGGGCATTGCTTTTTCGTGTGCACCTTACTGCAAATGCCAGTTATACAGTAGGATGGGATGGTTGCCACTTTTTTGTAGAATGGTGTTACCACCATCCCTGCCCCTTCTATTATATAGGTGATGACAGTTCAAGGAGCTGAGTACCATCAGGATCAGTTGTATGTGCTGTTATTTTTTGGATGGCGGGTAGCGGTTAATAATTAAAGATGTACCTACAATGGACATTTTTGCGGACTTTTATTTTTTTAATAAAGGACTAACATCTGGGTGTCTTTGTTTCTTGGTTACAATTATTTTTTTTTAGTGAATGAGTAGGGGTAGTGTGTACTCCACACTGATTCACATAGATGGGGTGGCATTTTGGGGGCTCCCTTATTATTAAAGGGTAGAGTTGAGCGAACCTGAACTGTAAAGTTCGGGTCCGTACTGAACTTTGGGGTGTCCGTGACCCGGACCCGAACCCGGGCATTTGAAAAAAAGTTTGGGTTCGGGTATTTTATCCCGCCTGTTGAATAGCTGCAGGGCAGCCAATCAACAAGCGTTTCACTGGTTTGCCCTTAGAAGCCATCACAGCCATGCCTACTAATGGCATGGCTGTGATTGGCCAGTGCATCATGTGACCCAGCCTCTGTATAAGCTGGAGTCACGTAGTGCTGCATGTCACATGCTCTCAGGCTAGTGTAGGGAGAGGATGCTGCCGACGCTGTGAGGGACAGATTGCAGATATAATAACATCTCATCCTGCATTACAGAATGATCTAATTCTGGACTAGGTAGAGATTACTACTACTACTGCTTTGAGGGACAGATTGCAGATCTGATCCTGCATTACAGAACAATCTGATTCTGGACTAGGTAGAGTTTACTACTCCTGCTTTTAGGGACAGATTGCAGATCTAATAACATCTCATCTTGCTATACAGAACGATCTGATACTGGACTAGGTAGAGTCTACTGCATTGAGGGACAGATTATTGTTCTAAAATCATCTCCTAGTTCTATAGGGTCAGATTCCTGTTGTTGCTGTAAGGGACAGATTATTGTTCTAAAATCATCGCCTACTCCTATAGGGTCAGGTTCCTGCTGTTGCTGTAAGGGACAGATTATTGTTCTAAAATCATCACCTACTCCTATAGGGTCAGGTTCCTGCTGTTGCTGTAAGGGACAGATTATTGTTCTAAAATCATCGCCTACTGCTTTTGCAGCCCTCTAGCACTTGCCAGGACTTTTTTACAGCCATTTTTGTGCCAAAAAGTTTGGGTCCCCATTGACTTCAATGGGGTTCGGGATCCGCGGTCAAGTTCGGGTCAAGTTCGGTACCGAACTCGGACTTTTTTGCGAAGTTCCGCCGAACCCGAACATCCAGGTGTCTGCTCAACTCTATTAAAGGGTTCTGATAAGCCCACCCTTGGTCAGTATTGTGGGGAAGAGGCTCTTGTCCTCATCAACATGGGATCCCCCTATGTTGAGGGCATGTGAGCTGGTATGCTTTGTTGGGGGTGGGGGTTGCAGGACCGTAGATAATTCTTTTTCCTGGGGGGGGTTCAGCCTTGGGCACCAAGAGGACAATAATTAGGCAGCACGCTTGCTATGTTATGACAAATTGTGGGTGTGGCAGAATTGGCAGGTGCTTAAAACTTGAACCTACCCACTGTTTACACAGTAACATATGCCACAGTCCTTGGACACAAAAAAGAATGCTTTAACTACTGTGCTACACGTCTAACAAATGTGTACAAACCTCAGCACATTAATTTGAAAATATGATACTCCTACCATTATATACTGTATGCTTTTCTACACACAACCTACCTAGAAGAAGAATTTCATTAACAGTGACCACTGAGCAACAAGCATCTATTGTACAGGAGAAGTCATATACAGCCTAGCATAAACACTATTTGGCAGAACTCTACTGACGGCAGCAAATCCCTGTGACAGCAAACAAGTATAAAACAAATAAGGGTAGTCAAAGGCCTCTCCCCACCAGCGGCAGCTCCTCCATAGAGTGCGCAGCCCTCCCTCGCTCTGATTTCTCAAAAAAAAAAAAATGGGCCGCCGGTACATGGTTGTCCCGGCTTTTTTGGGAGATTTGCTGTCAGCTGACAGCAATTCCCAAAACCCATTGGCCAGCCGTTAAAGTGTATAGATGTGCACCAGTGAAGCACACATCTATACACTGATTGGCTCTGGCATCAGTCACTGTCATCCAGACAGTGACTGATTGGTCAGGAGCCAAGGTGGGGACGGGACTGGCAGACGTGCTGGGACTGCACACACGCACGCCTGTGATTCCCACAGACCGAGGGAGAGAGAGAGAGAGTGGCCTGATGATGAGCCCCCTGAGGTAAGTATTAACTGCTGTGTACTGGTGGTGCAATACCTGTGTACTGGCGGTGCAATACCTGTGTGCTGGCTGTGCAATACCTGTGTTACTTGGCTGTGCAATAACTGTGTACTGGCGGTGCAATACATGTGTGCTGGCTGTGCAATACCTGTGTGCTGGCTGTGCAATACCTGTGTTACTGAGCTGTGCAATACCTGTGTACTGGTGGTGCAAAATCTATGTGCTGGCTGTGCAATACCTGTGTTACTAGGCTGTGCAATACCTGTGTACTGGTGGTGCAATACCTGTGTGCTGGCTGTGCAATACCTGTGTGCTGGCTGTGCAATACCTGTGTTACTGGGCTATGCAATACCTGTGTTACTGGGCTGTGCAATACCTGTGTTACTGGGCTGTGTAATAACTGTGTACTGGCTGTGCAATACCTGTGTTACTGGCTGTGTAATACCTGTGTTACTGGGCTGTGTAATACCTGTGTACTGGCTGTGTAATACCTGTGTACTGGTTGTGTAATACCTGTGTACTGGATTGCAATACCTGTGTACTGGCTGTGGGTGCAATACCTAAGTACTGGCTGTAATACCTGTGTACTGGGCTGGCTGCAATGCCTGTGTACTGGCTGCATACTGTGTTACTGGCTGATATATACCCCACCTGTGATGCTGAGCTGTATACTCCTGACACAATATATGGAATACAGGGGGCAGAGTGGGTGGATTATATAAGGGATGGGGCTTATGAGAAGTAGGAGGGGTCAAAAAGGAAGAGCAAGGCCTGGCACCACCCCATCCTAAAACTTCACCAGCCGCCACTGCTCACCACACCGATGCTACAGATGACCTCCTGAGGGTGACCAGTCTCACATACTGTGTTCTAATGTTCTAACCAGGTGAGAAGTAGTCAGCAAACATCTGGGCCTTCCTCTCAAACCTGGTGTCCATGTGGTCCTCTGGCTTAGCAGTCCATCCCCTGATGGTCAATCCTGTAGGCTGGGTGGAAGAGGAGGCCACACTATCCCTATAGCACAGTGGATGTGTTAGAGCCTGACTCTACAAACAGTATACCATATTCCAGCAGGGGGACGAGGATTTCCCATCTGCGGCTAGAACAAAATCGAGTCGGGCTGACTGCTGCTCAACTATTCACAGGAGTTCTTGTATTTTATCAGCAAATAGGAGGCTTCCTCTGATTGGCTGAGGCGAAGATTGTGACGTTATTTTCTCGCCTTAGTAATGTGTTATTTCCAATCAAAAAGCCCCTTCAGCTGTCACAAAACAAACAGGTATTCAGAAAGCAGCAGTGTCACCTTCTGAATGCCTGTTAGCACTCCTGCAACACGTTCTAAATATGAATCCACTGTGGATCGCTCTTCAAAGAGTGACACAGGTGTAAATGAGTCCAAAACAACAAAAACAACAAAACACCAGTAGTAAGACTGAACTAGCAAAAACACTGATCCCAACATTTTAAAGGAGAATTGCAGACATTAATTACATGAACATTAATTCTGCACAGTAAAGAAATGGTGAAAAACCACTACTAAAATGAAGTAATTAAAAAGGTATATATCACAAGTGGCTGATGCCCCAGAAGCTGGAAATGTCTGAAATAGACACTGGTGTTACAGTGATCTCCACTTGCTTCCAAGTCCTGTGCTGGGCGGCTGGTCTGCTGCATTCTAAACACAGGGGGTCAGCCACTTAGCATAGACGTCATTCAGAGAATGCTTTGTACTTTCTGGAAGCAAAGCATTCTCTGATCAGATGAGGTTGGGAGATGTAACGTCAATGTAGCAGGGAAGCTGCTCAGCACAGGACCTAGAAATGAGTGGAGATCATGGGAGAAGGGGTGTCTGTTTCAGTCATTTCTAGCTTTTGGGGCATCAGCCAGGTATGGTGTATACTTAGTTATAACGCACATTGGTCCAAGATGGAACAATATAGATGGTGCAATTTTCTTTCCTGCAACCATGGTCAGTGGTTGATGCGGGAATCCGTCCCACAGAGCTATTGTGTTCTCCTGGTGGTGGGCCATCCCTTCCGGGAGAACACACGGTGATTATTGCTAGTAGCTGTAGCTGCAGCAATAATTGCATGAAAAATGTGACAGACTGGCTGTACCCAAGTTGATAGATCAATCATTTTGGGTACAATCAGCCTGCCCATACATGGTTTGAATCTCGGCTAGTCCCTGCTGAACCAATGGAGATTCAAATTGTTTGTGATCAGCTCAACTGCGTATAAAATATCCATACCTGGAATTCTTCTTTAAAATACCCCTGAGTAACAGCACTTTTGTCAGTGGATGCTATAATAACTACCAGCACTTGTGTCAGTGGGCACAAAAAAACCCCCGACGTTGGTGTCGGTAGAAGCATTAATAACACCCAGTGCTAGTGTCAGTGAACACAATAATAACCCCAACATTGGTGTCAGTGGATGCATTAATAAGACCCAACATTGGTGTCCGTGGACTTAATAATAATCCCCAACATTGGTGTTATTGGACGTAATAATAACCCCCAAAATTGGTGTCAATGTATGCAATAATAACTCCCAACATTGGTGTCATTACTAGTAACCCCAACACCCATGTAGGTGGTCAGGGGAACTGATATTTAACCCCCCATGACTACCAATGTGAGGGAGGTGGATTAACTTGTGCCTTATGGTCACAAATGAAGAAGGGGGATGTGGGTTAAAATTTGACACTGATATGACCACCAATGCTTAGTGGCTGGGCAATGGGGGTTAACTTTAACTTCCACTGACCACCAATGGGGGGGCAGTAGCAGTACCCCCCATCCCCATCCTGCATTGGTGATCATGGCAGTGACATTTTAATCCACCATTCCCCCCTCTCTGCATTTGTGGTCATATACAGTGCAAGTTAACCCACCTTCCCACATTGGTGGTCATGGAGGGGTTACATCTTAGTTCCACTCAATCCCAACCCCCTCCACTGCCCAATTTTTGATGATTTCCCACACCGCTCTCTCTTCCTCCAGGCTGGGGCTTTGCTTGTACTGTGGGCAGAGGTACAGTAGAGGTACAGTAGAGTGTTCCTTTCATTGCCGGGTGCTGTAATGCTCTCTGCATTCCAGTGCCTGCATCTTGCTGCATACTTTGCATGATCGGGGCACAAGGGATGTTAAGGAGTCATTACTACATTACTGCCTTCTGGAAAATAGGTCAGGATACAGCTGCTGCGAGACAGCTGGTAGGTATGCTCCCTCTCTACAAAATCTTGTGAGTGTGAGGAGAAGACAGGTTGCCATGCAGCTCCTGCAGCTGAAAGGCTACACTAGCCTAGCTGCGGCACTGTGTATAGACACTCAAGAGGGGTTTGCTCCCCCTTATCTACGCCCCTGGAGGGATGCATGCTCCTCAGGCTGCATGCAAATATTTAATGTTGTGGGGATTTCCTCATGGACCTCATGCTGTTTTTTTTTGTGAGGTACTCCCTTAATATCTATACCAGACTCAATGGGTTTGGTATGTATTTTGGTGAGGACTCAATAAAAATGACATGCATTTTCAGCTTCTTCTGAAAAAAAAAACAGTTTAGCACCCCCATAGTATAGGTGCGTTTTTCTAGCAGGGTTTGCTAGGTGAGGTAAAATTTGGTCAGGCCTGAGTGTAAGAGCAGGTGTGAATGTTTTGATCTGGGCTGGGAGGAGAGGCTCAGGGAGGATTGAGTGGACTTGACAGATGAGGTCACCAGAACCTCCCACTTCTTTCTAGAAACCTGGGGAAGGTTTCTGGTCAGAGAGCTGGGAGATAGGTGGAGCCATCTGAAGTATTCTAGGGAGCCCTGACCAATCCCCAAGCAGGATTGGCAGGGGGCAGGCCTCCTTAAATACTCAGTCAGCCCAATCTGGGGGGAGATGTGTCAGGTGGAAGACTAGAGATTTAGCAGAGGCGCTGTGGATGCCCCTACCCGGGAAGTCGCCCCAGTCTGGGGAGGGTGACCTTGGGTGACCTTGAGGCCTGGAGGTTCGGTGCAGCCAGGAAGGTGGTGATTCCTGGAGATGCACAGGGAACAGGAGAACAGTGGAGGTGCTGCACAGTGAGAGACTTTAAAGAGATCCACCGGTTTGGTGAGTGACGGTCCCAGGGAACTGCAAGAGAAAGTGCTGGAGCAGGCTGGTAGAGGAACAGTGGACAGTCTGTGGGAGCCTTGGGAGCCAGTTCAGGGACAGGATAGTCACTGAGGAAAAGCAGGTCGTGGGACCTGGAAGAAGGATAGGCTGGGAGTTGTAGTCCATCAAAGGCCCGGCTAGCACTGAAGTACTTTTTGCTACAAATTCAGGGACCTGTGACCCCTGACTTGTAATGGGTGTTCCGGAGATTCTGCTGAGAGTAAGCCTCGCCATGTGCTAGCCGCGGTGAAGAGAAAGGAACAGAGAGGCTTGATAAATTTCCTTTCAAGCTGGAAACTAAGTGCAGTGCTGGAGAGAAGTAAAGGAGTGATGATTTACTAAGTTCAGTGCCGGAGAGAGAACAGCAGGAGAAACGGTCAGCAAGTTGAGTGCTGGAGAGTTGTGAGGAGTAACAGTAGGCAGTGGCATGGTCTGCAGTGAATGTCCGCATATACAGGAGTGTATATGGACTTCGTGGGCTATAATTCTTTGGGCATCCCACAGTCATCCCTTATCCCCATCCTAGTTATTTCCCCTGAATAAAACAACAAAAGTAAGAGCCGGCCTGGTCAGTGTCTATGGATGTGTGAAATATGGTGTGATTGAGGGCAGCTATAAGGTGACCCACTACTACCAGCCACTCTCAAGGGAGCACATGGCTACAAGAATGCTCCAAAGCTTTTCCAATACACATAGTAAAACCTTTTTAATTTGTTTATGAAATGTCATTTGCCGACACTTTTCTCCTTTGTAAATATCAGATCTACTGCAGAACTTTCTGTACATCACAGAGGTGTCCCTTCACAAGCTGGATTTTTAATGTTTCATTTGGAAATCACTGTTCATGGCTGAATGAATTTTTTAAAAAATGTATACACATTCCCCAGGGTAGTGCCCACTTCCATCCCCACCCCTATGCTTTCTTTTGACACCACTTACCTGTGGGCCCAGAAAAATTTTATTTTTATAGATTTGGCTCCTATTGATTTCAATGAGGTTCCGGTTCAACATTCAAACTTCTTTGTAACATGCCGAGCCCAGGGCAGTTCGACTCACCCCTATTGATGGGGACAAGGACCTCACCCCAAATCTTGTCT
Organism: Glandirana rugosa; assembly: GCA_018402905.1. Taxonomy (NCBI): domain Eukaryota; kingdom Metazoa; phylum Chordata; class Amphibia; order Anura; family Ranidae; genus Glandirana; species Glandirana rugosa. The sequence goes on from BLSH010335368.1 coordinate 590,752, forward strand.
CCTAAAAGGGATGTAGAATCTGGGAGCCATCTTTAGAATAAAGGGGCCTCTAGATATCTAGGTCCCTTACATTAATGAGTATGGCCTCTTTCAGAGAGCGATCCGACTGCTCAGGGGGGGTAATCTCTCCGTTGATCCCCACTAAGCAGGTGGATGACAGGTACATGTCTGCTCCGAGCTGACATGGACACAGCCTGCTGTTTTCTATAGGGCAGTTGGATGGAAACAGACAGGCAGTCATCCCATTGTCATCTGATCTGCTGGATGGATGGGGAAAGGATCCCCATTCGTCAGTGGCAGCCCGCCCATAGGGAGTGCCCGGGCACCGCCTCCCCAAAAAAAAAGTCCCCTTAAAAAAAAAACCTTTAAAAAAAAAAAGTTTGATTAACCACTTACCCACCAAGCCTGTTTCTTGAATTCTGTGCTTACCAGTTAAAAACAGTTTTTTTTGCTATAAAATTACTTAGAACCCCCAAACATTATATATATTTTTTTCCTAACACCCTAGAGAATAAAATGGCAGTCATTGTCACACCGTATTTGCGCAGCGGTCTTACAAGCTTTTTTTTTAATAAATTAATTTTTTTTAGTTAAAAAATAAGAAAACAGTAAAGTTAGGCCAATTTTTTTCCGTATTGTGAAAGATAATGTTACGTTGAGTAAAATGATACCCAACATGTCATGCTTCAAAATTGCGTCCACTCGCGGAACGGCGATAAACTTTGCAAATGAAAAATCTCCATTGGCGACATTTAAAAAATTCTACAGGTTAGCGTTTTTTTCGTTACAGAGGAGGTCTAGAGCTATAATTGTTGCTCTCGCTCTAACGATCGCGGCGATACCTCACATGTGTGGTTTGAACACCGTTTTCATATGTGGGCGGGACTTACGTATGCGTTCGCTTCTGCGCGCGAGCTCGGCGGGACTGAGCGCTTTAAATTTTTTTTTTTTTAAATTATTTATTTTGCTTTTTACTTTTTATTTTTACACTGTTCTTTTAAAAAAAAAAAAGATCACTTTTATTCCTATTACAAGAAATGTAAACATTCCTTGTAATAGAAAAAAGCATGACAGGTCCTCTTAAATATGAGATCCAGGGTCAAAAAGTCCTCAGATCTCATATTTACACTAAAATGCAAAAAAAAAAAAAAAAAAAATCTGAAAAAAGTGACAGAAGAAAAAAAAAAAACGGGCCCTTTAAGACCGTTGGGCAGACGTCATTTCTGACGTCATTTCCGCCGGCCGTGTCATGGAGCCAAGTGAGTGGCTTCAGCCGCTCAGTCGGCTCACAGACACTGGGGGGAGAGGATCGGATCACCTCCGCTGCTGCCGGAGATGAGCGGAAAGCGGCGGGGGGGGCACCTCTCCCTCCGCTGATAAAAGTGATCTTGCGGCGAATCCGCCGCTAAGACCACTTTTATCTTGCAGGGAATCGCCTGCTGAAAAAAACGGTATCTGAATGGTGCCTGCAGCTGCAGGCACCATTCAGATATCACCACTCAAACCCAAGGATGTCATATGACGTCCGCCGGTACGGAAGTGGTTAAATTAACACAGTGCACTATGGGAACCGTGACGTTGTTGCAATCACATGATTGCAGGCATCACGTTTCAATGGCAGGGTTTAATTCTGCCTTGAGGCGCTTTGCTCTGTGCCTCAAGCTGCCTATTGGCTCCTGGTATTGTCAATCAATCACCGCCGTCCAACAGACGGTGGTGATTGATCTCGGAGGAGCCTTGGCGTCACCTCCGGCCATGGAGACTGGAGAGAGAAAGCTCCAGACTTCAGGCTTCAGCACGCTTACCCGCAAGCGCTGCCTCTGCATAGAAATACCCGCTGGCTGCATGCCGAACTATGCACACTCCTGCCTGCCTGCCTATTAGATGGGGTAAGTGCGGGACCTGTCCTGACTTCTGGGGGGGGCACCGTGAACCCCTATCTGGTGACTGTATTACACTATCTGGGACCCTGTATGTGCAATACTCTGCATGGAGCTTCCTATGATATATACTATGTGCAATACTCTGCATGGAGCTTCCTATGATATATACTATGTGCAATACTCTGCATCGAGCTGCCTATGACATGTACTAGTATGTGCAATACTCTGCATGGAGCTGCCTATATGTACTATGTGCAATACTCTGCATGGAGCTTCCTATGATATATACTATGTGCAATAATCTGCATGGAGCTTCCAATGATATATACTATGTGCAATGCTCTGCATTGAACTGCCTATGACATGTACTAGCATGTGCAATACTCTGCATGGAGCTGCCTATGATATGTACTATATGCAATACTCTGCATGGAGCTTCCTATGATATATACTATGTGCAATACTCTGCATTGAGCTGCCTATGACATGTACTAGTATGTGCAATTCTCTGCATGGAGCTGCCTATGATATGTACTATGTGCAATACTCTGCATGGAGCTGCCTATGATATGTACTGTGTGCAATACTCTGCATGGAGCTTCCTGTGATATATACTATGTGCAATACTCTGCATGGAGCTTCCTTTGATATATATTATGTGCAATACTCTGCATGGCGCTCCCTATGATATATACTATGTGCAATACTCTGCATTGAGCTGCCTATGACATCTACTAGTATGTACAATACTCTGCATGGAGCTGCCTATGATATGTACTATGTGCAATACTCTGCATGGAGATTCCTATGATATATACTATGTGCAATACTCTGCATGGAGCTTCCTATGATATCTACTATGTGTAGAGTTGAGCGAACCTCTGGAAGTTCGGGTTCTGCTGGTCCGGCCGAACTTCGGGACAAAGTCCGGGTTCGGGTCCCGACAGAACCCGAACGTTCACACGGACCCCGAACTCCATTGAAATCAATGGGGACCCGAACTTTTAGGCACAAAAATGGCTGTAACAAAGTCCTGGAAAGCCCTAGAGGGCTGCAAAAGGAAGTAAAATGGGGGTAAGAGTAGGGAAGTGCCCTACAAAAAAATGGGGATAGGGAAAATAAATTAAAATCAAATAAAAAAATGGGAAGGGGGGTGGATGTGGAGTAGCAGCCTAGAGGTTGACTAGGCAGTGTAGGTGGAAGTGGCGGTGGTAGAGGAGTAGGAGGAGGTAGCCAACATGGTATTTTTTTTTGGATTGAGGCCTATTAAAAAAACCAAGTATGTGAATGGCTGTGTGAGTCCGGTGTAAATTTTTATTCTGCACAAGGTACAGACAAGTCTTGTGGGATCCATGCCAGATTCATTTTAATAAAGGTAAGCTTGTCCACGTTGGATGTGGACAAACGGCTCTGCTTGTCTGTGATAACGCCCCCTGCCGTGCTAAACACACGTTCCGACAATACACTGGGGTTGCACCTGTTCGAATGGAAATAATTTTACTTAGACCGTACCTAGGGTGTTCTGAACAGACATGGAACACGTCTTATTTTTAAATGTGGCCTGAGTGTGTCGGTAAGTGTATGAACCAAAAAAATTATCCGGAGTTAGGTTTTTTTTTATGGTACAACCGATGGAGGAGGATGAGGAGATGGTGGCGGTGAAGGTGGATGTGACGGATCAGTTGGAGATCCGACGATGAGGTGTAGGTGGGGGGAAGGGTAAAAAAATAAACTAAAATTAAATAAAAGGGATAGGGGTAAAAAAA
>BLSH010335368.1:616316-628870 GCA_018402905.1 Glandirana rugosa
TCTCTTGGACAGTGCCTGACGGGCTGTAAAAGATCCTGATGGGCTGTGACAGATCCTGACGGGCTGTGACAGTTCCTGATGGGCTGTGACAGTTCCTGACGGGCTGTGACAGTTCCTGGTGACAGGTTCTCTTTTATTGGGGGGGGGCTGTGTGCTGTGTTGTAACAGTAAACTCACTGACAAGACACTGACAGTTACTCACTGATCCCTTCTCCTCACACGATCGGTGTGAGGAGAAGCAGAGATCAGATAGTAACTGCAGGTCTCTGTTTACATTTGTGACCAGCTGTGATTGGACACAGCTGGTCATGTAGTAAACAGCCAATTTCATTGGCTGTTTACTTGGATCGGGGAAGCGCTGTGTCCAAGGGACACCCGCTCTCCCCGATTGCCGACGTGCACTCCTCCAGGAGCGCGCTTCACGCACGCTCCTGCATCTCTGCCTCTGCAGTGACCGGCTGTGTTTTGACACAGCCGATCACTTGGTAAACAGCCGATTTTATCGGCTGTTTACCCTGATCGGGGAAGGCCAGTGTCCCTGGGACACGGGCCACCCGAGATCGCCGCACTGCGCCCCCCCACCGGCGCGCGGCACTCTGTTATCCTGAGGACGTCATATGACGTCCAGTCAGGATAACTTAGCCACTTCCCGGCCGTCATTCTGCATACGGCGGTCGGGAAGTGGTTAAGCTGACCCGGCGTTACTGTAAACAAATGTTTCAAATGTAGAATAAGATCCAGCTTCACAGTGTCAGAACCTTTAAGACGGTCCCGGGAACACTGTAAGCACATTTTAGATGTAGATGTGTTCCCCAAACGAGTCACCAGGCCCTTCTGGGAGGCCAGATTTCATCCTGGCTCTCTCCAGCAAGGGTCCTCCCCTGGGTCTTCTCAATTTTGCTTGGCTTCTTCCATACTGAGCAAGACAGCCTAAGGACCACCTCAGGATTCGTAGACCCCAGACTTCTGGGCCTACTTGCAGAGCTCACTTCAGCAGCACATCCTCAGGCCAAGAGAGAGCGAGCACATGGCCCCGTCCAAATATATATCCTCTTCCAGAATGCACCAGCAACCAGGAACTTCCTACAGGGCTGGCTGTAGAAGAAATAAATATTTGTAACTCAACCTAGTTGTATTATCTCATACTGGCCTGTGGTACCAGTGACACCTACTAGTGACAGTGAGAAATTCACAACCTGAGATTAGGGAAGGACCAGATAAACTGTACAATCAATCTGAGCTGTTTATAGTCCAGCTAAAAATTAATTTTACATTATAGCCCGGTTTAGGACCAGGGGCTACACATATGTCATATATCACTCAGCTCTTTAAATGGGGTGGTGATAGAGAAGCAATATGCCACTCACCAGAGAAAAGATCCTATGCAGCCTATTTTGGCGAAAAGATCCTGTGCGTAGGCCTCATTGCTAGTGGAGGTATACTGCACTTTAATGTCTAACATCCAGATACTAGTACAGTATAATATAATAATAATAATATTGAATATTGGATATATAGGGGGTGTGATCAGTTCATTAGAATTTTTGTGGACAACATTGTCTGGATTTCATTGGGAGGGAGGTTGTGATTTTTTTTCATTTTTCTTTATCTGGAAATATTTTGCACTAAACAAAGGATCATCGTAGACATACCCCTTGGGGCAGGTAATCCTGCCAGTCTGTGTTCACAGTACTACTGTAAGGAAGGGCACCTGTAATGTAATCATGATATCTTGCACAGGAGTGAGGACCGCCCCCTGCTGTCTCCAAAAAAGAAGGATCTGTGCAGGCCGGCCAGAAGACTGCATGGAAAAAATAGATGTATTGAGCCCACCCCACGTAGGAGCCGCTGGTGAATAGGGATCCCACACCCTGCACAGCCAGGCACACATACTGTAACTCTTTAAGGACACTCTCCTATTTACACGCTCCTCTGCTTCATCCAGCAGCTCACTTGCTTGCAGAATAAAATCACAGATCCAGTTGGCACACTGTTAGTTAATCGGACAAAGGCAACAGTCAGGTGAAGCAAAGGCCCTTTACAGGCAGGGACCGCAGGCCCCTTTGGTGTGTAGAAAAAATCCCAGTGTTTAGCTACATTCCTGTGGCTACTGATCCCAGCACCACCTCTTGAGGCACTGCCAGCCCACCTGGCTGCAGCTGCCATTTTCACTAGCCCTCCTGGCTACTTCCCACAGTTCTCCCAGACTGTCTCACTCACCAACCACCTGGCTGTCTTCTCCCTGGAGATCTCCTGGATGTGCTCACTGGCTCCTGCTGTCCTCACTCTTGCTCCAGCACCCAAGCCACAGGCCTGAGGTCACCCTCCCCCTAGACTTGGGAGCTACCCTTAAGGGCCTCTGACAGCCTCCTCAGCGATCCATCTCCAGCTGCCACCCAAAATCCACACTGCCCCTGGCTTGACCCTGAGTATTTAAGAGATGCCCTCCCCCTGCCAGCGCATTTGGCCAGGGATTGGTTGGGGGTCTCATTAATACTCCAGGCAGCTCCTCCTAACCTCCCACCCATTCTTCTGGAAACTTCTCCAAGGTTCCAGCAAGTAAGGGGAGGTACCAAGAGTGCTGCCTGATGAGTCATCCAGCCTAACAATTTACCTACACTACAGAAAAACAAACCTATGTACAACCTAGCACTCTACACTAGAGGGTGCTACATGTATAATGGGAAGAAGGTGGCAGGGTGAGAGGAAAGGGGGAGGTGGGAGCAGAGTCGGGCTTTATATTCCAATCTTTATTGGTGTTTACCTGTAAACACATGATCATATTAGCATTGAATTAAACTTGCATATCCAACATACAACATTAAAAATAGGTACTGAGAATTATATCTGTAACTATGGACATTAAAATAAGTAACTCTTATGCTTATAAGAAAGGCAAGCAAAGAGACTGGAAATGGTTCACCAAAAAGGTAAGTAGCATACCTTTTGAGTATGACTGAGAGTAGTGTAAAAATAGACAAAAAGAGGCCAAACACATTATCAGTGCCGCAAAAGCACAGAAAGAGGAGGAAATTGCTAAGTCTATTAAGAAAGGAGATAAAACCTTTTTTAGGTACATTAGTGACAGAAGGAAAAATACAATGGGATCACTAAAATGAAAACTGGGCACAACACATATGTTGAGGGAGACCAGAATGTAGCAAACCATTTAAACAATTACTTCTGTTCAGTCTTCTCAGAAATAGACTGCACTAATGATAACAAGTTAGGGAATCATATTGGTTCTAGTAATGATGGTTCATTTCTTGGATTTCTGGAGACAGAGGTAGCAGAGGAACTGGCTTGGTTAAAGCTTAATAAAGCAATGGGCCCTGATGGTATTCATCCCAGAGTTCTAAGAGAACTTCAAGATATAGTTGTTGGACCATTAACAGATCTTTTTAATCAATCTCTTCTAACAGAAGTTCCCCATAATTGGCGGATAGCTAATATTGTACCTATCCACAAGAAGGGCAGCAAGGTAGAAGCTGGCAATTACAGGCCAGTGAGTTTAACATCAATTGTAATCAAGGTAATGGAATCACTTCTGAAAAGAAGGATTATTGATCACCTAAAAATACACAGCTTGCTGGACCCAAAGCAGCATGGCTTTACTGAGGGCAGATCGTGTCAGACAAATCTGGTTGAAATTTTTGACTATATTACCAGTGTTTTGGACCAGGGTGGTTCTGTGCACATAGCGTATCTTGATTTCAGCAAGGCATTTGACACAGTTCCACATAATGATCTAATACAAAAGTTGTACAAGCTTCGACTTAACCCTTGGGTGGTTCAGTGGATATGCAGATGGTTAAAGGATAGATCCCAGAGTGTGGTTGTAAATGGGGTTCACTCAGAACAGAGACCAGTCTCTAGTGGGGTACCACAAGGCTCTGTACTGGGTCCTGTTCTATTTAACCTATATGTAAGTGATATAACTAAAGGTTTGTTGGTCAAGGTATGTCTCTTTGCTGATGATACAAAGGTGTGTAATAGGGTTGACATCCCTGGAGGTGTCTGTAATTTGGAACATGATTTGGCATTGCTGGAAGATTGGTAAAAGCAGTGGAGACTGCAGTTCAATATTTCTAAATGTAAAATAATGCATCTAGGGAAAAAGAATCCCCTTAGAGAGTACAACATTGGGGGTACAGTGTTAGCCAGCACTACAGAAGAAAAAGATTTGGGGGTGCTTATTTCAGATGATTGCAAAATGAGCAAACAGTGTGACCAGGCAGTGAGAAAAGCAAATAGAATTCTGAGATGTATCAGTAGAGGGATCACCAGCAGGAGGAAGGAAGTTCTGATTCCTCCTATATAGATCTTTAGTGAGACCTCACTTAGAATACTGTGTCCAGTTCTGGAGACCTCACTTACAAAAAGATATTGATAAGATAGAACGAGTTCAGAGACGGGTAACAAAAATGGTGAAATGTCTGGGGGATAAAACATATCAAGAGCGACTTCAGCGACTTAATATGTACAGTCTGGAGGAAAGAAGGGGAGACATGATTGAAACCTTTAAATACATTAAGGGGGTGAATAAGGTTCAGGAATGAGGTCTTTTCAATGTGAAACCAAAATCAAGAACACGGGGACATGACCTCAAACTAACTGGTGGGAAGTTCAAAACTAATCTTAGAAAGTATTATTTTACTGAAAGGGTGGTTGATGATTGTAATAAACTACCAACAGAGGTTGTGAGACAATCAACAGTAAATGGCTTCAAACATGCTTGGAATAAACATAAATCTATAGTCAGACAATGAGGTTAATGTGAAAACAAAAAACAAAAAAAAATAAAAATAAAAAATATAAAAAAATAAATAAAAAGGGGCAGACTCGATGAACTACTCAGTCTTTTTCTGCTGTCACTTTTCTATGTTTCTATGTTTCTTAAATAGCTGTAAAAAATCCACACAGATTGAGACAGCGTCATTCTTTATTGTAAAACACTGTCCTCAAGTAACTCAGTAATTACCATTGGATTTTTCACTGTAAATATATGCACATGTTGTCTCTGGATAAAATATTGCATTTTCTTTCATTTTCATTGCACTACAATATGTATTTATGAACATATTATAATTGAATCCTTCCCAACTGATAATTGCTTATGTCTGTTTTAATATGCACTGTGTCTGCCAATTATGTGTGGTAACTGAGTAATGAATTTTCAGAAATGAAACCTGGTAGCTGGTGCCTGTGTTTTTACATTCGTTGTAAACTGTCCTTAGTATTGTTGGAACTATATAGGGTTGTCCGAATACCGATACTAGTATCGGTATCCGGGCCGATACTGAGCATTTGCCCGAGTACTTGTACTCGGGCAAAATGCTCCGATGCCTTATCCGATACTTGGACCTTCAACACATCCTGTAGAGACACACAGAGGGAGGGGATCATATAAGGCACCCCCCACCTGGAGAAGGGGTAATAACAGTGATTAACGTTCTCCTTCCTATAACTACTATTCCCACACTTCTAATAATAGGAGTGATGGGAACTCCGGAAGGGGGTATGGACCCCCACCCCAACGAGCCCATAATAACCATTACCAGTATAATCAAGGCCGGCCGAAACCTCAAAAAGGGTCATATAACAATAGACCCTATTACCAATCTCCGGCCACCCCACATTACCCTGTGCATACTTCTAACAGGTATTCTCCCTTGTATGACGAAGGTCAACACTTTTTATACCAGGATGATAGATATGACATGAATAGATCCCCATTCCGGTACAATTCTAATCAACCTCCACCCCCCCTCCCCCCCTCTGGTTTTTCCCTTGGCCAATCCCACAAGGAAAAGAGGCCCAGACACGAGAGAGGGGCTAGAGGGGGGAGGAAACACAAGAGAGGAAAAAAGAGTGCGCACTTAACTTCCTCATCTGGTATCTTCAACCTAAGTGGAAAAACCCTAACGCAAGAAGAGACCAATGTGCTCAATAGAGGTCTCAAATTCGCTCTTCCTAAAAAATTTAATAAATTTGACACCTTTATAGATGTAAAAAAATTTGTGAGAAAAATTAACATTCAAAGATATCTCATTACAAACCCCACTAGGTCTACACTCAATAATAATCCTTCAACACATTCAAGTTTGAGTAACCCCTCTACCTTTAACCCTCCGGGCACTACAGCCCCTTCCATCAAGGTTTTTGAGGATCTTGTTTTGCGTGATTTGGATCATTTACCAATAAAAAAATGTTATGCTCCCATCTCTCTAAAACAGGGTGTTGAAAGTCTTTGCAATAACAAAGATTTGATTATTAGACCAGCGGACCAGGAGGCATAGTGGTTATGGACAAAAAGGATTACATGACTGAAATGAACAACATTTTAAGTGATGTTAATACCTATCAACCCCTGGCCTCCAACCCCACCAACAAATACAAGGGTGAATTGACTAGAATAATTAATAAAGGTTACCATGAGGGAATTCTAAATAAGAAGGAAAAACATTTTCTTATACCTATGTGCCCTAGGATTCCCACCATTTATTTTCTACCAAAGATCCATAAGAGTCTTGAACACCCACCTGGTCATCCCATTATTAGTGGGATTGATTCCATTACTTCTCGTATTGGTAAATATATTGACCATTTTTTACAACCACATGTGGTTCGAATGCCCTCTTATTTGAGGGATACAAAAGATACTATTCGAAAAATAGGGGAAGTTGAATTACTTACAGGAGATATTATTGCAACAGCTGACGTCTCTTCCCTTTATACAAGTATTTCACACGATTTGGGTCTGGAGGCTGTCAGACATTTCCTTATGCAAGATATTTCTTTATCAGAATCACATAGGGATTTTATATTGAGCTTGGTGGTATTTGCCACCAAGCACAACTATTTTTGGTATGATCAGAATTTTTATACACAATGTAAAGGTGTGGCCATGGGAGCAAAGTTCGCTCCCTCTTTGGCTAATTTATTTTTGGCCAAATGGGAGGAGGATGTCGTCTATGCTCATAACCGATCTGAGCTTATTTTCTGGGCCAGGTACATCGACGACATCCTCCTCCTGTGGCGCGGTGATTTGGAATCCTTAAATTCATTTTTCGCCATGCTGAACACTAATGATAGGGGTATTATTCTGACTTTGGAAAGCAGCAATACGAACATTCATTTTCTGGACCTTGACATCAATATCAGTAATGGTCAACTCACTACTATGACCTTTTTTAAACCTACCGACAGAAATGGTTTTATTCCTACTGACAGTTGTCATTTTAAACCATGGCTGAAATCTATCCCCAAAAGTCAGTTCATTAGACTAAGGAGAAACTGTTCGGACACTAAGAAGTTTACTGAACAAGCTTTGATTTTAAAGGAAAGGTTTTTAGAAAAAGGTTACCCTGAGAAGGAGTTGGACAACGAGATACAAGTTGTTACTGGTATTGATAGAACTAAATTATTGTCAGACAAACCAAAGACCCTAAAACATGATGCCAAGTGGTCTTTTTTTACAGGATATTCCATCCAACATAGGCAAATCAAAAATGTTATTAAAAAACATTGGAATGTCCTACGTAATGATCCAATTCTTTGCCCACTCCTACCAGAGAGACCTCAAATCACTTATAGGGGTGTACCCTCACTTAGGCACAAACTAGCACCTAATGTGATTAACCCACCTAAAAAATTGTCGTTTTTTCAAAATACTAATGGGTATTTCAAATGTCAAAAATGTCGGGTCTGTAGGATGAATAAATGCAAAAAGAGAAATATTCCCAGCTTCACTACCACTACTGGTCGAACATATGATTTAAAATCATTCAGCACTTGTGAAACAAAAAACGTTGTTTACCTTCTGACTTGTCCCTGCCGTAAACAATATGTGGGGAGAACTACCAGGTCTTTTAACGTTAGAGTAAATGAACCCATAACGAACATCCTAAAGGGTAAAACCAATCATAGTGTACCTAAACATTATTTAAAACACCATGATCGAAACCCTGAAGGGACTTTGTTTCAAGTTATTGATAAGTATGTTCCCCCCTGGAGGGGAGGCTGGATTAAAAGAGGTATTTCACAATTGGAAACTTTTTGGATTTATTCCATTAAAAGTTATTACCCATATGGAATGAATGTTGATTGGGACATCAATTCTTTTATCAACAAAGCCTGATTTTCTCTGTCCCTTCATTTCTATTGACAGCATATCTTTTATTTTTTAATTTTATTTTTAATTTTTAATTGTAATACAGTCTCATGTCCTTTAAGATCTATTTTGGTATTACTTTATCATCTTGTCACACATATATTCTTCTTATATTGTCTGATCATACCTTCATTTTTATATATTTTTTATATTTTTAAATTGTCTTATTTAGAAACCACTGTTTCCACTTTTGGGCGCCTTTTGATATCTGCTGAATACCCCTGATTTTTTTGTATCTTTTATGATAAATCTATTGTATTTTTTAAGATATTTACAATATTTTTATCTAATTCATATTTTTCAAATTCGCTTTCCTTGTGATTTTTATATGCTAATGTTTGCTTCATTCATTTTAATGTGTGCAACGCAGGTCTTACTTTATCTGAAATTTGGCGTCTTAAAGATTATTTTAATTATAGTTTTCACTTACACACTAATTTTTTAAAAAAAATGTTCTACTCCTGCGGGTATGCATATATTGTGGCTGCATACTGGCTCATTTAGATTCTATAATATTCTTTGTCATACGCACATATATACTTATTTTCTCACAGGTGCTTTTATTATTTGTATATAGTAATCACCTTATTCTTTTGCACTCACTACCTTTATCAATATTAGGCATTTTGATTATAACATATTACACTTTTCTTCACTTAGTTCCCGTGTCAGATCTGGGAACCATACACTGTTAGATGAGAAACGCACAATCGGGCTCAGTTGCGTTTACTCTGACGTTCTTTGCTGACACTTCCTTTGATACAGGAAGTGACGTGGACGTTAATTATACATGGAGTGATGTGCGGCTTTGGACACGTAGGTGTTTGCCGGCTCTATTCACTTCCTTTTCCGGATCATCTTTAAGCTGTCCTGCTGAGTCTTATTTATTTATTGGATTCATGTGTTTTTCTCTCACACAACATTTATATTCTTTTCTTCTGCCGGTTTCAGCTTTACACATGCTCACTATTATTTGTTCTTCACATATTGACACACATCTTGTTAAGTTTAAATAAAATTTTTTTCCCTTCCGGATTATCCTCACCCAAATGAACACAGCTTATGTGAAAGAGGCGTGGAATGCACGCCGATGACGCCATTTTAAAACCAAAGGCAGACTTCCGTTTTTTGCCCCCTAGGGGCGGTGATTGTATATTTTAAATATTTATTATAAATAGGAGTGACGACGGGGGGGGAATACCCCAGATGACGGCTGTGTGAGCCGAAACGCGTCGGGTTCCCTACTCCTCCTGTCACTTTGTTTTTATCCAGAGCTCTTTTTATACCTTACCAATGTGAGTATTAATAATCCCTTGTGTTTGAATAAAGTCTATTTTTGAAACGGTATCACACTATGTTGGCCTCTTTCCTCTCATGTCATATGTGCTGAACATTGGATCAACCGTGTGGAGCACTCTTGAGACGATTTGGAGCCTCTTGCCTTTCGATCATTTTCCGTTTCAATATTGCCCATGATGATCTGTCCATGATGACCTGTGGATGTCCATGCCCATGATGACCTGTCCATGATGACCTGTAGATGTCCATGTCCATGACTACCTGTCTATGATGACCTGTGGTTACCATTACCTTCTGAGTGGATTGTGACCCCTGCGTATGTTCTACCTGAGTCTGGTAAGCTTACATCTTTACTAGAATCCAAGGTTCACTATGATGTCCATTTGATGAAGATCACCTAAAGATTTACTACATATGCCTGTTGCCCTCTTACCGGTTGTTTTTCGCTGTGGTTATTTGAGGGTGTGCCCTCTTGACTCGCATTTGCGAGCTTATAGTGAGACTTGGAAGAGACTTTAAGACCTTGTCACTATTCCTTTTAAAGGAGGAATATTTATTATTAATTTTTTTATTTTGATTGTGTTGTATATGTAGTTTACCTACTTCATATCTTTCCAAGTTACTAGTTTTGGGCGCTGCATTTATTCTACTACTTTGCTTGAACAATTTTTTGATCTATTGTTTTTGCGAGCAGCCAGGACTAATACTATTCATAATATTTTTCATACCTCATTTTATGTCTGATAGTGGGCGCGGTTAATTTTTATAATATAGTTGTACGTTTCCTGTTTGTTACTGTTTTTATCATGTTTTCTTTGCAGCTATGTAATTTTTTTGTTAATGCTTACCTGTAATGTTTTATTGTTAATGTGTTTTACAATTTTTTTTCTGCTTAGCAGGTATGTAATTTTTTTAAGTTACTGTGTTTTATTAATTGTTTATTCCTTTTCAGGTACGCCATTCAGCCGCAGCACTGATTTACTAATGTGACAGCAAAAGCGTTTGCTCCCACCATTCATAAAGCAGCGACTCCAGCACTGCTGGCGGTGATTTCACCACCACAGTTAACAAAAGAGCAAATATACCGGAGCATAGGGGCAGTGGGTGGAAATTGGGGCGGATTGCCCCTATGCTCCGGTAAGTGGCTATGCCCACCATTAGAAGTGGGAGGATGAAGGGAGGTTTTCTAATGGTGGGCATACCCATCAATTGATTCTTTTTTTCATGAAAAAAAGAACATTACAATATATGCCCAACAAGAACCAGCGACATACTAGTGTGTTGCTGGTCTTCTCAGGCTATCCTGTCCCACCGGGGAATGTGAGAATGCAGCTCGTGGTTCCGTCAGCTGACCATAGAGCTGATTGAAGACTAGAATGGCTCCAATCATCTCCATAGCCTAAGAAACCGGAGGCTACGAGCATTTTGTGACTTCGGTTTCGCCAGATATAAACAGCGCCATTGGGAAATTGGGGAAGCATTTTATCACACCAATTTTGGTGTGGTCAGATGCTTTAAGGGCTGGGGAAAGATCTAGAGTTTAGTAGACCACAAATTAAAAAAAAAAAAAAAAATATGCGACAATAACTATTTTTATCAATCGGGGATATTTAAAATTCGTGTGAATAAAAATAAAAATGATAAAAAAAGATGAAAGGGACAGTGTAAAAATAAAATAAAAAAGCAAAATGAATAATTAAAAAAAAAAAAAGCACCCCTGCGCCCCGTGCACGCGCGCAAAGATGGACGCAAGCGCCAGTCTCGTGTTGTATGTAAACAACAATTTCACCATGCATGTGAGGTATCAACGCGAACATCAGATCGAGGGCAGTAATTCTAGACCTCCTCTGCAGAGCTGAAGTGGTAACCTGTAAAGGCTTTTAAAAATGTATATAGTTTGTCGCCGCTTCGTGGGTGTGCGTCATTTTTAAAGCATGTCATGTTTGGTTTCTATGCACTTGGCATGAGATCAACTTTTATATTTCACCAAAAGTCTGGGCAAATAGTCTGTTTTTGTGCATTAAAATTCAAAAAAGTGTTTTTTTTCTCCAAAAATTGCATTTGAAAAATTGCTGCGCAAATACTTTCTGAAAAAAAAATGTAAGACCCACTATTTTAATCTGTAGGGCCTCTGCTTTAAAAAAATATATAATTTTTGGGGGTTCAAAGTAATTTTCTAGAAAAAAAAGTATTTTTTTCCTGTAAACAAAAAGTGTCTGAAAAGATGGTGGATCAAGTGGTTAGAAGAGTGGGTGATGTTCGGCATAACATGCCAGGACAGTTCAAAACCCCGCCAAATGACACCATTTTGGAAAGTAGACACCCCAAGCTATTTTCTGAGAGGCATGTTGAGTCCATGGAATATTTGATTTTTTTACACAAAGTTGTCACTGAAATGATATATTGCTCACACATGCCATGGGTATGTGTGGAATTGCACCCCAAAATACATTCTGCTGCTTATCCTGAGTATGGGGATACCCCATGTGTGAGACTTTTTGGGAGCCTATCCGCGTACGGGACCCCGAAAACCAATCACCTCCTTCAGGATTTCTAAGGGCAAAAATTTATGCCTTTACCTCACACTACCTATCCAGGTTTCGGAGGCCATGAAATGCCCAGATAACAAAAAAACCCCCCAAATGACCCCATTTTGGAAAGTAGACACCCCAAGCCATTTGCTGAGAGGCATGTTGAGTCCATGGAATATTTTATATTTTGCCACAAGTTTCCAGGAAATGACACCACCTTCAGGCTTTCTAAGGGCATAAAATGGTGATTTTACTCCTCAGTACCCATCACGGTTTTGGAGGCCCTGAAATGTAAAGGTAGCACAAAACCCCCCCAAATGACCCCATTTTGGAAAGTAGACACCCCAAGGTATTTGCTAAGAGGCATGGTGCGTATTTTGCAGCTCTCATTTGCTTAGGAAAATGAAGAAATAAACAGATTTTTTTTTTTACTTTTTTCAAATTTCAAAACTTTGTGTCAAAATGTAAGATCTGCAAAATATTCAAAATACTTCTCAGCAAATAGCTTGGAGTGTCTACTTTCCAAAATGGGGTCATTGGGGGGGGGGGGG
>BLSH010335368.1:628880-643405 GCA_018402905.1 Glandirana rugosa
GGGGGGGGGGGGGGGGTTGTGCCATCTGGGCATTCCATGGCCTCCGAAACTGTGATAGGGAGCGAGGAGTAAAATCACCTTTTTACGCACTTAGAAAGCCTGGAGGCGGTGATTGGATTTTGGGGTCCCGTACGCGGCTAGACTGCCAGAAAGTCTCACATATGTGGTATCCCCTTATTCAGAAGAAGCAGCAGAGTGTATTTTGGGGTGTAATTTCACATATACCCATGGCATGTTCAAGTAACTTATCATTTAGTGAGAACTTTGTGAAAAAAAAAATTGTAATTTCCCCGAAACTTGTGGCAAAATATAAAATATTCCATGGACTCAACATGCCTCTCAGCAAATAGCTTGGGGTGTCTGCTTTCCAAAATGGGGTCATTTGGGGGGGGGGGGTTGTGCTATCTGGGCATTCCATGGCCTCCAAACCTGAGATAGGTAGTGTGGGGTGAAGGCATAAATTTTTGCCCTTAGAAATCCTGAAGGAGGTGATTGGTTTTCGGGGTCCCGTACGCCGATAGGCTCCCAATAAGTCTCACACATGTGGTATCCCCATACTCAGGAGAAGCAGCAGAATGTATTTTGGGGTGTAATTCCACATATACCCATGGCATATGTGAGCAATATATCATTTCAGTAACAACTTTGTGACATTTTTTTTTTTGGTCATTTTTCAATCACTTATGACAAAAAAATAAAATATTCACTGTCCTCAACATGCCTCTCAGCAAATTCCTTGGGGTGTCTACTTTCCAAAATGGGGTAATTTGGGGGGGGGGGGGTTTGTACTGCCCCACCATTTTAGCACCTCAAGAAATGAGATTGGCAGTCATAAAATAAAAGCTGCGGAAATGCCAGAAAATGTACCCTAGTTTGTAGACGCTATACCTTTTGCGCAAAGCAATAAATATACGCTAATTGGCTTTTTTTTTACCCGAGACATGTGGCTGAATGCATTTTGGCAAAAATTTATGACTAAAATTTAGTTTATTGTATTTTTGTAATAACATAAAGTTGAAAATATCCATTTTTTTCAAACTTTCTATTGCTTTTTTGTTTATATCGCAAAAAATAAAAAGCGCAGTGGTGAACAAATACCACCAAAAGAAAGCTCTATTTGTGGGGAAAAAATTATGCAAATTTCGTTTGGGTACTGTATTGCATGGCCACGCAATTACCATTTGAAGCTGCGCAGTGCCAAATTGAAAAAAGTGCTCCGGTCCTAAAGCTGGAAATCGTTCCGGGGCTGAAGTGGTTAAAATTGCTGATGCATGAAAACGATACTGCAATCGCAGTATAGCAGAACACTGGTAGCAATCAGCAAGGGGCTCCCCATAGTAGATGGGCCTTTTTGGTTCATTAGGCTCTGGCCTGGCTGTTCACATACATGTTCTGACACTGGAGAGCCTCTCACCTGGCTGCAGATCACTTGCCCAGCTATTTATACCTCATCAAGTATGGCCACTGATGCTGCTGATTGAAGGAAGCAGATACTGTAAACATAGCTTCCCTGGGCATGTCCAGAAGCCTATTGATTAGAGAGAAAAGAGATAAAGGAACCTGTACCTGCATATGTTTATGTCTGCTCCTCGTGGATCATTATTATGTAATGTGAAGAGCTTAAAAATGTTTCCTTATTTGTAAAGTGTGTTTTTATAGATATGGTTTGTGAATGGTCAATAGGTAGGAGAGAATTAGCTATTTGTTGAGGCATCTTCAAATAATTCCTGTAATGCTGCAATCCAGAGTTAGGTCGTTGCAGAATCAAAAGCAGCTTAAGCCTGGTACACATTATCAGTTTATCTTTGTTCAACCCAGCGGGCTGCTGAGGAGCTTAGGAGCTGTACTAACTATCCGATGTAGTACAGTGATCTCCCCGCTGAGCTATTGTGTTCTGCCAGGGGCATGGTCCCACATGCCAGAACACACCGGTCAACGCTCACAGCCATTGGTTGCCAGCGCTGATCAGATGCTAATCTGATGCTGGTTTTCCAGCATGCCCGTTGGACAGAAGCTGGCTGGTCGGCCAGCTTCTGACGGACATTCTGGCGTACACATGGGCTAATATTTGCCCGTGTGTACCGTGTGTATGTGGAGTAGAATATGTTATAAATAAGGAAAACACTTCAGGTTCCGGCACTGCATTCGAGAGCAGCGAGACACAGTGGCTCCACTTTTCCCCGGCCACAATCATCCTATAAATACCGGCTACGTTCCGCAATTCAGACACAGCTGCCAAACACGACACCTGCCCTCGATGGAACGATTCCGGTCGAACTCTCGCTCCAGTTCACCGAATCCTCCCCGCTCAACACCACCGAGCCTCCACCCAGAAGGCGACGGAAAGCGTGGATATGGACCCACTAGAGGCAAACGACATTCCCCAGCCTGAAGCCTATGAAAATATAGCTCAAGCCCTGATCTTCCCTAAAATAACCATGGCAGTGGACATAGCCATTGCATCGGGCATAGCACAGGGGGACAAGAGCACAGATTAACAGGCGCTGGATGCAGGAATTCAACCCTGGAAGATGAGGTATATCAGCATGATGGCACTCTCCAGCAACACTCCAAAATTCATACCTTTATCCAGGTAAAGCTGGAGGACCTGGAAAAGACATCCTGCAGGAACAACCTATGGATCATAGGCCTTCCGGAATCCTATCAAACAAACTCCTTGCTTCAACTATGTGCCTCCGCCATTCCTGAGGCCCTGGGCCTCCCAAACCAGTGTGCAGCTGAACGAGCACACAGGATGGGTGCACCGGACCCAAACTGCAAGTCACCCAGGCTTGTGATAGTCAAATAAATAAGTAATACTGTGATCCCTGCTCAGCTGAATATAACTTAATAATGGAAGGACCATGATAGTAAAACATACACTAGTATCAGCTTGTTATAAACCAACAGAATAATAGACACAACCACAGATCTGTTATTTAAAAGGACAGATGAGCCTTCTAAAAAATGTTTGTGTAAGTTTTTTTTAAGACAATTTCAGAAATGTATGACACAACAGGAAAACCTGAAAATAATATAGTAAGCTAACACTTGTCATGCCACATAACAACTTTCATGAGGACATTGTTGTATTCTTTATAATTATTCCTTATAACTTTGCCTTTGTTTTAAATTAAAACCTTTTTTACATGTAGCAGAGTAACCAGCAATAATTGTTTTTCATAGTTTGTATATTGAAAGGTGTGTAGCTGTTTTCTGAAAATGATAGAGGCATGAAATGCCCTGGCAGCAATTTAAGCTAATAAAAATACAATGATAGGGTATTTTTCATTGCAAAGTACTGCCAAACCCATTTGTCAAAATATAAAAGAAGACAGTGTCTGTAACTCAGAACCATCTTCTTGAATTTGTGCTGCATCCAGTACTTTATCTCATCATGTCTTGTTTACTTAACCACAGTAGCTCTAGCTACAGAAATTTTAGCTCTTCTTCAATGCCAAGAAATAGACAAGGTGGTTGCTCTTCAAGAATTGCCAGTGTAGGGTCAAGGATACAATCACAATACAGCAGAAGTGCTTACAATCTTGGTTCTGGAAGAGCTCCAAAGATTTCAGTTGCAAGTCATAGCACTGGAATGAGCGGATATGGTGGGGCAGGTTATGGAGGTGGTTATGGATCCGGCATGGGATCTAGATATGGCTTTGGTGGATCCAGCTCTGGTCGAGGTGGCTTTGGAGGTGCTGGCTTTGATGGAGCTGGTTGTGGTGGAGCACAGAGCATCACAAATGTCACTGTCAATGAAAGTCTGCTGGCACCCCTCAATTTAGAGTTCGACCCAAATATTCAGAGAGTCAGGAAGGAAGAGAAAGAACAAATCAAATCCCTGAACAACAAATTTGCCTCTTTCATTGACAAGGTATGATAAGCTAAGTTCACATTTATTTATGTGTCAGAATTTACCATGAACTTATGTGAGAAATATGGATGCAGATCATTTACATAATAAAATATAATTGTATTTATGTGTTTATCTATAATATAAGTGTGTTATTTGTTATTTGTATAGTGTACTACTAAACCTTGCTAAACAAATGATAAAATATTGTTTTCTTAATCCCACAGGTTCGATTCTTAGAACAGCAAAATAAGATGCTGGAGACAAAATGGGATTTTCTGCAAGACAAAAAGACTGTGAAAAGTAACATGGAACCACTTTTTGAATCCTTTATTAACAATCTTAGGAGGCAATTGGATTGTTTGGACAATGAAAGGTCACGTTTAGAAGCAGAGAAGAAGAATATGGAGGAATTAGTAGAGGAATTTAAAAATAAGTATGATGATCTACTTTAAAAATCTTAATGGTGATGTAAGACACTGTAAAATAATTCACAATTAATTGTGTTTACTTGTATCTTTAGATATGAAGTTGAACTGAATAAGCGTACAGCTGCAGAAAATGAATTTGTGGTACTTAAAAAGGCATGTGATTTTCATTACTTAGGCATCTAACCCACAAACGTCAAAAAATGTATTGCTGAACTGTGCTCACCAATATCTTTTACAGGATGTTGATGCAGCTTTTATGAACAAGACTGAACTCCAGGCTAAGGTTGACTCTCTCAATGATGAGCTCAACTTCCTAAGGACAGTGTATGATTTGGTAAGTAAAAACCTTAGTACAGAATCTGAGAAAAAATTAAAAAATGAAGATAAATTTACAACCTTTCTCAGCATGAAAACCACATTTAAAGAGGACCAGACCTATGGAAGATGTGGCAAGCAGAGGGTAGGCTAGTCACCATCATTGACTCCCTGCAGCTGGTCTTCTCCCATTACTAATTTAGCATTTCTTGTTCTGTACTGTACCTGTGTGTGGAGCAAGCCATCATGGCAGAGGATTTTGGTTTTGATTTCTCACATCAGAGCTTCACCTCTGATGACTGGGGGTCTGATAAATGATGGTGGAATGTTTAAAAAGCAGGAGGAGAGAAGGAAGTAATGTATATTCACAGAAATAAAAAAAAAACAGAAGCAGTGGGATGCATGCACAGCAGGTCTTCATATATGGCAGTTTTCTCTCCAGCAAGTAGAACAGTAATGATAACACCAAATCTTACTAAATTCCTGTCTAACTGGCATTTTCTCCTTTAACAGGAAATTTGTCAACTGCAGTCTCAAATCTCAGACACCTCTGTCATTGTGTCCATGGATAACAGCCGTGGCTTGGACATGGATTCTATCATTCATGAGATCAAAGCTCAGTACCAAGAGATTGCTAACAAAAGCAGAGTTGAAGCAGAATCCTGGTACCAGTCCAAAGTAAGTACATCCTAGACAATGTCATTCCCATAAGTATTCTGACGAAGAAAAGCATGAAATAATTTTGTTAGACTGCAAAAATTATAATATGCTTTCACAACTCCAGTTTTACTTACACTGTATACAGATAACTGACACACCACATTGTGCATTGTGTAACACATTCAAACCAGCAATGTGTTACCTTGTAATTTGGTCAAATTATTCTCTACAGTATGAAGAGCTGAAGAACACAGCAGGAAAACATGGCGATGATCTGCGCAGCACAAAGAATGAAATTGCTGATCTCAATAGAGCTGTCCAAAGGCTCAAAGCAGAGATTGAAAATGTTAAAGCTCAGGTATGGATTTTCATTATATTTGATAACATAAATCATTCTATTATGAGATATGGCCTAGACTGAATGATAATGCAAATAATGCCAAAAGCATTGTATATTATCATATTTATTATTATTGGTTTAATTTAGAGAACAAAACTAGAATCTGCCATAGCACAAGCTGAAGAACGTGGTGAGATGGCTATTAAGGATGCAAGACATAAATTGGCTGATCTGGAAGACGCATTACAGAAGGCCAAGCAGGACATGGCTCGTCAGCTGAAGGAATATCAAGAACTGATGAACACCAAATTGGCTCTGGATCTTGAAATTGCTGCATATAAGAAACTGTTGGAAGGAGAAGAGTGCCGGTGAGTGCATAACACCCATATTCACAAAGGGAGAATATATAGGCTTCCATTGCTGATCACTGCTTTGGAAAGGTCTGATTGTCTGGTTGTACTCCTGCAGTTTCCTCATTGTCCCTTAATAGACTCAAGACAAAAAAAACATGAAACCATGTGGTCTCAGCTAAACTCTTAGACAGAGTAAGATGAGATTATGTAGAAAAGGGGATGCATGAATTCTCATTCCTTCCTATGGAACATATCTATTTACTATAGAAGTTAGCATTGTATGTTACAATAGAAAGAATCAAATATAACCCTTTTTAATTTTAGGGCAACACACCCAGTGACATTTCCATCTTGCTTTTGAAGCTAGCACTATGTGTCACTGGGTTCTGAGTGCTGCTTTGTATCTGCCTTTTCCAGATATTATCAGCAAAATTCTAAGTAATACACAGAAAACTTCATCTTTACTAGACATTACATTGATAACCTTTAGATACTTGAAGAGAGACTGCTACTTTTCCTATTCAGGGCAAGTGACAGTGCCTGATGGTGACACAGGTGAATCAGGCAGCAGTGAGAGCCATTGGCTCCCGCTGCTGTCAGTCAAATCCTGTGAGGAGGAAGCAGGAGGCATGGCCAAGCTGCATTGTGTGTGTCTATGAACATGCACAGTCTGGCTCAGTAGCACGTCTGCACATGTGCCTCTATAGTACATGGCTTGCAGGAGAGGAGGAGCAAAGAGCATTGCTGGGAACTCCAAAAGAAGAGGTAAGGGGTCGCTCTGTGAAATACCATTGCTAAGAGCAGGTAAGTATACCATCTATATATATTATACATTTTAAGGGGCATATTTATAAAGCGGTAAATTCACCAAATATTCACTGCAGATAAATCTTTCTGGTGCATATGTGTTAGATTAGAAGGATTGATTCACCACTTGTAAATGTCAAATGCCACATCTGTTACTTTATTAATATGCCCCTAAAATTTGGGTGCCAGCTTAACATCAACAAAAATGTGCTATAGAAAATAATAATACTAATAATTACATATACAGTATGACATTGTTTTCTGTAACACTAAAGTGTGCATGTTTATTTTCAGGCTTTCTGGAGAATGTGCTGGATCTGTTAAAATATGTAAGTAGTTTAGATGTAATTGTATTTCAGTTCATTTCATTAATGCCTGTTATGTGGGTTAATGTCTTTATTTGGTGATGCATATTTTAAAATCCTCTTCACACAGCTGTTGTTTCATCCACCATTGGAGGATCCTTTTCAGGTGGCTCCCACGGTAGTTCCCATGGTGGCTCCCACGGTGACAGAGGAAAGAGCTCTGGAGCAGGTTTTGGAACAGCAAGTGTCAGCGGAGGCATGAGCAGTAGCCGCTTCACAAGTTCGGGTGGTGCCAGCTCCATCAGCAGTACTGCTAATCGAGGATATGCCTCTGGTGCAGGAAACACCAGCTCTGGTGGAGGATACACTAGCTCTGGTGCAGGACACATGAGCTCTGGTGGAGGATACACCAGCTCTGGTGGAGGATACACCGGAGGAACCAGCTCAAGCTCAGCTACCATAACAAGAGCCACCTCATCAAGCTCCTCAAGTTCAAGGAAGATCTAAACTAATACTTAGGCTTCTCTTTCACATTACTGCTTTACCTTTTCTGCTTAACCTATTCTGCCTTAAGTAATAGATGTTAGATGGCCAGTTACAGTTTCAATGTCCTGAAGAATATTAACTGTACAGATTACCCTGAAATATACCGATAATTAGATTACTTAACAAATTCACTTTTGCAGAAAAATGAATTATTATTAAAAGCCATTCAATGCATTTGCTGTCATTGCCAGCAGACACTTAAAAATTTAAAACAAAACAAAAAAGATGGAAACGACACCACCGTTTGTTAATCTTTAGTTGGATTTATTACGTAATAAAATGATCAATTACATTTGATTCTCTGCAAACTGTTTCCTTGTATTCCTTATTCAATAAACTTCAGCTCATTAAAAAAAAAAGATAATTGTCTATTGTTTTCCTTGAAGTTACATAGTTATATGGTTTATAAGGTTGAAAGGGTCCATCCAGTTCATCCTATGTGTATGTTAATTTTAATACCTAACAATTCTCATGGCCCTGTATATTCTGCTTCCTTCGGAAGACATCCAAACATTTTTTGAAGTTGTTGACTATGCCAGCTAGTACCATATCCTGGGGGAGGGAATTCCACATTTTACTGCCCAAACAGTAAAGAACCCTTTCCGTAATTTAAGGTTAAAATTTTTCTTTCTAGCCATAAATTATGACCACTTGTCCTTGACAGGGACCTTAGAGTAAACAGTGTATTACAGTTACTGGAGTCACTCTTGATATATTTGTACTTATAATCACATCTCCTCCTAAGGCCTCTTCTTCTCCAGAGTGAACAACTGTAATCTATGTAATTGATCCATATAGCTTAGGTCCCCCATCCTCCTTAATTATGTGTTGCCCTTCACTGCACTCTAACTCTACAATGCCTTTCCTAAGGATCGGTCACCAAAACTGAACTGCAAATTCAAGATGGGGCTAAATCAGTGTTTTTTAAAGGTGTAGAATTATTGATTTATCTCTTTAATGCATGCACTTTTAAAGCAGAATATTATTTTGCTAGCTGTGGCTTAGCATTGCTTGCTATGGCCAAGTCTGTGATCCACAAATACCTCCAGATCCTTTTCCATCACTGATTGTCTCAAGAAAACCATTACTAATATGTAATTTGCATGTGTATTTTTTGGCAGCCAAGTGCATAACTTTACACTTCTAAATATAGATTAAACTACAGATATCCTGCTCTTAAGCAAATGGTGTGGTATTACTACTTCTGGAAGCCGTTAACACCATAAACAGTGCGTCCCCTTTTAACTAAAGGGTTACCAGGAATTAATCAATAAAGTGCTGCACTCCCCACAATTGTGCTTATATAAAACAAACATTAATAATTATGTGATATTATAGAAACAAAAACAATTAAACCTTCCTATAATCAAATAACCATTCAGTGTAACAAAATATGCACTTATTTAACAAACAATGTCCATTATGAAGAAAGTCCCTCAAACAGGTCCAACAAAAAAGTGATAAACAAAAAAGTGTCTCTAATAATTCAGTGTTCTTTCCTCCAAATCACAGTTGTTTTTCCAAAAAGTGATGCATGGTGAAGTACTATACACCTCCTCCCAGATCACCCATATGCCCACGTGTGCTGAAACCCAGACTATGCACTTACCAGAATCCAATGATCCTCTTAACTTAAAGTGATTGTAAAGTCTTGTTTTTTTTTTTTAAATAGCAAACATGTTACACTTACCTGCTCTGTGCAGTTGGTTTTGCACAGAGCGGCCCAGATCCTCATCTTCTCGGGTGCCTCTTTGCTGCTCCTGGCCCCTCCCTCCTGTCGAGTGCCCCTGCAGCAAGCAGGTTGCTATGGGGGCACCCGAGCTGAGCTGCAGGTCCGTGTGTCTGTCCATTCAGACACGGAGCTTCAGTTTGGCCCCACCCCCTCTCTCTCTCCTGATTGGCTAACTGACTTTGACAGCAGCGGGAGCCATTGACGCCGCTGCTGTGGCTCAGCCAATCAGGAGGGAGAGTCCTGGCCAAGGGACTGGTGGACATCGCTGGATAGAGATGGGGCTCAGGTAAATATTAGGGGGGCTGAGGGGGACTGCTGCACACAGAAGGCTTTTTATCCTAATGCATAGAATGCATTAAGATAAAGAAAAACCTTCTACCTTTACAACCCCTTTAATAAGTGGGTCCACAATAGCTTAAATCTTTGCTATCCTTCCAGACAGCCTTCCAGCCTTCCAGATCACCTCCTTTCATTCAAGCATTGGATCTCTGCACAGCCGCTAATCCTCTAGGTAAACCATGATAAATAAATGACAGAAAAAGTGCCATAGTGCAGTAAATTTATTTTGGGTAAAAACAATGCCCGAAAAGTGCATACTCACATTAGAAATATATTTGCTAGCATTCAAGAAGGTTATTTTATCACAGTAATCCAAGAGGACCACAACTGGCTCAACTTCCTTTTACTTTTAGCATGTGTTCCATGTACTGGAAGCGACGTGGGAGGGTGTGATGTCACCTTAGTGTACCTGGAGAACTGGTGGCTGCGCAGAGATCCAATGCTTAGAGGAAATATACTGCATGGATTTGTGGGGAGCACAGCATTTTATTTAGTTATAATTTTTGACATCTCTGAATATATTGGACCTTTAGCAGCCATGTAGCTGACAAACACTGGAACTGAGCTCTTGATTCCAACCTCTGTATCATCACTAACAAATTGAGCAGCATTAGCCCCAAGACCCCAACACCATTCACATCTAGACAAGTCATAGTATTTATCACTACTCTCTGGACTTGTTCATATAACCAGTTTCCTATCCATGTACATAAAATTGAAGCAACTCCAACAGACCTTATTTTATAGATTGATGAGGTACAATATCAAATGTTTTAGCAAAATCTAGATAAACAATGCCCACTGGCAGGCCCAGACTGGCCATAGGGCACACTGGGCATTTGCCTGGTAGGCCGGGGCCTCTGGGCTGCATGTCCTAAGAAGAGCAACCTGTTGATCAGGCTGCGGAGCAGGAGATAAGCGGCAATCGTGGTCCATACTGGTCTAACACGGACCGCAGCCGCCACTTATTTCCCGTGACCATGCCTAAGTCAGGGCCACCGCCAGCAAACTAGAATGTGTAGAAGACAGTGGGAGAGAAGCACTTGCAGGGGACAGACACCTCCAGGGCCGGCCTCTGGAGATATAGCTGCACTTAATGTACAAAAACTGCCTCTCTCCTAACACCAACTGGCATGCTATCACAGCGGCACAGGGAGGAAGGTAAGTGCACTGAACTGAACTGATTCATGGTGTGTTGCAGCC
Source organism: Glandirana rugosa (assembly GCA_018402905.1). Taxonomy (NCBI): domain Eukaryota; kingdom Metazoa; phylum Chordata; class Amphibia; order Anura; family Ranidae; genus Glandirana; species Glandirana rugosa. Next base: position 639,768 of record BLSH010335368.1, read on the forward strand.
AAAGTCCGGCTCTGTAGAAGCAGGGAAAGGGGATGGATTGAGGCTGTCTCTTTGCTGGACAGATGCTGTCTCTTTGCTGGTCTGGGGCTGTCTCTTTGCTGGACTGGAGATGTCTATTTGCTGTACTGGAGCTGTCTATTTGCTGGACAGAGGCTGTCTCTTTGCAGGTCTGGAGCTGTCTATTTGCTGGACTGGAGCTGTCCATTTGCTAGACTGGAGCTATTTGCTGGTCTGGAGCTGTCTCTTTGCTGGACAGAGGCTGTCTCTTTGCTGGTCTGGAGCTATCTATTTGCTGGACTGGAGCTGCCTATTTGGTGGACTGGAGCTGCCTATTTGCTGGTCTGGGGCTGTCTCTTTGCTGGACAGAGGCTGTCTCTTTGCTGGTCTGGGGCTGTCTCTCTGCTGGACTTCAGATGTCTATTTGCTGGACTGGAGCTGTCTCTTTGCTGGACAGAGGCTGTCTCTTTGCAGGTCTGGAGCTGTCTATTTGCTGGACTGGAGCTGTCCATTTGCTGCACTGGAGCTAATTGCTGGTCTGGGGCTGTCTCTTTGCTGGTCTGGAGCTGTCTATTTGCTGGACTGGAGCTGTCTATTTACTTGACTAGAGCTGTCTATTTGCTGGTCTGGGGTTGTCTCTTTGCTGGACAGAGGTTGTCTCTTTGCTGGTCTGGAGCTGTCTATTTGCTGGACAGAGGCTGTATTTTTGCTGGTCTGGATCTGTCTGTTTGCTGGACTGGAATTGTCTATTTGCTGGTCTGGAGCTGTCTTTTTGTTGGACAGAGGCTGTCTCTTTGCTGGTCTGGAGCTGTCTCTTTGCTGGTCTGGAGATGTCTATTTGCTGGTCTGGGGCTGTCTATTTGCTGGACTGGAGCTGTCTATTTGCTGGCCTGGGGCTGTCTCTCTGCTGGGCTGGGGCTGTCTATTTTCTGGTCTGGGGCTGCCTATTTGCTGGACTGGAGCTGTATATTTGCTAATCTGGGGCTGTCTATTTGCTGGACTGGAGCTGTATATTTGCTGGTCTGGAGCTGTCTATTTGCTGGACTGGAGCTGTCTATTTGCTGGACTGGAGTTGTTTATTTGCTGGTCTGGGGCTGTCTCTTTGCTGGACAGAGGTTGTCTCTTTGCTGGTCTGGAGCTATCTATTTGCTGGACTGGAGCTGTCTATTTGCTGGACTGGAGCTGCTGGACAGAGGCTGTCTCTTTGCTGGACTGGAGCTGTCTATTTGCTGAACTGGAGTTGTCTATTTGCTGGTCTGGGGCTGTCTATTTGCTGGACTGGAGCTGTCTATTTGACGGTCTGGGGCTGTCTATTTGCTGGACTGGAGCTGTCTATTTGCTGATCTAGGGCTGTCTATTTGCTGGATTGGAGCTGTCTATTTTCTGATCTGGGGCTGTCTCTTTGCTGGACTGGGGGCTGTCTATTTGCTGGTCTAGGGCTTTCTATTTGCTGGACTGGAGCTGTCTATTTGCTGGTCTGGTGCTGTCTATTTGCTGGACTGGAGATGTCTCTTTGCTGGATTGGGGCTGTCTATTTGCTGGACTGGAGCTGTCTATTTGCTGGCTTGGGGCTGTCTCTCTGCTTTGCTGGGGCTGTCTATTTGCTGGTCTGGGGCTGTCTATTTGCTGATCTGGGGCTGTCTCTTTGCTGGACTGGGGGCTGTCTATTTCCTGGTCTAGGGCTTTCTATTTGCTGGACTGGAGCTGTCTATTTGCTGGTCTGGTGCTGTCTATTTGCTGGACTGGAGATGTCTCTTTGCTGGACTGGGGCTCTCTATTTGCTGGACTGGAGCTGTCTATTTGCTGGCCTGGGGTTGTCTCTCTGCTGGGCTGGGGCTGTCTATTTGCTGGTCTGGGGCTGTCTATTTGCTGGACTGGAGCTGTATATTTGCTGGTCTGGGGCTGTCTATTTGCTGGACTGGAGCTGTATATTTGCTGGTCTGGGGCTATCTATTTGCTGGACTGGAGCTGTCTATTTGCTGGTTTGGGGCTGTCTATTTGCTGGACTGGAGCTGTCTATTTGCTGATCTAGGGCTGTCTATTTGCTGGACTGGAGCTGTCTATTTGCTGATCTGGGGCTGTCTCTTTGCTGGACTGGAGGCTGTCTATTTGCTGGTCTAGGGCTTTCTATTTGCTGGACTGGAGATGTCTCTTTGCTGGACTGGGGCTGTGTATTTGCTGTCTATTTGCTGGAATGGAGCTGTCTATTTGCTGATCTAGGGCTGTCTATTTGCTGGGCTGGAGCTGTCTATTTGCTGATCTGGGGCTGTCTCTTTGCTGGACTGGGGGCTGTCTATTTGCTGGTCTAGGGATTTCTATTTGCTGGACTGGAGATGTCTCTTTGCTGGACTGGGGCTGTGTATTTGCTGGTCTGGGGCTGTCTATTTGCTGATCTGAGGCTGTCTATTTGCTGGTCTAGGGCTGTCTATTTGCTGGGCTGAAGCTGTCTATTTGCTGGTATGAAGCTGTCTATTTGCTGGACTGGATCTGTCTGTTTGCTGGACTGGAATTGTCTATTTGCTGGTCTGGAGCTGTCTTTTTGTTGGACAGAGGCTGTCTCTTTGCTGGTCTGGAGCTGTCTCTTTGCCGGTCTGGAGCTGTCTATTTGCTGGTCTGGGGCTGTCTATTTGCTGGACTGGAGCTGTCTATTTGCTGGCCTGGGGCTGTCTCTCTGCTGGGCTGGGGCTGTCTATTTGCTGATCTGGGGCTGTCTATTTGCTGATCTGGGGCTGCCTATTTGCTGGACTGGAGCTGTATATTTGCTGGTCTGGGGCTGTCTATTTGCTGGACTGGAGCTGTCTATTTGCTGGACTGGAGCTGTTTATTTGCTGGTCTGGGGCTGTCTCTTTGCTGGACAGAGGTTGTCTCTTTGCTGGTCTGGAGCTATCTATTTGCTGGACTGGACCTGTCTATTTGCTGGACTGGAGCTGTCTATTTTGCTGGTCTGGGGCTGTCTTTTTGCTGGACAGAGGCTGTCTCTTTGCTGGACTGGAGCTGTCTATTTGCTGAACTGGAGTTGTCTATTTGCTGGTCTGGGGCTGTCTATTTGCTGGACTGAAGCTGTCTATTTGACGGTCTGGGGCTGTCTATTTGCTGGACTGGAGATGTCTCTTTGCTGGACTGGGTCTTTCTATTTGCTGGACTGGAGCTGTCTATTTGCTGGCCTGGGGCTGACTCTCTGCTTTGCTGGGGCTGTCTATTTGCTGGTCTGGGACTGTCTATTTGCGGATCTGGGGCTGTTTATTTGCTGGACTGGAGCTGTCTATTTGACGGTCTGGGGCTGTCTATTTGCTGGGCTGGAGCTGTCTATATGCTGATCTAGGACTGTCTATTTGCTGGACTGGAGCTGTCTATTTGCTGATCTGGGGCTGTCTCTTTGCTGGACTGGGGGCTGTCTATTTGCTGGTCTAGGGCTTTCTATTTGCTGGACAGAGGCTGTCTCTTTGCTGGTCTGGGGCTGTCTATTTGCTGGACCTGAGCTGTCTATTTGCTGATCTAGGGCTGTCTATTTGCTGGACTGGAGCTGTCTATTTGCTGATCTGGGGCTGTCTCTTTGCTGGACTGGGGACTGTCTATTTGCTGGTCTAGGGCTTTCTATTAGTCGTTTATCTGTCGAGGTCAGGTCGTTTATCTGTCGGGAT
>BLSH010335368.1:665024-680318 GCA_018402905.1 Glandirana rugosa
ACTTGAAGACATTTGAGGTACGATAGTCCTCGATATCTCTAGAGTACTTTTTTTGTTTTTTGGATTTTTGATCCAATTCCTCTTTCTCTAGATGTGTTTTAAGATCAGAGGAATGACTCAAATATTCCGTAGATGTTTTAAAGGGTACCAGCTTATCCCTAATCTCCTTAATCTCCTGGTCTATTACAGCCAATTTGGCATGCTTTCTAGAGTTAATAAAGCCTATGGATTTGAGACCAGCCTCATTATAATATTTATACCATGCCTCTAAATCAACCTCCCCTTGCTGGGGTTGGATCTCCCATCTTAGACTGCGTGGGACCATGTTCTCGCTAATATATTGTTCCAAGAAGGCAATGTCCCATAGAAGATGAATCTCTGTAACCATTAGGTTACGCAGTCTAATGAAAAGACCCCCCAGTTCGGTATCAGTGGAGGTGGCAACAAAGACACCAGTGGTATTAAGGGTTCTGGAGGCTCTGTAATCAAAAACATCCATGGTGAAGATGGATCAATAAAGTGTTCGCTGGGCTAAAAGATCAGAAAACCAATAAATATACAGAATAAAAGTCCGCGCACACAACAACAGTAGCAAATTTAAAAATTGTGTATATAAAAAATAAATATTAGTGTCAAGAGGTGTAACATAGGCTGCTCGCAAACAACAACTGATCCAATTGTCCCAACAGATAAACAGAAAAAATTGCAGCGCCCAAATGGTATGATAGAGATGATTATAAATAGTATTATGAAAGAGATGTATGTATAGTAGACAATAGTGGTCCCAACTGTCATGTGACTGTGATACAAGAGGGGCTTATTGGAATCTGGAAGCCGTCATGAATTATAAGGGGGCCCCCAGATACCACCTTCCCTATGTGAATGAGTACTGCTCATTCACAAATAAAATTTCTAACATAGAAATAAAGACATCCAAAACTTTGAGTAGATCTTTATTTAAAAATATAAAATCCTCAAAAAGAGTTCAATGTGGTAATCTATCATCAATAATGATACCCTCCACACTTTGACTCAAAAAAAACAAAAAAAAAAACAATGACCAGGCTCACACCACCAAGCCCAGTGGTACACATAGCTGAATGACAGTGCCCCAAGCTGTTATAAGCTACATAAAGAAAGGGACAGGGATGAGGTGAGATCATTCACCAAATATTAACATGACCATATTTAGTCAATATCATTGCCCCACTATAGACAGTAGACATATTTGAGCAGTGATGCTACTGCCCATTCCCCATGAGGTCATTTGTTCCTAGGGTCACCGCGGGTGTGTCATTCCTGTATTCTTTATAATTATTCCTCATAATTGTGGCCTAAAATAAAACCTTCTTTTATAGGTAATAAAGTAACCAACAATAAGCTGGTTCCACAATGTCTGATTTACAAGTAAGGTATACAATGATTCCTGTTCTGATAAATGTAACTTAATACGGGCACAATCATAACAGTAAAACAAACACTAGTATCAGCTTTTTATGGCCAAAGGAATAAGTAGCACAACCTCATATATGTTTGTAGCACTACCCCCATAGGGGTCGTTTGTATTAACTGGTTCTTCCCTAAAAGTACAGAGTCTGCCCACCACCGCAAGCACCAGTCCATTCACACCAGCTTAAGTAACATAGTCTAGGGGATGTCTTTTTAAGTTTTATTGCTTGAAGAAACTTTAATAGGAGAGGGGTTAGGCCAGTGATTGCAAACCTTTTTGAGCCTGAGTGCCCAAACTGCAACACAAATCCAACTTATTTATTTCAAAGTGTCAACACTGCAATACTTACTGACCTGTATATAAGACCCCCAACACGTACTGACCTCTATATAAGACCCCCTGACACCTATCAACCTGTATATAAGACCCCCAACACCTACCGACCTCTATATAAGACCCCTGACACCAACCAACCTCTATAAAGACCCTTGGACACATTTACCTCTATATAAGACCCCAGACACCTACCAATCTCTATAGGACTCCAGACACCTATGAACCTCTATATAAGACCCCCTGATGCCCACTGACCTCTATATAAGACACCCAACACACTGAACTCTATATAAGACTCTCTGACACCTATTGACCTATATATAAGACTTTAGACACCTAATGACCTCTATATAAGACATTTGAATACATAGCAACCTCTATATAAGATCCCCTGACACCCACTTCCCTTTATATAAGAACCCCTGACTCCCACTTCCTTCTATATAAGACCCCTGGACACCTAACTACCTCTATATAAGATCCTCTGATACCTACCCACCTCTATGTAAGACCCCTTGACACCCACTTACCTCTATATAAGACCCGCTGCCACCCATTTACCTCTATATAAGACCCCCTGATGCCTACATACATCTACAGTATCTCACAAAAGTGAGTACACCCTTACATTTTTGTAAATATTTTATTATATCTTTTCATGTGACACCACTGAAGAAATTGCACTTTGTTACAATGTAAAGTAGTGAGTATACAGCTTGTATAAAAGTGTAAACTTGCTGTCCAGTCAAAATAACTCAACACATTAGCCATTAATGTCTAAACAGCTGGCAACAAAAGTGAGTACACTCCTAAGTGAAAATGTCCAAATAGGGCCCAAAGTCTCAATATTTTGTGTGACCACCATTATTTTCCAGCACTGCCTTAACCTTCTTGGGCATGGAGTTCACCAGAGCTTCACAGGTTGCCACTGGAGTCCTCTTACACTCCTCCATGATGACATCACAGAGCTGGTGGATGTTAGAGACCTTGCTCCTTCCGTTTGAGGATGCCCCACAGATGCTCAATAGGGTTTAGGTCTGGAGACATGCTTGGCCAGTCCATCACCTTTGCAGCCCCAGACCCTGACACTCCCACCACGAAGCTTGACTGTAGGCAAGACACACTTGTCTTTGTACTCCTCCCTGGTTGCCACCACACACGCTTGACACCATCTGAACCAAATAAGTTTATCTTGGTCTCATCAGACCAGAGGACATGGTTCCATTAATCCTTGTCCTTAGTCCACTTGTCTTCAGCAAACTGTTTGCAGGCTTTCTTGTGCATCATCTTTAGAAGAGGCTTCCTTCTAGGAGGACAGCCATGCAGACCAATTTGATGCAGGGTGCGGCATATGGTCTGAGAACTGACAAGCTGACCCCCCACCCCTTCAAACTCTGCAGCAATGCTGGCAGCACTTATACGTCTATTTCCCAAAAGACAACCTCTGGATATGATGCTTAGCATGTGCACTCAACTTCTTTAGTTGACCATGGAGAGGCCTATTCTGAGTGGAACCTGTCCCGTTAAACCGTTGTTCTTGGCCACCGTGCTGCAGCTCAGTTTCAGGGTCTTGGCGATCTTCTTATAGCCTAGGCCATCTTTATGTAGAGCAACAATTCTTTTTTTCAGATGCCCAGGAAGTTCTTTGCCATGAGGTGGCATGTTGAACTTCCAGTGACCAGTATGATAGAGTGATAACATCAAATTTAACACACCTGCTCCCCATTCACACCTGAGACCTTGTAACACTAATGAGTCACATGACACAGAGAGTGTCATTTCTTCAGTGTTGTCACATGAAAAGATATAATAAAATATTTACAAAAATGTGAGGGGTGTACTCACTTTTGTGAGATACTGTATATAAGGCTCCAGACATCTACCTACTTCTATATCAGACCCCCTGAACCCACTCTCACATTCCCCTGTTTCTCTTATGAGGTGATGATATGAGGTCTGTCTGTAGAAAAACACTGTCTCTTTCTCCAACTGAGTTTCCTGGGGTGGCCCTGGCCCTCCTCCCCCCAGGGGGGTGGCACATTTCTTTCGGACTTCCTGAGACGAGTTCCCCTTCACCACCTCTCAGTCCACTGTTGTCTGGGTTACCTGTCCAGAGCAGTGTGACAGCCATGCTGCTTCCAGCCCGATTTAGCCATAATACACTCAACCAGGGACAGGTGTGACATTGGGCGGGACTCGGGCATGGCAGCCGAGACAGTGGTCGGGGTGAGAAGAGTGTAATCAGCCCTGTCATTGGCAGCTGTCACAATGGCTGGTTCTTTCAATATATAGGATTTTAAAGGGAGTATAGCTTGCGTGCCCACAGAGAGAGCTCATCATGCCAGCTGTGGCATGTGTGTCATGGATTCGCCATCACTGGGTTAAGGCATAGGATGCTCCAAAACCATCAGCACTTGGCAATTATAGGACAGTCTTCTTGTTAAGAGTTTGTGGGTGTTCGACAGTCTAATGCCTCATAGCTGGGGACCATGAGTGAAGTCTCTGAGCAGTCTAAGGTCTCACAACTGAAGACTATGAGGCAAGCTTCTTTGGCATGTGGTTACCTTGCACCAGTGCACAACTGCTGGTACCCAGTGCAAGCTCCAGAACACTACACAGTCACTGGGATCAAATTAGGGTGTTTACTCATAAGTCCCAGGACAGCTGCCACCCTGCAGCTTCCTCTGGACATGGTCCAGTGAGTGAGAGAGTCCTTCTCCAGACCAGATCCCTTAAAGTGAGGTTCTGCATTCACCTTCTAACAAGGTATATCCAAGCCCTTAGCCCTGACACCACTGAGTCCTCTAAACAACTGCATTGTCTATGGGCAGCCTGAAGGCAACAGCCCCTCAGGCTCTGGAACCATCCTGGTGAGAAAGAACTCAGCTCTCCAGTGCTTCAGACTTTTTGTCGCCTTTCCGCCCCACTACTGGACACTTCTCTCCAAGGAAAGGCTGGAGCATAACAAATTTTTAGGTTGGTTATTTGAATCTCCAGCCCCAGGCTCCAGAAGCATCTTCCAGAGGCAAAGGGAAGCAAGCAAACTTGCAGCCTGTGAAACCCTGAGCAGACCAGGCCAAACAATCACTGTTCACTTGATTACAGAAGGAGCCAAAAACAAAATTTACCTAGCATCCTACACTAGGAGGGTACTACACGTTGTTTATAAAGACAGGTGAACCTTCAAAATTTAAGTTTACGTAGGTTTTTATAAGACAATTTCAAAAATGTGTGACACAAAAAGAAAACCTGAAAATAGGTAGTAGAGTAACTAACAAAAATTGTTTTTCATAGCTTGCCCATTGTAAGGTGCATAGCTGTTTTCTGAAAATGATAGAGGCATGAAATGCCTTTCCATTAAATTAAGCTAATAAAGATACAATGATGGGGTATTATTTCTTTGCAAAGCACTGCCAAACCCATTTGTCAAAATATAAAAGAAGACAGTGTCTGTAACTCAGAACCATCTTCTTGAATTTGTGCTGCATCCAGTACTTCATCTTATCATGTCTTGTTTACTTAACCATAGTAGCTCTAGCTACAGAAATTTTAGCTCTTCTTCATTGCCAAGAAACAGGCAAGGCGGTTGCTCTTCAAGAATTGCCAATGTAGGGTCAAGGATACAATCACAATACAGCAGAAGTGCTTACAATCTTGGTTCTGGCAGATCTCCAAAGATTTCAGTTGCAAGTCATAGCACTGGAATGAGCGGATATGGTGGGGCAGGTTATGGTGGTGGTTTTGAATCCGGTATGGGATCTGGATATGGCTTTGGTGGATCCAGCTCTGGTCGACGTGGCTTTGGAGGTGCTGGGTTTGGTGGAGCTGGTTGTGGTGGAGTACAGAGCATCACAAATGTCATTGTCAATGAAAGTCTCCTGGCACCCCTCAATTTGGAGATCGACCCAAATATTCAGAAGGTCAGGAAAGAAGAGAAAGAACAAATCAAAACCCTGAACAACAAATTTGCTTCTTTCATTGACAAGGTATGGTATACTGATTTCATATTTAATTATGTGGCAGAAATTACCATGTACTTTTGTGAGAAATATGGGTTAAGATAACTTACATAATATAATAATAATAATGTATATATTTTTATTATATAATTGTGTAATTTGTTCTTTGTATAGTGTGTGTTTATGATAGCTACACTTATAAGCCTTGCTAAACAAATTATCAAATGTTTTTTTTTAATCCCATAGGTTAGGTTCTTAGAACAGCAAAATAAGATGCTAGAAACAAAATGGTCTGTTCTACAAGAACAAAATTCTGTGAAAAGTAACATTGAACCATTTTTCAAATCCTTCATTAACAATCTTAGAAGGCAACTGGATTGTTTGGACAATGAAAGATCACATTTAGAAGCAGAGAAAATGAATATGGAAGACTTAGCACAGGAATTTAAAAAGAAGTATGATGATCTACTTTAAAAATCTTAATGCTGATGTAAGACACTGTAAAATAATTCACAGTGCTTTGTGTTTACTTTTTCTAGATATGAGGATGAACTCAATAAGCGTACAGTTGCAGAAAATGAATTTGTGGTACTTAAAAAGGCATGTGATTTTCATTATTTAGGTATCTAACCCACAAACTTCAACAAATGCATCGCTGAACTGTGCTCGCCAATATCTTTTACAGGATGTTAATGGATGAGCAAGACTGAACTTCAGGCTAAGGTTGACTCTCTCAATGATGAACTCAACTTCCTAAGGACAGTATATGATTTGGTAAGTAACAACATAATTACAGAATCTGAGAAAAGGATTAAAACCGAGACACATTTTCCTTTCTCAGCAAGAAAAACAAATTTAAAGCGGAGTTCCACCAGATTTTAGGTTTATTAAAAGTCAGCAGCTATAAAAAGTGTAGCTGCTGACTTTTAATAAACAGTAACTTACCTGTCTCCCGGTCCAGCGACGGCTGCTCCCGAAGCCTCGCTCGTCTCCCCCTCCTGCCTGCGGCGCCGGCATTTCAGGTGTGGGCGCCGGCCGTGGCTTCACGGCCGGGCACGCACTGCGCATGCGCGAGTCGCGCTGCGCGTTGCCAGTGGCCAGGCAATCTTCTGGGACCTGTGACATGTCCCAGAAGATTGCCAGGAGGGAGGGGCCGCCTAGGAGGAGAGGAGGAGTCGCCTAGGCGGCCCAGAGGTGGAAGGTGGAAGAGGGACAGGAAGTCCCTCTGAAACCTGGGGACACACCCCCCCCCAAAAAAATTACATGCCAAATGTGGCATGTAAGGGGGTGAGGAGTGCTTAAAGCGGAAGTTCCATTTTTGGGTGGAACTCCGCTTTAAAGAGGACCAGACCTGTAAGACTGTGCCTAAAAAAGGCAAGCGAGGGTAAACAACTAGTCACCATTATTGCCTGTTGACTCCCTGCAGCTGGTCTTTTCCTCACCCTAATTTAGCATTGCTTGTTCTGCACTGTTCATCTGTGTGGAGGAAGCCATCCTGGTATGGCTGTGATTCCTCTCATCAGAATCCCTCTCTGATGACTGGTGGTCTGATGAATGGGGGTGGAATATTTAAGAACCAGAAACACAGCTGCATATGGTTGATTGGCAAGTGATTGGGTATCATTTATCAAGGGTAGTAAAATTCACAACTTCATAGATGTAAATTTAAAAAAATGTATTAACATATGATGAGTTACCCCCATATGTTTTACTAAAGTCCTGTCTAACTGGCATTTTTTTCCTTTAACAGGAAATTTGTCAATTGCAGTCTCAGATCTCAGACACCTCTGTCATTGTGTCCATGGATAACAGTCGTGACTTGGACATGGATTCTATCATCCATGGGATCAAAGCTCAGTACCAAGAGATTGCTAACAAAAGCAGAATTGAAGCAGAATCCTGGTACCAGTCCAAAGTAAGTATATCCTAGACAATTTCCATAAGAAATCTGTCACAAGAAACACAATGAATAATAATTAGACTGCAAGAGTTATCAGACACTTCCACAACTCTAGTTTTACTTACACTGCGTACAGATAACTGGCATTCCCTATATTCCATAACATATTCAAACCAACAATTTGTTACCTTTTAATTTTATCAAACTATTCTCCACAGTATGAAGAGCTGAAGAATACAGCAGGAAAACATGGTGATGACCTGCGCAGCACAAAGAATGAAATTGCTGATCTCAACAGAGCTGTCCAAAGGCTCAAAGCAGAGACTGAAAGTGTTAAAGCTCAGGTATGACAAGATTTTCACATTATTCCATAATATAAGTCATTATGTTATGAGATATGGCTTATATTGAATGATAATTCAAACAATACTAAATCCATTAGATATTATTACTGCATAGTTATTATTATTTGTTTAATCTAGAGAACAAAACTAGAATCTGCCATAGCACAAGCTGAAGAACATGGTGAGATGGCTGTTAAGGATGCAAGAAATAAATTGGCTGATCTGGAAGACGCATTACAGAAGGCCAAGCAGGACATGGCTCGTCAGCTGAAGGAATATCAAGAACTGATGAACACAAAACTGGCTCTGGATTTGGAAATTGCTGCCTATAAGAAACTCCTGGAAGGAGAAGAGTGCCGGTGAGTGCATAACCCCCATATTCATATTTGACAAATAGGCTGCCATTGCCGATCACTGCTTTTGAAAGGTCTGTATGTCTGGCTGTTGTATTATGTCAGCAACTTCTGCATTTCTCTGTCATGGAAAAATCTTCAAACAAGGAGTGATGCCTTTCCTTCTAATTACTAGCTGTGTGCTGGTAAAATACTGGGCACAGATACAGCCAGGCACTAATCTTTTTAACATAATAGGTAGTACTCTTGCAGTTTCCTCATTGTCCCTGCATACAATGGCTTAAAGCAAAACTCTGGCCCACTCCCTTGGTGGTTCCACCCCCTCCTCTGGCACCATCAATATGGCGTACGTGCAGATGTGTCCATGGGCTCTGCCTGGCCTTTGGGTCCCAGCAGAGCCTATGAGTACATCTGCTCATGCGATTTTCTGTACATGTGCAAAGACAGGGGAGGTTTCAGACTTCCCAGTTATATAGATTGCTATATTTTCCATTCAGACCAAGTGACAGTACCTGATAATATCTATGTAAAACTTCCCCCCTTCCCCTTTCCCTTTCCCAGTCAACTGACATGCATCTTTTCATAGCTTCTCTGCCACTCCTCCTTCATCGCAGCTGCCACCAAAATACCCAGGGTTTGCTGGTGTCAGCATAGAACGATAGTTGACAATACCCCTGTCTCTCATGTTATAGTGCTCATTTTGTGGAATATAACCATAACAATGGCCACCTGTGAATTGCAAGTAAAAATAAATGTTCTGTTAAAATAATTCATCAGGCTTTAGAACATTAGAGACTGGGGGAGGAAGACGTAAAGTGTTACTAAACCCAGGACCCTGCGTTCACTATATCTGGTCTCCCACAGTACACAGAAAATGGAAATGCAATCATTTTAGCAAATATAAACTGCTAAATACCTTTTCTCATCAGCAGTATATAGCAGTCTTGTGACTTCTATCAGTGCCTGGTTAAAGCTTGTAGGAGGAGTTTTCATGCACTGGCTGTCCTTTCAGGATGCAGGACCCCTGACATCCTGTCTGGACAGTGCTGATTGGCCCTGTGGTGATCATATGCCCTCTCCCCCCCCCAAAAAAAATTGTAGCAATTCACACCAAACGGAGCATGTGCAGCCTGACTCCAAGAATAGGAGGATATGTGCATCAAACAGCCTTTTTACGAAATGTAGAGGATTAACTCCTTAGGTTCCACAGTATAACAAGCATGCTTTACTGCATATAGAGAATGATTTTACTGTTGTGGGTTTAACACTTTAAAATCTAAGGGGATATTTATAACACCGAAATGTGACATTCACTAAATATTCACTTCAGGTGAATATTTCTGGTGCATGCATTCTAGATTACAGAGAAGGATTCACCTCCTGTCCATGTCTGGTAATGTCCACATGCATTGCTTTATAAATATGCCCTCAAAAGTTGGATGCCAGCTTGGTATCAACAAAAATGTGTTATAGAAAATACTGTAAATGCCTTATTTAAAGTATTACTGAAATATACTGTATGGAATTCATTTTCCAGCTGTAGCACTAAAGTGCGCATGTTTATTTTCAGGCTTTCTGGAGAATGTGCAGGATCTGTTAAAATCTGTAAGTAGTTCAATTTAATTTTAGTTCACTTCACTGATGCCTATTATCTGGGATAATGTCCTCATATATTTAATCATATTTTAAAATCCTTTTCACACAGCTGTTGTTTCATCCACCATTGGAGGATCCTTTGCAGGTGGCTCCCACATTGACAGTCGGATGAGCTCTGGAGCAGGTTTCGGAACAGCAAGTGTCAGCGGAGGCATGAGCGGTAGCCGCTTTAGTAGTTCAGGTGGTGCCAGCTCCAACAGCAGTACTGCTAATAGAGGATATAGCTCTGGTGCAGGACACACCAGCTCTGGTGCAAGACACACCAACTCTGGTGGAGGACACACCAGCTCTGGTGCAGGATACACCAGCTCTGGTGCAGGATACACCAGCTCTGGTGGAGGATACACCAAAGGAACCAGCTCAACCTCAGCCAATATTACAAGAACCACCTCCTCAAGCTCCTCAAGTTCAAGGAAGATCTAAGCTAATACTTTGGACCTCTTTTCATATTACTGAAAAAGGAATAGCTTTCAAGATTGTGCCACCATCCTAAAAGTCATAGAAAAAACATAGGGGAAATCCTCTCAATGATGTGGACTTTACGGGTACAACATGAGACTAATGAACAAAATTTATATATAAAATTACATTTTATTGGTTTGTACAAAAAAAAGCATTAATGTTTAAAAACGGGTACGTTTTTGCTGGAATGTCCTAATAAGGAACAACCCTGCCAATGCAAAGACAGTCTACAAGGTATTCGACTATAATACATCAGAAGAGTGATACACAGTACCAAAATAAGCAGAGAATATATATATATATATATATATATATATATATATATATATATATCTCAACAAAATATTGGTATCATAAAATAGTTTCACATAATATTCATTACAGTTGTGGTAAAACTTACCTGTTTTTAATAATGTTGTACAAACCAATATAATGTGATTTTGTATATAAATCTTGTTCATTAGTCTGGTGTTGTGCCCATAAAGTCCACATCTTCAAGAGAATTTCCTCTATGTTTTTTCATATTACTGTTTTACCTGCTCTGCTTAACATATTCTGTCTTAAAAATAACTGCGGGATTCATTAAAAAAAAAAAATGATACTCACCTAAATGGATGTGGCATTGATCCGATGCTGCATCTGTCCACCGCTGCCTCTAAGACCAAGAACTGAGCGATCAAAGACTGCTGATTGCTCAGCTCGTGGTCTTCAGGCTGAAGAGAGCTGGTGACTGTCAATCCCCGGTTCTTTGCTCTACCCCTCCAGTGCTCTCTGGAGGGCCCGACTGTGGAGGGGGTGGGAGTGACTGGCTGAGGTTTTAGGGGCTGCCGGTCCAGGCATCTGGGTGGATCCCGACCATATGGTCAGCATCTTTTCAGAGCCTGGACTGGCTCTGTGATGTTACAGGAGTGCAGAACAAACTGCACTCCTGCGATCCATAGGAGACGTACAGCCAAAAAAACTTTGGATGTTAGGTGGCCAGTTCCAGTTATCATCAAACTGCCCTAAAATATGTTAACTGTACAGATTACCCTGAAACACACTCATTATTAGATTATCTACCAATTCCCTTTTGTAGATAAAGGAATTATTATTAACCACTTCCCAACCGCCGTATGCAAAATGACGGCCGGGAAGTGGCTTAGTTATCCTGACTGGACGTCATATGACGTCCTCAGGATAACAATCCGCCGCGCGCACGGGGGGGGGGCGCGCATCGCGGCGATCGGTGGTGTGGGAGGTCAGTCTGACCCCCCGCAATACCGATCTCGGTAAAGTGCTTCCATCCGAAGCACTTTACCATGTGATCAGCCGTGACCAATCACGGCTGGTCACAGTGTAACACAGGAAAGCCGTTTATCGGCTTTCCTGTACTCAGGTCTGCAGACCTGAGGAGTGGAGAGCCGATCGGCTGCTCTCCTGACAGGGAGGGTTTGTGCTGATGATTTATCAGCACAGCCCTCCCTCGGATCGCCACACTAGACCCCCAGGGAGCCTGCCCAGAGACCACCAGGGATGTGCCCACCCAGGACCACCAGGGAGCCGACCAGGGACCACCAGGGAGCCGATCTGGACCACCAGGGAGACCCCCCTAGACCACCAGGTAAGAGACATAGTGCCCAATGTGGATGGCACTCAGTGCCACCTTCAGATGCCACCCTAGACCACCAGGGAATGAGCCCCTATCAGTATATATGCCCACCAGTGCCCACCAGTGCCCCTATCAGTGCTTACCAGTGCCCCTATCAATGCATACCAGTGCCACATATCAGTGCCCACCATTGCCACCTACCAGTGCCCACCTATCAGTGCCACCTATCAGTGCCCAGTGCCGCCTATGAGTGCCAATCAGTGCTGTCTATGAGTGCCCATCAGTGCCGCTTAGCAGTGTCCGTCAGTGCTGCATATCAGTGCCCAACAGTGTTGTATATCAGTGCCACCTATCAGTACCCGTCAGTGTTGCTTATCAGTGCTGCCTAACAGTGCTCATCATTGCTGCATATAAGTGCCTCATCATCAGTGCCACCTCATCAGTACCGCCTCATCAGTGCCAATCAGTACTGCCACATCAGTGCCCGTCAGTGTAGCCTCATCAGTGCCCACCAGTGATGGAGAAAATGTACTTATTTACAAAGTTTTGTGACAAAAATAGAGAATTTTTTTTTTCAAAATTTTCGGTCTTTTTTTATTTGTAGCGCAAAAAATAAAAACCGCAGGGGTGATCAAATACCACCAAAAGAAAGCTCTATTTGTGTGAACAAAATGATAAAAAATCTGTTTGGGTACAGCGTCGCACGACCACGCAATTGTCATTCAAAGCGCAACAGCACTGAAAACTGAAAATTGGTCTGGTAGTAAACTGTTCTAAGGGCATAGTATTGAAGTGGTTAAAAACCATTCAACACATTTGTTGTCACTGCCAACAGGCATGTAAAACAAACAAAAAAAAAAAAAAGAAACTACACCACAGTTGGCTTTTTTTATTACATGAGAAAAATTAAAGAACTCTCTTTGACTGGCATGATACCCTGAAAATATCAATCAATTGCATTCTGTTCTTTGCAAAATGTCCTTATATTTTCCTGTTTCAATAAACTTCAGTCATTAAAAAAGATAATTGTCTCTTATTTTCCTTGAATTTACATAGCTACACAATTTATAGGGTTGAAAAAAACCACACAGGTCTTTCCAGTTAAACCTTACAGATGTGTTACTTAGTTACATAGTTGGTTGGATAAAGACACTAGTCCATCCCATTCAACCAGTGCAGGTGCGTGTGTGTTCATGTCGAAAATCATTTCCCATATCCCTGTATACTGTGTTCACTAAGATGCATGTCCAAGAGTTTTTTAAAACTATCATTACTTCCTGCTGACACCACTGATTGTGGAAGGGAGTTTCACATCCTTACTGACCTGACAGTGAAAACCTCCTACGCAGTTTAAGGTTAAACCATTTCTCTGAACTAAATAGTTTTCTTCCTATGCTGGGATCAATGTTGAGGTATATACCACTATCATATCTCCCCTCAAGTGGTTAGTCTCCAGGAAGAATACGTTTAATGCTTGTAGTCGTTCATTGTAACTGAGGTCCTCCAGTCCCCTTATAAATTTTGTTGCCCTTCTCTGGACTCTTTCCAGTTCCAGCACATCTCTTCTGAGAATTGGTGATCAGAACTGGATGGAATACTCCAGTTGTGGCCGAACCAGAGTTTTATAAAGTGGAAGGAGGTTCTCCCCCTGGCGAGTAACATTCATATTTTTAGCCCCCAAGTGCATTACTTTACATTTTTCAACAATAAACCACATTAGTCATGTCGTTTCCCACCCTATTATTTTATTCTGGTCTTCTTGAGATTGAGATTGAGTTATTTATCCTATCCTCTATATCATTTATGAATAAATTAAACAGAATTGGTACCAGGACAGAGCCTTGGGGTATCCTACTTACCACTCCAGACCAGTCTGAGTACACGTTATTTGTCACTACCCTTTGGACATGCCCCTGTAACCAGTTTTCTATCAATGAACAAACCCTATGGTGCATGCCTACAGACATCAATTTGTAAATTAAGCGTTTATGGGGGACTGTATCAAATGCTTTGCAAAATCCAGATATACCACATCCACAGGCCTCCTCTTATGTAGATGGCAGCTCAATTCCTCTTGAATGTTAGCAGATTGGTTTGGAAAGAATGACCTTTCATAAACCCATGCATATTACTACTAATGGCATTTGTGGCAAGTTATCCATGCTATCTGGGTACATTGGGGAACATCCCAGATACCAAGAATAACTTGCCACAAATTTGCTGCACATTTTCACTGGCAAGTTGTACACTTGCAGAGCACTTGAAGCACAAGTTCTAGTTGACACTTTTCCAATTTGTAGCAAATTTGTATGGCAAGTCTCTTACAAGAGCAAAGTAGCAGTGGTGAGTCTACAGCAAGAGCCCTGCAAGTCTACAGCATGAAAATCCAGCCACAGTGACCCCTGTGGTGGGATGACTATTAGACAACATAACTTGAACCAGAACTTGCACCAGACTTGCACAATGTTTTCAAAGAAAGTTGATCAGCAGTCATGCAATGCAAACTTGCTGCAATTGTGCAAAAAAAAAAACGTGAAGCCCACTAAGTCTAGCAACAGCTTAGCAAGTCATTTTCAAACTTGCAGCACAATTGCTTGCTATCTGGGATGGACCAATGCAAAATAAATCATCCAGGAGCAGTGATTCTTAAATGTCCAAAGTGAAACATTAACCACTTAACAACCGCCCTATAGACAATTGACGTCTACAGGGCGGTTGCTTAATTCTGGGAGGACGTCTATTGGGGCGCGCACACGGGAACATCCGTGACCGTCGGGTCCGGGGGACCCGACTGATCACGGATCGCGGTGAATGGCCGCTATGAGCGGCCTTTCACCACGTGATCGCGCCGTCATATGACGGCGTGATCACATGTAAACAAGCCGGCGGAAGCGCCGGCTTCTCTCTCCTCTCCGCACCGATCGGTGCAGTGTGAGAGGAGAGAGGGGGGAGAGAGGACACGCTGCAGCGCTGTGGGCGATGTGCAATGCCCACAGCGCTGCCTAGTGACAAAAAACACCCCCCATCATCCACTTACCACCCACCTACCACCCCCCAGCCATCATCAGCCACCCACCACCCACCCATCCATGCTCACCCATCCATCCATGCATCCATGCTCACCCATCCATCCATCCATGCTCACCCATCCAGCCATGCATGCTCATCCACCCAGCCGTGCTCATCCATCCATCCATCCATGATCACCTACTCAGCCGTGCCGAACCATCCATTGTACGACAC
>BLSH010335368.1:680704-699350 GCA_018402905.1 Glandirana rugosa
GTGTATACACTGTGAAAATGTGTCGGACCGGTGTATGTCTCCGGGTTGTACGTCCCTCGTTGCAGTCCGCAAGACCCTCGTATTTAATGTGTGTATTAAAGAACTGATGGAGAACGTGAAAACTTCCAGGACCTCGTGGTCCTGTTACCTTTGCGGGTTTTTTAGTGGGGTAAAACCTTTCGTTTGTATAAATTGACAACTTTGTGTAAAAAAAAAATGCGTTTTCATTTTCTTTCCACATTTTCCAAAAACTTGTGGAAAAAATGAACCGTTCAAAAGACTCATTATGCCTCCTGGAATATACGTTGGGGTGTTTGCTTTCCAAAATGGGGTGATTTTTTGGGCGTTTCCATTGTCCTGGTGCTCCAGGACCTTCAAAAGTGCAAGAGGTAGTCAAGAAATTATGTGTGTAATTTATGCTCCCAGAACGCCTGACGTTGCTCCCTGCATGTTGGGCCTCTGTATGTGGCCAGGCTGTGTAAAAGTGTCACATATGTGGTATCGCCATACTCGGGAGGAGTAGTAGAATGTGTTTTGGGGTGTAATTTGTGGTATGCATATGCTGGGTGTGAGAAATAACCTGTTAACATATGACAATTTTGGGGAAAAAATAAAAAATAAATAAAAAATTAATTTTGCAAAGAATTGTGGGGAAAAATTACAACTTCAAAAAATTCACTACGCCTCTTACTAAATACCTTGGAATGTCTACTTTCCAAGAAGGGGTCATTTGGGGGGTATTTGTACTTTCCTGGCTTGTTAGGGTCTCGGGAAATGAGATAGGCCGTCAGTAAATCAAGTGTGATCAATATTCTGTGATTAGCACCATAACTTGTAGACTCTATAACTTTCACAAAGACCAAATAATATACACTAATTTGTTTTTTTTTTACCAAAGATAGGTAGCAGTATAAATTTTGGCCAAAATTTATGAAGAAAAATTACTAATTTGCAAAATTTTATAACAGAAACGAAGAAAAATTCATTTTTTTACAAAATTTTCGGTCTTTTTTTAATTATAGCACAAAAAATAAAAAACCCAGCGATGATTAAATACCACCAAAAGAAAGCTCTATTTGTGTGAAAAAAAAGGACGCAAATTTCATATGGGTACTATGATGCATGACTGAGTAATTGTCATTCAAAATGTGAGAGCGCTGAAAGCTGAAAATTGGTCTGGTTGTTAAGGGGGTTTAAGTGCCCAGTGGTCAAGTGGTTAAAAATGTCAAATTCCTTTAAATAAAATAGCTGGGGGGTCCTAATACTGCCTGTGAAGGGGCACATCTCTGAGATGTACGGACGTGCTGTGCTCTTTTTTTTAAAACCACAGCACAAAAACCCTCCAAAGGTCCCACAAATACATAGTAGACCTTGGAGGAGTCTACAGTGCCTTGTAAAAGTATTCACACCCCTTGAAATTTTCCACATTTTGTCACGTTGCAACCAAAAACTTAAATGTATTTTATTGGGATTTTATGTGATAGGCCAACGCAAAGTGGCACATAATTGTGAAGTGGAAGGAAAATGATAAATGGTTTTCAATTTTTTTACAAATAAATAAGTGAAAAGTGTGGCGGGCGTTTGTATTTAGCCCCCCCCCCCCCCCTAGTCAATACTTTACCACCTTTCACTGCAATTACAGCTGCAAGTCTTTTTGGGGATGTCTCTACCAGCTTTGCACATCTAGAGAGTAAACTTTTTGCCCATTCTTCTTAGCAAAATAGCACAAGCTCTGTCAGATTGGATGAAGAGTGTCTGTGAACAGCAATTTTTAAGTCTTCTTGAGTACTGCTTGGACCTTGAAGAAGGGGAGATACCCCAGAAGCTTGTCCTGAAAAATGTTATGTTAGTGCAAATAAAAAAGTATCACGGACAGTACTCAATTTTCTAAGTCTTCTCACAGATTCTCAATTGGATTTAGGTCTGGACTTTGACTTTGGACCATTCTAACGCATGAATATGCGTTGATCTAAACCATTCCATTGTAGCTCTGGCTGTATGTTTAGGGTTGTTGCCCTGCTGGAAGGTGAACCTCCACCCCAGTCTGAAGTCTTTTGCAGACTCTAACAGGTTTTCTTCTAAGATTGCCCTGTATTTGGCTCCATCCATCTTCCCATCAACTCTGACCAGCTTCCCTGTCCCTGCTGAAGAAAAGCATTCCCACAGCATGACACTGGCACCATCATGTTTCATGGTGGGGATGGTGTGTTCAGGGTGATGTGCAGTGTTCGTTTGCCGCCACACATAGTGTTTTGCTTTTTGTCCAAAAAGTTCAGTTTTGATCTCATCTGACCAGAACACCTTCTTCCACACGTTTGCTGTGTCCCCCACATGGCTTCTTGCAAACTGCAAATGGGACTTCTTATGGCTTTCTTTGAACAATGGCTTTCTTCTTGCAATTCTTCCATAAATGCCAGATTTGTGGAGTGCACGACTAATAATTGTCCTGTGGACAGATTCTCCCACCTGAGCTGTGGATCTCTGCAGCTCCTCCACAGTTACCATGGGCCTCTTGGCTGCTTCTCTGATTAATTCTCTCCTTGCCCAGCCTGTCAGTTTAGGTGGACAGCCATGTCTCAGTAGGTTTGCAGTTGTGCCATACTCTTTCCATTTTCAGTTGATAGATTGAACAGTGCTCTGTTAGTTATTTAAAGCTTGGGGTTTTTTATAGCTTAATCCTGCTTTAAATTTCTCCTCAACTTTATGCCTGACCTGTTTGGTGTGTTCCTTGGCCTTCATGATGCTGTTTGTTCACTAAGGTTCTCTAACAAACCTCTGAGGGCTTCATAGAACAGCTGTATTTATACGGAGATTAAATTGCACACAGGTTGACTATTTACTAATTAGGTGACTTCTGAAGACAATTGGTTCCACTAGATTTTAGTTAAGGGTATCAGTAAGGGGGGGGGGCAGAATACAAATGCACACCACACTTTTCAGATATTTGTGAAACATTTTGAAAACCATTTATCATTTTCCTTCAACTTCACAATTATGTGCCACTTTGTGTTGGTCTATCACAGAGATCATCAAACTACGTCCTTCCAGCTATTGCGGAACTACTTCCTTGAGGCATTGTAAAATGTTGACATTCACAGACATGCCTAGACATGTGCAATTTGTTTCGTTCCGAATTCGTTTTTTAACGAATTTCGACAAAACATTGTTAATTTGTAAAATCCAAATTAAGGGAAACCCGTTGAACACATTTTTCCGAATATTTGTAAATTTGAATATTCTAAAATTTGTAAATTCAAAATTTTTAAATTCGAAAATTTGTAAATTCGAAATTCAGAAATTCAAAAATCCGAAAATCCAAAAATTCGGAAATCCGAAAAATGTGAAAATTTGAAAATTCGAACATAAGAACGAAATTTCAAAAGAAAGAAAATCCGAAAATAAAAATGAATATCCTAAAAATTGAAAACCCAAAAATTTGAAAGTCTGAAATAACTAACTAATAATAACTTAACTATTACTATTAAATTATAGATATTGGAATTTCCTTTCAAATTTGGTTTAGTGAATGTAATGAATACAAATTCATCCAAAGTTACAAATTATCCAAAATAACGAATGCCGTACCTAAATAAATGGAACGTAACCAATTAATAATAATAAATAACAATAATAATAAAAATGAAACCTTTTTATTTTAATTATTTATTATTAATTTGTTCTGTTCCATTTGTTTAGATGTGGCATTCATTATTTCAGATAATTTATAACTTCAGATAAATTCGTATTCATTACATTCACTAACAGCCAGAAATTCCAATACCGATATACCTATAATTTAATAGTTAGTCATTATTAGTTAGTTTGTTATTATTTAAAATTTTTGGATTTTCTTTCTTTCTTTCGAATTTTCGGATTTTCTTTCTTATTTTTGGATTTTTGAATTTCTGAAATTTCGACTTTCCGGATGTCCGAATTTTCGAATTTCATAAATTCCGGATTTTCTAATTTTTGAATTTTCACATTTAGGAATTATCGAATGTATGCATTTTGAATTTACGAATTTAGAATTTACGAATTTACACATTTTTGAATTTCGATCATGACGAACGACCCGAAAAACTAAACAAAAAAAATGAATGAAATTAAAACAGAGCGATTTTTTTGGCAGTGCACATGTCTAGACATGACTAGGCATGATTGGAGTTGTAGTTCCTGAACAACTGGAGGGCCATAGTTTGGAGACCCCTGATCTATCACATAAAATCCCAATAAAATACATTTATGTTTTTGGTTGTAACATGACAAAATGTAGAAAATGTCAAAGGGTATTAATACTTGTTCAAGGTACTGTAGACTCCTCCAATGTCTGCTATGTATTTGTAGACCTTTGTAGGGGTTTTTGTGCTGTGATTTAAAAAAAGAAGCTGTCAATGAAGGTCATTCCCTGGCAATTTAAACTGTATAATTTTTTTTCTTTTTAAATGCAATTTTTCCTATAGCACATCCTACAGTAAAAATGAAAAAAAAACCTTTTAAGTCTAGTCAGAATCTTAACCACTTCAGCCCCGGAAGGATTTCCCACTTTAGGACCAGAGCACTTTTTGCGATTCGGCACTGCGCCTCTTTAACTGAAAATTGCGCGGTCGTGCGACGTTGTACCCAAACAAAATTTGCGTCCTTTTTTTCCCACAAATAGAGCTTTCTTTTTGTCTTTTTCTCTGCATCATTTCTGATCGCCGCTATAAACAAAAGAAGAGCAGCTATTTTGCAAAAACACCCAAATTTCTTACTTTTTGCTAAAATACAAATCCCAAAAAAAATAATATTTTTTTCCATCGGCTTTGGCCGATTTATATTCTTCCTCATATTTTAGGTAAAAAAAATCTCAATCAGCGTTTATTGATTGACATGCGTAAAAGTTGCCGGATGATAAGAATTCATTTCTGGGGTTTTTATTTTATATATTTTTTTTTACTAGTAATGACAGCGATCTGCGATTTTTAGTGGTACTACGATATTGCGGCGGACATGTCGGACCATTTTGACACTTTTTTGGGACCATTGGCATTTATACAGAGATCAGTGCTATAAAAATGCACTGATTACTGTGTAAATGTCATTGGCAGTGAAGGGGTTAACCTGCAGGGGGCGCTCTAAGGGTTAACTGTGTTCCCTGGGCGTGTTGTAACTGTGTGTGGGCTGGGTTGGCAGGGGGAGGGGAGTGATCACGGCTTCCATATAGAGGAAGCCTGTGATCACCACCCTTCCCCCTCTGTCAGAATGGAGGTCCGTGTTTACTTACACGGACCTCCGTTCTTTCACTGCTGGGGGGGCATCACGGGTAGCTGGCGGCGATCGAGTCCACCCTACCTGCTCCCTGGCCCCCCCGAACACAGTGAGCCCGCGAGCGTGCCTCCGGCGATATCGAGCCACTTTGTCGCCATCAGACTGCGGTCGGCAAGTGGTTAAAGGGGTAAGTTAAACCTACATAGAAAACATACCAGACCCTTAATTCGCACACGCAACCTGGTTGGCCAGGAAAGGGAGGGGGTGAGCATGTGCTCCTCCTCCTAAACCATACCAGGCCACATGTCCTCATGATTTAAGGGGTGCTTTGCCAGGTAGGACCCACCTGACAAAGCACCTAGTCCACATGCTAATAAGGACAAGGACTTCATTGCCATATCCTAGACCAGTGGGTGGGGGGAACTGCAGAAAGGAACTCATCATAATCTGGAATCTTCTGTCAAATAAGCAGGCCCCCAGATATCTACATGAATGAATAAAGGGTCCATAGTATCCCTGGTTATTCACTCAAAAAAAAGTCGAATAGTAAATAAACACATACAGTACATAACGTTTTTTACTAAATTAATAAAAATAATGTCCTTTGAGGTAATTCACAATGGGATAGTTTGTGCTAGTATACTAGGGAAAACCACTGACCAGTGGCCGCTCGACCATTAGGGGCGCAAAGGCGCCGCCCCCCCCCAGCCATGCGTCCGGCCCCCTGGTCAACATGCAGGGCGCGGGACGCATGGATTCCAATGGGGGGATGTTTTTTTAAGCACGTGATTAGAGCCAGAGGCCCAGGGCGCAGAGCAAGAATATTTGCATTTTCACACTGATTCTCCTCCTGGCCAATCAGGAAGCGGGTCTGAGACCCATTTCCTGATTGGCCGAAAGGAGAAGCGTTCCGATTGGCCACTGAGGAGGAGGGAGGAGACAGAAGCCACCATGATGCCTGCAGAGGACAGCAGGGGAAGAGTAAGCCGCCCGTGATGCCCGCGGAGGAGAGCAGGGGAAGGAGAAGCCGTCGCCCGTGTGAAACGCTGCCCACCATAGATGGGGTGAGTGTTCCGATACCCCTGATGACCCAACCAACCAGACCGGGAGGGGTTTATGCAGGTGCACTGTTTTCCATCCACCATAAAAAAACGAACCACTAGCCAAAGTTCGAACCTGTCAGAAAATGACTGCTGCTCCTGGAACATGGGTCTGAAAGCCTGTGCACGTGCGCACATAGCGTGTGAGCGCGCGTATGCTTCGGCATTAGCGCCAAACAGCCCATTTAAGCGGACAGCACCCTGCAACCAGTGCTGTCCATTCTACAGCATTCCCTGTGTGTTCCGTGGCTATTGCTTCTGAGACGTCTTGCACCTGTGACCCGGCTTGTCTAACCTTGCTTGAACTCTGCCTGCACCGACCCTCAGCTTGCCTATGACTCCTCTTCTACCTGAACCTTTGTACTTCTGCTGCCCCCCTATTAACGACCCTGCCTGGACCCGACTACCCGCTTGCCTGCTCCATCTGTACCACACTTGTCCGCCAGTTACCGACCCAGCCTGTATCACCAATCTTCTGCCTTGCACGAGCCTCTGGAGGATCCTCACACTAACATCTGGGTCCATTCCAGCCCTCGTGCCAACCTGTGCTCTAGAACTTCCTGACCACTCTACCAGGGGTTCCCGAACCATGGAAGCAAGAGAGGTTGCCCACTGCACTCAGACTCCATCACCAGGTACGTGACAGAAATGGACAGCCATGTCTGAGTCTGAGCAGGGGTCCTCTCTGTCTGCACTTGGATGGGCTCACTCAAGCCATACAGAACTTGCAAGAAGGATACAGCTGTCTGGAAGGCCATGTCCTGGAGTTCTCTTCTCCGGCCCCATCAGGGGTCAGCCAGCTTGCAACTGACACCATGGTCACCTTCCCCACGGAGCCTACAGTTCCCATGCCTGAATGGTTCTCAGGGGACCGTAGAAAATTCCAGGCGTTCTGTAGCGCCTGTAAGTTATATTTCGGTCTACAGCCTTGCACCTTCTCCCGGGAAGCCACGAAGGCAGGGCTGGTAATCTCCCTTCTGCAAGACGAGCCCCAGTCATGGGCCCATCGGCTCCTGGAGCAAGGGGCGCCTGAAGTCTCTGACCTCTCCCGGTTCTTCCGGGCCATGGCCCAGTTGTACGAAGATCCGCACCAGGTGGCCACTGTGGAGGCCGCGCTCCACATTCTCCAACAAGGCCTCCGCCAGGTGAAGGACTATGCATCTGAGTTCAGGCGTTGGAGCATCGACTGCTACCAGTTTCGGCTAGGCTTAGTCGATTCCCTGAAAGATGAGATGGCTCGTGTGGGGATGCCGTCCGCTCTGGATAAACTCACCGATCTCACTATCCAGATAGATCGGTGCCTCAGAGAGCGCAGAGCGGAGAGTTCCACGGAGAATTTCCAACCTATATGGATGCTATCTCACGCCTCATCTCCGCCATGCCCACCTCTCCTCCTCCAATTCTGTCAGAACCCAAGCGGGGGGGTTGCGCACCCAGCGCTGACCTCTGAAGAGAGACAGCGCCGAAGAAGCCTGGGCCTCTGCCTCTATTGCGGAGAGCCGGGGCATTTTGTGCGAGCCTGCCCCGCCAAGTTGGGCAAGTGCCTTGCTGTCTCCTCTGATCCTGTACCCAATAACGCTGCTCACCTCACCCTCTCTATACTCCTGCAGCTTCCTGGAAAAACTGTTCGCATCCTTGCAATTATCGATTCTGGAGCCTGCAGCTGTTTCGTGGACTTATCGTTTGCTGCACAATAGGGGATCCCTCTACAACCTAAGTCCCGCATGATGGCAGTTCACCTGGCAGAGGCACCACTATTAAATATGGCCTGGTCACACAAGAAATCATTCCCCTGACCACTACAATGGTTGGAAGTCACCAAGAGCTCCTCATCCTTGATGTCATCGCCTCTCCTCTCTTCCCTGTCACCCTTGGCCTACCTTGGCTCCAGTCCCACAATCCCACCATCAATTGGATTACAGGGAACATCGAGTTCCAATCACAATTCTGCCACAGGCATTGTCTTCCCAGGACCCCCGGAGCAGATCCTTCTCTATTATGCATGGACTCTGACCTGGAGCCTGATGTCTGCCAGGCCATCCCCAGTGTTTACCATGCTTTCCTGGATGTTTTTAGTAAGAAGGGGTTGAGGTCCTTCCTCCCCACAGACCTTATGACTGCCCCATCGAGCTCCTTCCCAGTGCCGAGATCCCATTTGGAAGGATTTACCCGCTTACGGAACTCAAACTCAGCACCCTCAAATCTTACATAGATGAGAATCTCAGCATGGGGATCAGGCTGTCCACCTCCCCAGCTGGAGTGGGTATCTTTTTCGTGGAAAAGAAGGATCATACGCTGCTCCCATGCATAGACTACCGGGAACTCAATAAAGTTACGGTTAAAAAACGTTATCCTCTTCCCCTAGTACCGGAGTTATTTCAACGCCTGGGAACGGCCACCGTCTTCACCAAACTTGACCTCCGTGGAGCTTATAATCTGGTATGAATCAGGGAAGGCGATAAATGGAAGACAGCCTTCCGCACTGGCTTCGGCCATTACGAAAACTTAGTAATGCCGTTCGGCCTATGCAACGTTCCTGCCACATTCCAGCACTTCATGAACGATATTTTCAGGAACTTCCTCGTACTCTTCATCATTGCTTACCTAGACAATATCCTGATCTTTTCTCCTTCCTTAGAGCTTCATCGCAACCATGTCAAAATGGTACTGGGTCGCCTCCGTCAGCACGGCCTTTATGCCAAGCCAGAAAAGTGTGAGTTTGAGCAGCAAAGCATACAATTCCTAGGACTCCTCATTTCCATTGGAGGTATCAAGATGGACCCCCAAAACGTGTCCACCATCCTGGACTGGCCAGCTACGGCTGATAAAAAGGGAATCCAGCATTTCGTTGGATTCGCAAACTTTTATAGGAAGTTTATCTGGAGTTCTCCTCCATAATCTCGCCCATCACTCAACTAACCAAACAGGGTACCCCGTTCCAATGAACTCCTGAGGCACAAACTGCTTTTGAGAGGCTCAATGATCTGTTCACCTCAGCTCCTTATGTTCTGGAGGTCGATGCATCTGAAGAAGCGGTCGGGGCAATTCTCTCCCTGAGGCAAGGTACCAGAGCGCTGCTGCATCTGGTAGCATTCTTTTCTCGCAAACTGTCATCTGCCGAGAAAAATTACAATGTGGGAGATTGTGAACTTTTGGCCATTAAATCAGCATTTGAGGAATGGCGGTACCTGTTAGAAGGAGCAGCCCATCCAATCCTCATTTACACAGACCATAAAAACCTGGAATATTTGAGGATTGCCAAGAGACTGAAACCACGACAAGCCAGGAGGGCACTGTTCTTCGCCTGATTCACCTTTCACATCACTTACAGGCCCAGGTTGAAGAACACCAAGCCAGACTCCCTTTCGTGCATGTTAAGTGCACCTGGAACCCCGGTACCCCCTGATACCATCCTGCCATCCGGAAGTTTCTTGCTACTACAAAGAGATGTGCTGTCACAGATTTGACAAGCTACCAAGGGGGCAAACCCCCTTCCTGGAACCCCGCTACTGCCTAAAGATGGGTTGCTCTGGCACAATCACAGGATCTTCGTGCCAGAGAAATTATGAACCACAGTCCTAGACCTAGACCGGCTCGCTGGGCACTTTGGTGTACGCCAGAAAACTGAACTGTTACAACATACTTTCTGGGGGGAAGGGACTGCAAACTTTATGTGCAGTCTTGCACCACCTGTAGCCGATGTAAGGGAAGCAAGACTCAGTCATGGGGTCTCCTTAAGCCACTGCCCGTCCCGGAGAGGCCTTGGAGTCACATATCCATGGACGTTATCGTGGAGTTACCCCTTTCGGAAGGGTTCTCCACCATCTTCATGGTACTGGACAGATTCTCCAAGATGGCTCACTTCTTGGCTATGAAGGGCACACCTTCAGCCACAGAGACTGCTAAAATTTTCATTAAGGAGATTGTTAGGCTCCACGGGATACCGGCAGATGTGGTGTCTGACCGTGGAGTGCAATTTACCTCCAAGTTCCGGAGATCCCTATGCAAATCCCTGAAGATTGGGCTGTCCTTGTCCTCTGCCTATCACCCCCCAGACGAGCGCCAGATGGAGGGTACAAATCAAACGCTGGAGCAATCCCTGCCTTGTTTTTCTTCTTTCACACAGGATGACTGGATTATGCTCCTGCCGCTGGCTGAGTTCGCGTAAAATAACTCTGCCCACTCTGCAAATCAACAGTCGCCATTCTTCACCAATTACGGATCCCACCCAGCCTTCTTGTCCAATGCCTGTTCCAAAAGTTCCGTGCCAGCTGTGGCTAACTTATTGGATTTCTTCGCCTCCAACAATAAACTTTTACAGGAAACAATAGCAAGAACACAGGCTGCTAACAAGGAGGCTTATGACAAGAGATGTGGCGAGTTGAACCTGGAACCTGGCAGTCAAGTCTGGCTATCTACTGCCAATTTAAGATTGGCATGCCTGTCCAAGAAATTAGGTCCAAGATTCTTGGGGCCCTTTCCTATCAAGAGTAAAATATGGCATATGAACTGGAGTTGCCTGAATCGTTTCGTATCCATCCCGTCTTTCATGTGTCCCTGTTAAAACCCAAGACCTCTGATTCCTTTACGGACCGGAAGACAGATCCACCGACACCAGTACTGGTTGATGGGATGGAGGAATTTGAGGTAGAATCCATCCTGGATAGCAGGAGGACAGGTGGCAGCATCCAGTACCTGGTCAAATAGAAGCGGACAGCACCCTGCGACCAGGGCTGTCCGTTCTACAGCGTTCCCTGTGTGTTCCGTGGCTATTACTTCTGAGACGTCCTGTACCTGTGACCCGGCTTGCCTAACCTTGCTTGAACTCTGCCTGCACTGACCCTCAGCTTGCCTACGACTCCTCTTCTGCCTGATCCTACTTCTGCTGCCCGCCTGTTTACGACCCTGCCTGTACCCAACTACCTGCTTGCCTGCTCCATCTGTACCATACTTGCCCGCCAGTTACCGACCCGGCCTGTATCACCAATCTTCTGCCTTGTACGAGCCTCTGGAGGAACCTCACACCATCATCTGTGCCTATTCCAGCCCTCGTGCCCCTCTGCGCTCTGGAACTTCCTGTCCACTCTACCAGGGGTTCCCAAACCAGGGCCGCAAGAGAGGTTGCCCACTGCACTGTCAGACTCCACCACCAGGTACGTGACAGAACCTTATTCCTAATAGCCAGCAGGAGAAAGAACAGCCTCCCAAATAGCAAGTTTAGCATTCCCCAGATGCTGTATGTGGCGTAATGTGTTTCTGGACTTATTATGGACTGACTAGCTTCTTTGTAACTTTTTTATGAGTGATGAAAATAAATGTGGGCAGATATGCTTAAAGCTCAACTCCATACCCCCCCCCCCCCCTTAATAATCCCCTCCCATCCTTGTGTTCCACCTAGCCAACATTTTGTTATTTTTATGCTTGTTATATGTTCCCAGTAGAGTCCTCAGTCTTCAAGGGTGAGTAAAACTGGACATCAAGCAACCTGGAAGACTGAAAGGTAAACTATGGAGGAAATAGTTGGGAGACAGAGTTGGGCTTTAATTGCAAGGGCTGCTTTCTATACTAGTTTGGCCTTATAAAGTAAAACCGACAGAGGGTGGACAACAGAATCACAGACTCACCTTTCAAAAACCCACAGCATGGATTGATTAATTACAGCCCAGAAGCAACGCCATGGAGAGAGACAAAAGCTGGTCATACATGGATAGAAAATCGTTAGAAAAAGTGTTCGATACCCTCTATTGTTTGATTTGTGAAATGTTAGTGGACTAATTTCGATTATCGAAAAAAATTTTATGGCAAAAAAACGAACCGCCATGTCAGATTTTTTTCAGTGTAAATTAAAGATTTTCTAATCTTTGGTAGTGGGAATCGATCGAAAACAGTTTGAAAAAATTGACAGAGAATGTGTGTGTTGAAATTTAACCTTGGATCATGTAATCAATTGACGAAAGATGCACTGTTTAGGTTTTTAATGCTTGATAATATGTTGATGATTATCGAAACAATAATGGCGTTAACACATGCATGTTTTTTTCAAACTATTTTCTATCCATGTATGGCCAGCTTAAGGGTAAGTTTTTCTTTGTTCTAGTGTTAGCAACCTTATTTTGTGTATTATTAATTTTTCTAATACCACAAGCTAAAGTTTATATGCAATAAATGTAATCTACTTTTTACAATTAGGTATTTACATTTAACTAATGTCACTATCATGACATCGACATTTACAAGAGGTTTAATGTCAAATGTGTCTACCTTAACACTCCAAATATCGTATAACTATTTTTATGGGCTTTTTTTTTAAATGGTGCTTGAAACATGCACTTGAACGAAGGGTCAGCATGACTAAGGCTGGGTTCACACCTATGCAAATTGGATGTGGGTTTCTCCGCATCCATTTTGGATAGCAGGAGATTGTGACCGGCTCTCTATGGAGCCGATTCACATATCTTCGCAGCGGCTGTGCGAATTGCACAGAGCCCTGTGCGTCTTTTGGTCTGTTTCAGGTCCAAATTCATACCACAATTCGGGCTGTAATCGGACCTGAAATGGTGAATGGAGATGCACTGGACCCCTGCTGCTCTAGTGTGAACCCAAAATTAGGGAGGAACAGGGCCAGGGAGGGGTCAGCTAGGTTAGTTTTGGGAGAGGGTGTGTAGTCCTTATCCGATTGAAGGCCGTAGGTCAGAGTGACAGGGTGCAGCTGCAAGGGGGTCCACAAGATAGGCAGTATTGTCATTCCAAGAAGTTCAGGCGAAGAGGAAACTTCCCTCCCGTCTACCCTTGTGTTAAGGGTTACTGATGTGATGATGTTTAAAAAAAAACAAACAAAAAAAACAGCAAGCACTTATGTTTGGTGCATATTTTGTCACAGCAGATTGGCAGGTCAGGGGGTCTTTGGGGGGTCAGTAATTCATGATATTGTTACAAAATTGTGGGGCCCATCTAGGGTATGGCACTTCCACTTGGTTGGTTAGTGGTGGTTCCTCCAGGAGCTAGGTAATATGTGTGAGATTGTAATGTCTTTGAGCTGGTTAGGGCGTGGTTGAGGACATGGACAATTCCAGTTTAAATTGTGCCTTAAGGACACCCAAAGACCCCTTGTTGTTTGCATTCTTAGAATTGCATTGTTGAATTGTATTTATTGTTATGCTTAATGTGATATCATTTATGCATTTATGCATTTATGTTAAAAAATTGGCTGCTGTGACCATATTATTGTTATGTTTAATGTGATATAATTTATGCATTTATGCATTTATGTTAATAAATTGGCTGCTGTGACCATATTAAAACCCATGCCATGCAGTCTGTGTCTTTATTGTGCGGGGTTTGAAGGACCTAGGTTGACGAACCCTTTGGTCAAGTATTCACTGGTGTTCAACTTAAAAAAGTAAACTAATTCAAAAAGAAAATGAATGTGGCCACCACATTTAAGGATAATGCCACTTTAGGAATAATAGCACAAACTCATAGCTCAAAAATAGGGATGAGCCGAACACCCACCTGGTTCGGTTCACACCAGAACACCGCGTGAACAAATATGTTTGTTCAAATACACAAACCCTATTAAAGTCAATGGGACTTGAAAGTGCTCATTTTAAAAGTTTAAATGCCTTTTTATTGCCAAGTGTATGGGGACCCGGTAATGCCCGGGGGGACATGTATCAATGGCAAAAAAAAAGTTTTAAAAAATGTTTTTTTTTCCAGGAGCAGTAATTTTAATAATGAATAAAGTGAAAAAATAAATAAATATTCCTTTAAATATCGTGCCTGGGGGTCCCCTTAGTCTGCCTGTAAAGTGGCGCATCAGTGTGATGTTTAGAACAGTGCTACCGCAAAATGACATTTGTAAAGGAAAAATTGTCATTTAAAATCACTCACGGCTGTGATGTATTGTCGGCTCCTGAATCACTGGAAAGAATTCCATGGAGGTCCAGCCAAAATCCAAACCAGGCCCTTTTTTTTAAATTTTGCCACGGGATTTATTTATTTATTTTATTTATTTATTTCAGGTACTTATATAGTGGAGTGAATTTACACAGCGCTTTTACATATACATTGTACATGCACAATCAGCCCGTACCCTCAAGGACCTTACAATCTAAGGTCCCTAACTCACATTCATACATACACCTACTATTGGCAATTTAGATAGGATCCAATTAACCTACCAGCATGCCTTTGGAGTGTGGGAGGAAACCAGAGTACCCGGAGGAAACCCACACAGGCACAGGGAGAACATGTAAACTCCAGGCAGGTAGTGTCGTGGTTGTGATTCAAACCAGCGACCCTTGTGCTGCTAGGCGAAAGTGCTAACCACTACACCACTGTGCTGCCCCACCCTTAACCACTTCAATACACTGTGTTATATACTCTAGACTGACAGCACCATATAGTCTGAACTATATCCTATGGGGACTGCACTCTATAAAATTGTAATGCCGTGCCCCAGTCAAACAGGTGCAGAAAAATTGGGCCTTGGGTGCTGGTGGTGGCAGAACACTGTAAACCCTCAAAGTTACTCTTGTTGGGTGCAGGAACAGGCCCTGCAGTTGTAATTTATTTTAAAAATTGTAATGACATGCCCCAGTCAAACAGGTGCAGAAAAATTAGGCCTTGGGTGTTAGTGGTGGCAGAACACTGTAACCTCTCACAGTTACTCTTGTTGGGTGCAGGAACGGGCCCTGCAGTTAAAAATTATTTTAAAAATTGTAGTGACATGCCCCAGTCAAACAGGTGCAGAAAAATTGGGTCTTGGGTGTTGGTGGTGGCAGAACACTGTAAACCCTCGCAACTACTCTTGTTGGGTGCAGGAATAGGCCCTGCAGTTGTAAGTTATTTTAAAAATTGTAATGACATGTCCCCGGTCAAACAGGTGCAGAAAAATTGGGCCTTGGGTGTTGGTGGTGGCAGAACACTGTAACCCCTCAGACTTACTCTTGTTGGGCTCAGGAATGGGCCCTGCAGTTACCAATTATTTTAAAAATTGTAATGACATGCCCCTGTAACGCAGGTGCAGAAAAATTGGGTCTTGGGTGTTGGTGGTGCCCTAAACACAAAATATCGTTTGAAGCTGGCATCATCAGGATTCAGGACAGGAGGAATAGGATAGGTAGCCTAGGCAGTCTTCAAGGGATCCCAGATCCCTTGCAAATTCAATCAGTTGCATCAGGGGCTTGATAGCTGCTGATCCAGGACTGATTCATTTTTATAAATGTGAGCCTATCAACTGAGTCTGTGGACAGGTGCACTCTTTGATCCATTACGAATCCTCCTGCAGCACTGAATGTCCGTTCAGAAAGTACACTGGATGCAGGACAGGCCAGTAGTTTGATTGCATATTGAGCAAGTTCCAGCCAGTGGTCCATCCTCAAGACCCAATAACTCAGTGGATTCTCAGTTGGAAAGGTCTCCAAGTATGCAGACACTGACGATGGTTGCTTGAACCTATTAGCCCTGGGCGCTGAGGACTGAAAAATTAGCTGGCCACCTTCTCCACCACTCTTCCTCTGACTGAAGGAAGCCTCAGAAACACTTTGTCCAGCAGCAGGAAAAGGTAGCCTCCCAGGGCCTGGAAAGGTGTTACTTTTTTCAAGCTATCCTGAAGGTGTTTCATCCTCTGCTCCCTCTGCGAAGGCAGGGTGAGCTCCGCAACTTTACCCTTGTAACGTGGATCAAGAAGTGTTGCCACTCAGTAATGATCCCTCTCCTTGATACCACAAACCCTGGGGTCTTTTCGCAGGCTTTGCAGAATCAGGGAGGCCATGCAGAGTAAGTCTGAGCAGACTTGAGAGTCCTCTGGGTCACTGAGTATGACATTGTCTGGAACTCCCTTCTCCCAGCCACGTACAACTCCTTGGGTTTCTGGGGACTGAAAACCATCCCTTGAAGACTGCTGTGTGTTATCCTCTACATTCATGCTGACACAATCCTATTCCTCCTCTTCTTCCTGTGTGTTTGGTGGCCCTGCAGGAATGTTATCTGCATAAAGGGGGCCTTGAGAGGAAAGGAAGTCCTCCTCTTCCTCTTTCTGTTCTACCTCAAGTGCCCTGTCCATGATTCCACAAAGCGTGTGCTCCAGCAGGAAGACTAGAGACAGTGTCACTGATGCATGCATTGTCGCTGCTCACCATCCTTGTGGCCTCCTTAAATTGTGACTGGACAGTGCATAGATTGCATACAGCAACAGTGCGATCTACCGCACAAGCGTTGAAAAAAGCCCACACCGTTGAAGTTTTGGAAGTCAGTGGGGAGTCAGCAGCGCCCTGCACCTGTGGAGCTCTGTGGTGCTGTGATGCAATAGTGTGGCTGTCCTTAAGCTTGCCCCTGTAGGACATCTTGCATTGTTGGAGTTGTGCCTCCTCCTCCTCCCCCTCTTCCTCCTCACTTTCCTCCTCTCTTCTCTCATGCACCCAAGTACAGTCTGTGTCCTCATCATCCCCTCCCTCCTCCTCACTGGAGCAAACCTGGCAGTATGCTGCAGCTGGGGGAACATGACTGCTAGTTTCTTGTCCTTATGTGGCACCCCCTCTCTCTAGGCTCACGTTACTCCCTTCCTCAACCTGGGAACCAACATCAGAGCCTTCAAATTGCTGTGCATCCTCCATCAGCATGTAACCGACAAATTTTTATTTTTACAAGGTATTCGTACAGCGGTTTTTGAAATGCAAGTTTTTTTTTAAATATACACTTTAATGAATTTTAGTGCACAAAAACACAATATAATACCATTTTTTTTATAAACATAAAAGATTATGTTATACTGAGTAAAGATACCTAACATGTCATGCTTTATAATTGTGTATGCCCCAGGAATGGCGACAAACTACGGTACTTACAAATTTCCATAGCTGATGCTTTAAAAGCCTTTACGGATTACCATTTTAAAGTTACACAGGAGGTTTATGTGCACATTTGCATTTGTGCATGAGCACAGTGGGACAGGAGTGCTTTAAAACATGTTTATTTTTT
Organism: Glandirana rugosa; assembly: GCA_018402905.1. Classification (NCBI taxonomy): domain Eukaryota; kingdom Metazoa; phylum Chordata; class Amphibia; order Anura; family Ranidae; genus Glandirana; species Glandirana rugosa. Next base: position 698,032 of record BLSH010335368.1, read on the forward strand.
AATTTATTTATTTTTATTTTTTTGGATCAACTTGGCATGGCCGTGACAGGTCCTCTTTATGGAGAGATCTGGGGTCTGTTGGACCCCATATTTCTCTTCTGGCCTCCAAAGCATCCAATAAAACCAAGATCGTTTGATCAGATGCTGTTACAAGCCAGTAGCAACTTGTTTACAACTAACCAAAACTGGAAGTGACAAAATCTTCATTGCTTCCAGTTTCATAGACCACAGAGATGATCGGGGAGCTTCCGTTCCTCCCTCATTTGTATGATAAGCTGTCTGAACTGCCAGTCACAGTCCCTGACTTCTCAGAGGACCAGCACCACCTCCCACCGCATGCAAAAGTGATCCAGCGGCTGTAGAGCCACTAGGATTACTTTTACATTAAAGAGCATCGCCTGCCCAAAAAAAAAATAACAGAGTCACCACCGCAGATACAGCCATGACCCTGGTGTAACCACTTAAACCCGATGATGTACAGGTAAGGGCAGCATGTGGTTAACCATTCTTAATGGCACCGAGATCACAATGCCAACACAACTGCATTCAGCTCACCACAATGAACAGTAACACACTATCATGCATTACTGTACAGTGAACTACTTTTCAAAAAAGGTATATGTCCAGTTTTTAATGTGGTCTAGTACCCTGCCAGCCCATTCAAATGTATATACTGACAGGCCAGACTGCGACAGTGTAAACAGGCCATTTTCATTCTAAATTTCCAATCAAGTACATTGATTTTTTTTTAAAAAGTGGATCAAAGTGAACATAACTTCATATTATTCATTAAGGCCCTGTTCATACTGGCATTAAAAGCAGGAGTTTGAGCAGTGGCGGCTGGTAAAGTTTTAGGATGGGGGGGTGCTAGGCCCCGCCCTTCCTTTTTGACCCCTCCTACTTCTAATAAGCCCCACCCACTCCACCCCCTGTATTCCACATATTGTGTCAGGAGTACACAGCTCAGCATCACAGGACACAGTATACAGCTCAGTCCCCCACCTCACCCACCCCGAATAATCTTCATCCTCCCCAGTTTTTCCTTCCCGCCCCGGATCGTGGGGGGGTAGGATTTTGAAATGGTCGGCGGTGACGAGTTTGAGGACGAAAATTACGGTCATACTTGTCCCGGAATTACTTATTATACTTCAATACAAGTGAAACTAGGTGAAAAATTTTTTTTTAGTTACATGAACTAACCTTTAAATCTTACTTTTACCGGACAAATGTGACAGCGTCAGACCGGACAGTCATATATGTAAACTTACCCGACCGTCCCATGATCTGGTGTAATTTTTGACCTGTATATGGAAAAAACT
>BLSH010335368.1:700986-737248 GCA_018402905.1 Glandirana rugosa
TGACGGGGGTGGACACAGTGACCGACGTTTGACGGGGGTGGACACAGTGACCGACGTTTGACGGGGTGGGCAGTTTGCAGCCAGTGACACAGATGGGGGCAGTTATGCAGCCAGTGACACAGGTGGGGGCAGTTATGCAGCCAGTGACACAGTTGGGGGCAGTTTGCAGCCAGTGACACAGATGGGGGCAGTTATGCAGCCAGTGACACAGGTGGGGGCAGTTATGCAGCCAGTGACACAGGTGGGGGCAGTTTGCAGCCAGTGACACAGGTGGGGACAGTTTGCAGCCAGTGACACAGTTGGGGGCAGTTTGCAGCCAGTGACACAGGTGGGGGCAGCTATGAAGCCAGTGATACAGGTGGGGGCAGTTACGCAGCCAGTGACACAATTGGGGGCAGTTATGCAGCCAGTTACACAGTTGGGGGCAGTTTGCAGCCAGTGACACAGGTGGGGGCAGTTTGCAGCCAGTAACACAGGTGGGGTACATTGCAGAGACACAACCCCCCCCCCCGAGGTCGTGACAAGTCCCGCACTTACCCCATCCAATAGGCAGGCAGGCAGGATTTTTGCAGAGATCGGCATGCGGAAAGCGGCTGTCCCTCATGGTCGGGTGGTCACCGAGGAGTCAGGGGCTCTGTGGAGCGGGGGAGCGGGAGTCACGTCCGCTGCCACAGTGACCCGCCCCCGGCCACCACATCCAATCACACTGCGCACCCACATAGCTTATAATGGCCGACCTATAGGCTCACTACTTGGCTGGTAAGGAGCCGGAAAAAAAAATAAAGTCAACGTACCGGCGCCACCTGCAGGGGGGCGGGGCAGACTTTTTTTTTTTTTAGCCGGCGGGGAGACAGCACACAAGCGCCCCTCATACACCAGCCGCCGCTGAGTTTGAGGTGCTTTTTTAACTCTCTTCAAACTCCTAGCAATGCAATTAATAGTGTGGACAGCACACAGTACTGTTCACATTATCAAAACATGAAGAGCTTGTGTCATGTTATGTTGCTGCACTTTAAAAATGAAGCTTCATGTGGAGCTTGGAAGGAGTTAAAGCATCTCAGCTCCTTCCATTCAAGTCTATGGTAATGCACCACAAACTCGACGGCATGTATTTTGCTGCACTTTATGTGAAGCATTTGCAGCGCGTTATTCCTCGTTCAGAACAGCCCATTAAAAAAGGCATCTGGGTGCATATGTAATTCCCTTTAACATGTGTCAAATGCACATATGGCATATGGGGGTGCGCTTTTAACACCCGTTAACCTCTTTGCAACCGCGCTATAGCCGAATGACGGGCCAATCACGGTGGGTCTCTACCACTTGATCATCTGTGTCCAATCACAGTTGATCACGGATGTAAACAGGATTTGCCAGTTATTGGGCAATCTTCCTCTCACACTGACAGGGCACGAAGAGAGCCGAAAACTGGCAAATCCACCCAGGGGACATCTGCACTGATCACAGGTGTCCTAAATATTAGTGCAGGCCCAACAGTTCCGCCAGTCTGTGCCCACCAGTGCTGCCGATCTGTCACCAGTGCTGCCAATCTGTGCCCACCAGTGCTGCCAATCAATGCCCATCAGTGATGCCTATCAGTGCCAATCAGTGCCACCTATCAGTGCCACCCATCAGTGCAGCCTATCAGTGCACATCAGTGCCGCGTATGAGTGCTTATCAGTGCCGCCTATCAGTGCCCGTCAGTGCAGCCTATCAGTGCCCATCAGTGCCGCCTATAAATGCCCATCAGTCCCGCATATCAATGCAGCCTCATCAGTGCCTCCTCATGAGTGCCGCCTATCAGTGCCCATAAGTGCAGCCTATCGGTGCCCATCGGTGCAGCCTATCAGTGCCTATCAGTGCAGACTCATCAGCACACATCAATGATAGAGAAAAATTACTTATTTACAAAATTTTATTACAGGAGCTAAGAAAAACTTTTTTTGTGGTCTTTTTTCATTTGTTTAGCAAAAAAAAAACGACAGTGGTGATTAAATACCACCAAAAAAGGTCTCCCTGTCTCAAAAAAATGATAAACATTTAGTCTGGGTACAGTGTTGCATGACCGCGCAATTGTCATTCAAAGTGTGACAGAGCTGAAAGCTGAAAAATGGTCTGGGCAGGAAGGGGCGAAAGTGCCCGGTAGGCAAGTGATTGAACGAGCACCAAACTCAAAGAACAACTTGCATTAACATTATAGCTGTGTTTGTTAAGCGTCAGCATTTTGAGCAAGTGTGAACAAGGCTTAAGTGAACATTTACTTCACAGAGTGATCAATAGCAATGCAAACTAAATATTCTCTTCTCTTGTAGTAATTCAATTCATAGTGTAACAGAACCATTGCAAATTTTATAAATCATGTACACTGCTCATTTCAGATCACAGGGCACAGGGTTTAGAACCTGGGGTCCACCTGTGAGGAAATAGAACAGTGACCTCATGGAGATGTGACACAGGTAGGAGTAGAACGGTAAGAGAAAGAAAATATTACCTAATGATTTCATCTGAAAAATGAATAATTTTGTAAACCCTATATCATCATCTGTACGTAAATTAGTTTGTGACGCAATAAACATGCCTCTGCAAGTTAGAAATAAAAAGAAATTTAGAGACTTAATACTAATTTGAGAACTTCATAAAAATTGCCTAATTAGTTTGACATTAATACTTTGTTTCTCTCACCAGACATTTTATGAAGATATAAAATAAAGAAGGCACCCTGTAAAGGGAAGTAAACCAATGTTGATGTGACAATGTATGACAAACTGAGAACTAGAGACCCATAAAAGCACTTTACAAGCTGACCCCTATTTAAGTAATGACACTCATGTGCAGAAAATGAGGTGTGCTCTATTACAGAGAAAAGTCATCAGCATTAAGGGCTTTTCATCTTTACGAATATTCTAGGTGTGTTTTATTTAACTGTTCTATTAAATTTCATTAAATCAAGATGATGGGAATGTAAAAATGCCAAATTTGAAGCTCACAAGTTGCAATTACAGGGTCTTAGTGCACATTAAAGTAACCAGGCCCATATGCAGTGACTATATAAAATGGGAGATTTTCAGCACTGCATTCAGAGGGACCGACTTGTAGCTTCTTCTATACTCTTAAGATCTCAAATCCCAATTACCTCTTCAAAGATGTCTCACCACTCCGGACATGGCAGCCATGGACACAGAAACTTCACCTCTTCCTCAGCTTGCTTACCAGCTATGAGCAAGCACAGCATTGGCTCCATCACTAAGAAAGTCTCAGTTGGCCACAAGGTAGTCCCTTCATATAGCAGCAAAAGTGTCTACAGTGTTGTGTCCGGTGGCCATAAGTTGTCAACTGGATTGAAGGCTGGGCATGGATATAGTTTTGCTGGAATTGGACATGGACTGAGCTCTGCTAGCTATGGATTTAGTGGATCATTTTGCTCTGCTGGTATCACACCAGTTACCGTCAACCAAAGTCTCCTGGCCCCTCTCAATTTGGAAATTGATCCCAACATCCAGAAAGTCAGAATTGACGAAAAAGACCAAATTAAAGGACTGAATAACAAGTTTGCTTCTTTCATAGATAAGGTAAGATATGTATTGTATGCAGTACACCAGGATTGCCCAAATGTCATGTAAAGTAGCTTACATTCACTGCCATGGCCAAACTGATTAAACTGACAGTAGGTCAAAGTTTTCTGTGTTATATATTCAGCTCTTGGCTCTTGTTTGAGTGTGAGTAATTAAATGCTATGCTGAAACACATTGGAATATGATATATCTCCACCACACATTATAATCAATAGTTATAGATCAACTATCTCCAAGACTACAATTCTTATCCTTACTTTACTACTTAATGAGTGATCAACCTAGTACCAGCTTTGCTGGCTACATAAGAGTGCATTTTTTTCTGTGCACCAATAGGCAATGTATCAGTTAGCATTAATTTAGTACAATTATGAAGAATTCAATGTCATAGTGGCATCTCTAGTGCCCAGAGAATTTTTAGGCTGTATTCTCCAAGTATTATTGTCTACCCTGTAAGCTGGATGATTCAGTGACAGTTATTCGAAGTTAATACAAAGGTAATAGCGATTCATGACGTTGATCATTAAATGCATGTATTTACACTGATAAAACATTAATAGGATTATAATTCCTATATTCCTTGTTACCAAGAGAAAAAGTTACACCAGTTAGGAAGGTGTAGGGAACATGGCACAGTTACACTACCTAATGAAATGCCTATACATAACTTTCTATATGACAATAAATATGGGAAAGTAATATTGATGATTCACTCAGTCTTACAACATTAAATTATACCAAAAGTCATAATTTTACATTTTGGATAGATATGAGAAGTGTTAAAATCCTCTCAGATATGTATTGCTGCTTACATACCTGCTGGGAAGAGATATCCCTTCTATATGCCCTGGTGCCTAAAGGAACAGGAATACAGGGGGAATTCTCCAATGGGTACACCTATTCTGGAGACAAACAAGGGGATTTCCCTCTCTTTAGAATGATTTACTCTCAAGAAAGGTAAATCTCCCCAAAAGGACACAAATAAAAAAACTGACAACCATTCTCTGTGGTATACAAATCTAATATATATATATATATATATATATATATATATATATATATATATATTATAATTCAAGCTTGAAATAGTGATGGATTTAGGTTTCAATGGAAACCCTAAATTATTACACAGCCAGTGCCTAAATTATTGTGCAACCCATGTTCATGGATCCAATTCTAAGTAGAACCAGCTTGCTTGTGCACATAGTGAATTATTAATTACTGATTTCCATCTATGGCAGGTACGATTCTTAGAGCAACAGAATAAGATGCTGGAGACCAAGTGGGCACTTTTGCAAGAGAAGAAACCTGCCAAGAGCCACATTGAGCCCCTGTTTGAAGCTTACATCAGTAACCTTAGGAAACAGCTGGAGCACCTAGGAAGTGAAAGAGCTCGTCTTGAGTCAGAAAGAAGAAACATGGAAGATGCAGTTGAGGAATTCAAGAAAAAGTAAGAAGCCTGGGGTTGAGATTAAGATAATACATGTACCTAGTTATTTGATAAATTACAGGCAAACAAGCAAGGGTTGACTATAAACAGGGCTGGGTTTATACCTTCTTCTACCAAAGGCCAACTGTTTTACGTCTGTGCTATGGCACCCCCATTGGCTGGTTAGCCTTAGTATCAGACTAACAGAATCAGATATCTGAACCATACACTGTACACTAACAGGAAGATGAAAGTTTTCTTAGCATCAGTAGTTCAAACCATTGCCTTATTCTGTTAGCAGTTTGGTTTGGGTGTAAACACCCGGTCAGCAACATCATGCAATGTGCCATTTGCTGCCCCCTGGCAGACATGCCACCCTATGCCATGGGCTGCTTTGTTAGCTATGCAGGGATCTGGCCCTTACTATAAAGCATAGCAAGAAGAGTTGCTATATTTGAAAGGGCCTGAGGGTTGGTTTGCTTCTCATGTGCTACTTTTTTAATTAGCACTGATTCAATCAAACTGATAACTCTGACCCCATTGCAGCGCTTGGCCTTGAGGTCAATAAATAAACAGTCTTGATCATTTTATTAAGATCTGCTAGCAAACATATACATGCTAAAAAGCATTGTCTGGTTTAAAAAAAAAAAAAAAAAAGATTGTCTGGTATGCTTTGTATACCAAACTTGTTCCTAGCCTGGCAATGCTAGGAATGGCATCCTATCAAGTTTGTTGTTTAATATAAATACATTTTGCCTAATAGTGAAAACAGTGTTGTATAAAAAATACTTATTGTGTCTCACTCAACAGGTATGAAGAAGAGATTAATAGGCGCACCGCTGCAGAAAATGAGTTTGTTGGGCTTAAGAGGGTATGTACAGACAAGATTTAAATATTTTGCTACCAAAAAGAGCAAAAAAGATTTTAACCATTAGTATTATTTACCTTGTAGGATGTTGATGCCGCTTTCATCAACAAGGCAGAACTGCAATCTAAAGTGGACTCCCTCACTGATGAGATCAATTTCCTGCGCACACTCTTTGATGCGGTAAGTTTTTATTCTCCTGTAGATACCCCAGCATTGAATTAAGTCATGAGCATGTGCTGTACTTAACTTTATAATATTTCTTAAAAATGTATCTTCATGTTTTTTGTTGTGTCTGGGAACAGTAAAGCAATGGTATCTATCTATCTATCTATCTATCTATCTATCTATCTATCTATCTATCTATCTATCTATATATATATATATATATATATATTAGGGATTACGTTAGTGTTAGATTAAGGGCAAGAATGCATTAAGCGTAAACTGTTGGGGGCTATGGGGTTTATTTTTACGTTACAGTGAAACTCCGCTTTTATTGAAGAAAATGAAATTTCTCCTGGTCAGCTATACACAGTACATTGCCAAGATTTAAGCAAACTTCATTAAAGACACTTACTTGCTCTGTTGAAACTGACAGATAATTCCCAGTAAATTGGTCGATCATCTTTCCAAGCTTAATATGCCCATTTAGCTTGTAGCCCATGCACAGTAATTATAATAGCCAAGTCTGAGGCAAATATGCTGTTCACTATGCAAGGGCATTGTCACTTAGCTTGGTGAATGTGGTGAAGCTCTGCTAACTTTTGGGATTGATTATTCTTTGCAAAGTGAATCCTCACTGCATCCCTAAGCAAAAGTAACATTTCCTTGCAAAGTGAACAGTCTATTTGTCTTCAGTAAATCAACTGCAGGAGTGGTTACACAAAGTTCCCATTTTTTTTTATTTTTCCATGTGACTGCAAAAGTCATGGAGGCTATCCACAGTAAACATTTTCCTAACACAAATGGATTACGTCTGTTTGAGACTTATAAAGTAATTTATTGTAAAAAAATGAAATAAATAAATAATAATAATAGAGCTCAGCAGAGTACTTCTTTAAGTTATTTTTCATCTCCTTGTTTTTCTTCAGGAAATCGCTCAGCTCCAGGCTCAGATCTCAGATATTTCAGTGATTGTGTCCATGGACAACAGTAGAGATCTTGACATGGATAGCATCATTGCTGAAGTCAAAGCTCAGTATGAGGAGATCGCCAACAGAAGCAGAGCTGAGGCTGAAGCTATGTACCAGTCAAGGGTAAGTGTGACTCCAACATACACATGTAATTAGGGCATCCCAACACAGCACATTGTTATGGCCAAACACTTCGCAATTTGTTGGTCATTTTCTCCATTAGTTAATGGATGAGTTATTGGTTTGTATCAAAATGAACAGAGAGAACCTTGTTTAGAAGAATATGTTCCCTTACTTATTTAGTCTGAATTGTACCAATCTCTAGTGAAGAACCTCCAAGACGCAAACTAACTGAGAACTTGTAACTTTAGATGTTAACATTATTTATTGCAAATGGAATTTGCAGATTTCCATTCATTTATTGTATGTTACTTGTTATCACTGTACTGTTATCAACAGTACCGGAATAGCTGTATTATTATTATTTCAGGTACTTATATAGCGCTGTCAATTTACGCAGTGCTTTACATATATATTGTACACTCACATCTGTCCTTACCCTCAAGGAGCTTACAATCTAAGGTCCCTAACTCACATTCATATATATACTAGGGCCAATTTAGACAGGATACTTTACCTACAGCATGTCTTTGGAGTGTGGGAGGAAACCGGAGTACCCAGAGGAAACCCACGCAGGCACAGGGAGAACCTGCAAACTCCAGGCAGGTAGTGTCGTGGTTGTAATGTGAACCAGCGACCCTTTTGCTGCCAGGCGAGAGTGTTATCCACTACACCACTGTGCCGCCCCGATTCATGATAAATAGCTGTTTCTATGTCTTTTCTCATTCTCCCATAACCTCTTCAGACTGATTGTGTCATCAAGGTGGCATTAATAACATCCAGTGAATCACAGCATTTTCCTCCATCACTGTTTGCACAGACAACAATTTTTTCAACTGTCAGGATGACAAATGCTGATGTAATATATTAGCTAAACACTTACATTCTGGCACAGCCTAGGGTTGCATACAAATGATATATGTAATAGTAATTATGGTTCATAAAAATGGCGTTGGAGCTTCTTCAAGCAGCACAAATACTAAAGTGAATTACAACATACACTGCTCGATGGGTGAAATCATTTTTCTTACAATTATTCGGCATTGCTAAATGGCATCTGAAAACCAAAGTGCAAAGTTATTGAGCTCTTTCAATGCTTTTTCAACATGCTATAATCAAGTCTCTTTAGAACCTGTTTGTTGTTAATTGCCCCATCTCTGTACACCATTATTTGCTAGCTTATAAACTGTTGGAGCAGCTGCCATTTACTTTTTTTCCCCTGCACCCTCAAGCCTAGTACAGTTTTGCCGAATGCCGGACGACATCGGCTGGTCCATTAACCACTTACCCACCAAGCCTGTTTCTTGAATTCTGTGCTTACCAGTTAAAAACAGTTTTTTTTGCTATAAAATTACTTAGAACCCCCAAACATTATATATATTTTTTTCCTAACACCCTAGAGAATAAAATGGCGGCCATTGAAAAAATTTATGTCACACCATATTTGTCTTACAAGCGTGCTTTTTTTTTAATAAATTCAGTTTTTTTAGTTAAAAAAATAAGAAAACAGTAAAGTTAGGCCAATTTTTTTCCATATTGTGAAAGATAATGTTACGTTGAGTAAAATGATACCCAACATGTCATGCTTCAAAATTGCGTCCGCTCGCGGAATGGCGATAAACTTTGCAAATTAAAAATCTCCATTGGCGACATTTAAAAAATTCTACAGGTTAGCAGTTTTGTGTTACAGAGGAGGTCTAGAGCTATAATTGTTCCTCACATGTGTGGTTTGAACACCGTTTTCATATGTGGGCAGGACTTACGTATGCGTTCGCTTCTGTGCGTGAGCTCGGCGGGACGGAGCGCTTTAAATTTTTTTTTTTTTTTTTAATTATTTATTTTGCTTTTTACTTTTTATTTTTACACTGTTCTTTAAAAAAAAAAATTGATCACTTTTGTAAACATTCCTTGTAATAGAAAAAAGCATGACAGGTCCTCTTAAATATGAGAACCGCGGTCAAAAAGTCCTCAGATCTCATATTTACACTAAAATGCAAAAAAAAAAAAAAATCTGAAAAAAGTGACAGAAGAAAAAAAAAAACGGGCCCTTTAAGACCGTTGGGCAGACGTCATTTCTGACGTCATTTCCGCCGGCCCTGTTATGGAGCTGAGTGAGCGGCTTCAGCCACTCACGCGGCTCACAGACACTGGGGGGAGAGGATCGGATCATCTCCGCCGCTGCCGGCGGGTCCGGTAAGCGGCGGAGATGACCGGAAAGCGGCGGGAGGGGGGGCATCTCTCCCGCCGCTGATAAAAGTGATCTTGCGGCGAATCCGCCTCTAAGACCACTTTTATCTTGCAGGGAATCGCCTGCTGAAAAAAACGGTATCTGAATGGTGCCTGCAGATATCACCACTCAAACCCAAGGACGTCATATGACGTCCGCCGGTTTGGAAGTGGTTAAAAAGCGGCCCACACTCGGCCTGTGTGTATGGCAGCCGGTCCAATAGAAGCCAGCCATTTGGCCAGTTTCTGTCTGACAAGCATGCTGGAAAACCAGCAGCCAACTGGCTCCCAACCAGCCCTCTCAGCCAATGGCTGAGAGCCCTGATCAGAGTGTTCTGGCAGGGGGGCCGTCCACCTGTTAGAACACAATAGCTCAGCAGGGGAGATCGCTGTACTAATGTTGGATGGTTAGTATAGCGGCTCTGACCTGAGCTGTCAGTTTTATTTGTTCAACTCGCTGGGTTGAACTAAAAAAGCCTGATAGTGTGTATTATGCTGTACTCCATCATGGACAAACGTGTGTGGACACACCTCCTAATAACTGAGATCAGGTATTTCCAGTTAAGGGTACAGTTATAATGCTACAGCATCCATAGACATTTTAAGACAATTGTTGTCTTTCAACTTTGCAGCAACAGTTTGGGGAAGGCTCTTTTCTGTTCCACCATGACTGTTCCCCTTTTAAGCAAAGCCAGGTCCATCAAGATATGGTTTGACAAGATTGGTGTGAAGCAGCTTGAGTCTCTTGCATAATACCCTACTAAGCACTTTTGGAATTAATTGGGATGCTAATTGAGAATGTTGTTGCTAAATGGGCACAAATTTCCTCGGACACACACCAAACTTCTTCTTAGAAGAATGGAGGCTGTTAAAGTGCAAAGGGACAGAAGAAGGAGGGGAATGTGTAGAAATCTCTATTGTATTGGCATGGAATGTCCAACAAGCTCATATTGGTATGATGGTCAGATATCCAAAAAAATTGGCCATATAGTGGGGTTACAGGTACACCCCAGCTGTTTAAATAGTCATTTCCTAAAGCTTGGCAATGATCTCATCCAGTCGGTGCGTATACCCCTATGTTCCAGTCACAGATGTAAAGGAAAAAAGGAACAAAGAGAGCACTAAGTAGGGGTATCTTGATGCTAGTGCGTGGCCTAAACCCAAGAGCTATATCACTGTGTTGCAAATTACATCCAGTATCAGCTTGAACAAACTGTTATTAACAGTACAACATTATTTGTTTTGTCTGGCCTTTTTTAAGGTTATTAAGTATTTTTATTGTACTAAATAATTTAGGACTCCCTAAAAAATGAAGCAACATTTTATGCTGAAATGTCCTTGAGAATCTGCATATCTAGGTGCTTTCTTTGTTTTGGTACCTTCCTAACTTCACAAAATTCTCTTTCATAGTATGAGGAGTTACGTTTGACAGCAGGAAAACATGGAGACGATCTACGTAATACCAAGCATGAAATCACTGAACTCACCCGTCTTATCCAGAGACTAAAGGGTGAAATCGAGAGTGTCAAATCACAGGTAATATTACCTAATACACATGCAGCTTCTTTTAAAACATTTGTTAATTATATAGATGGGTAATTTATGATTTCAAGAGTATGTTTTAAGATTTTAAGGATTTCAGGTACATAATAGATTGATAGTGTACATAACCATTCTTATATAATTCCAGGATCATTTATTTGAAGAAATAATACTATAGAAATTTAATCAAAATAGACTTTTATAAACGATTGATGTTTGTAAAGTTCTGGATTCAGTAATGATACTGCATTATTGTGTCCAGAAGATTGAATTATTTGTAAGTATAAGTAAGCAGCTAAGCGGAATTCAATTGAAGCTGTAGATTGGTAAGAGAAATCTCTTTAACATCATTTTAATTATTTTTTTTAATCATTTTAACTATGTAATCTGTCATTCTTTTATTCAAGTAACCCGTTTCACAACTTCATCATTTTGAAATGTTTTTCAGAAGTTCTTGCCAGCTCAGTTTAATAGCTGAATCTAAAATGTTGGGTTTATATTAGAGTCTGAATATCCAATCTTAAAATTATTATAAATATGTAGGTAAAGTGTTACCAATATCAGTGAAAGCAAGGGTGCAAATCTGTGTTTTGGTGCCCTTTAGCAAAGGCATTAAGGAGTTCCCTGCCTTAATCTCCACCTCAAATTAATTTTTCATCATGATAGAAAGTCCTATTTATTTTCATAGCAATTTTATAGTGGTTATCAGGAGTAAATATAAATCTTTCATAGGTAATCTAGGCAATTATAATGATTAAAAATGCAATGTTCAAAATCTAGCATAAGCCCAGTTGATACAGGTTATCTTTAATATGAAAAGCTGAAGCAGCAGATATGAAAAGCTCTTTGATATCCCCTTTTATTAGAGATAATAAGCACAATGACAGAGAAGAGGTGGAACAGGTTCAGATGCTAGGTGAGGCATGGGAGAGCTTGTAAAAAGTGATGATTTGACATTACTCACAAAGTTACGTTGATTTACCTTGTCAGGCATACACCTTTGTTTCAATTCACACTCACTGTGAGACTTCACTCTGATATGTAAAAAATGTGCCATTAGATGTAATTGTCTTATTTGAGTGAATACATGTCTGTCTGCAATCTTCATCATAGTTACAGTTTAGGTTCTAGTCCCAGTGCTTTTCCCTTATCTGGTTTAAAGGTACACACCCCAGTCAAAATGGAAAATAAAACCATGGGCAACATACAGAGAGCTCAGCCTATCTGTTCACATCTTCAATTTTTCATCCAGGGATTGTCGGTAGTGCATCGCTATACTACTCTTTCTGTTGTCTGTAATCCCACTGTAATATACAGAAGAGCTGTTCCAAAGCACACTCGATTGCAGATCTTTACTGCTTCTCATATACAGAAAGCTACAGGGGTATCTCTCAGTGCCACTAATAAGATTCAAGCCTGCCTTGGCAGTTTGAATGTGATTGGTGACACAGGTTAGGCCTCAGGGCGGGCTGCTGTTAGAAATCATGGTGCCCCATACAGCCTACCTGATAGCCCCCCCCCCGGCCGAGAGTGATTAAGGCCATTTATCAGTCCCTTTCTCTACAGCCTCAGCTGCACAGACGGATGAATAGGAAGCACTCTGAGGTGCTCCTGCTCATTCACAAACTGAGGCATAGTAGACACGGTTTACTATGCTTCAACAATGAACCGACACAGGAGTGATTGTGCCGTCAGCTGCCACCGGGAGAGGAGGGAAGCCAGCAGCACTGTGGGGGAAAGGGGCACACAGAGGGGCCAGGACAGCAGATGGAAGGGGCACATGTGCTAGAACCAATCCCCTTGCAATGCAGCTGGAGGGAGGGAGAGGAAGAGAAGCTGGCAGAGCTGCACTAGGAGACAGAAGAGGACTGGTGTCTGCAATAAGACAATATAGCCAGCCCTCCTGCTCAACAGGTGCCTGGGCCCCCCTTTTAAACTGATTGGGCCTGGGCCCAGTACAGGAGGACTGGCTGTACTGCCTTATCAGCAGCTCTGCTTCAGGTCATACATTCCCAGTGTCCCTGTGAGGTGTTCTCTGGAGTCTGACAGCAGTTGATTACACAGAACTCATAGTAAGTTATATTGAGTGTTTTTAAACTTTAGTACAGACGCAGTTTATGCTGGGCAGGGTTAGCTCACTCTTCCAATTTATGTGTTGCCTGGAATTGTTGTTTAAAAATTAATAAAATAGGTTGATAAACCTTTTTTTTTTTCATATTACCGTAATATACCTTCTGTCCTTACTCCAACTACACAATATTGTTCTTGACTGGCTTCTTAAACATGATAACACTAGAGCATGCCAAAACAGTGTGTGTCAGCATGGCCACTTGTAGCCTCCATCAGGGGTGCCAGTGCAAGAGCACAACTGGAAGACAATTGCCACCCCCATAATAGGAAGTGCCTGAACAAGGACCTTCATTGTCAAGGCAGAATCAGCAGGGACTCTTTTATATTGTCAATAACAATCCCCCCCCCCCAAAAAAAAAAAAAATCCTACAGCCCAGGTTGAGGCTAAGCCAGAATGGGTCATATGTCCTGCTTCAGCTTTCCGGTCTCTGAAATGCCAAGGATCTCTCATCAGGTAACCTGCTGTTAGTCAAGGATCTGAAGCATTGTCATTAGAACACGTGCCCCATCCCCAACCAGGGCCATGCTGAAGTGAAGGGAAAAAAGTCACATGACCTAAAGTGAATTCATTAGTAAAGGTTTTGGTTACTTTTTGCTGAATGTACTTACTATATAAATGAATGGCTGGTGGTGTATCCTATCATTTATATATGGAAGAACTATTTGGAATTACAACTACCTTAAAGAGGAGTTCCGCCACCCCCCCCCCAAAAAAAATTAAAATCAGCAGCTATACATACTGTAGCTGCTGACTTTTAATATTAGGACACTTACCTGTCCTGGAATGCAGCAATGTTGGAACCTAGCCAATGTTTCCATCGGCTCTCGGGTGCTGCCACCACCATTTGTGGTAAGGGAAACCAGCAGTGGAGCCTTTTGGCTCCCTACTGCACTTTCTGAATGGCCTGGTGGCGGGGAAAGGAGGAGGGGTCTGAACTTCCGAGTTATCTCACCGTGGCGAGATTTCTTAGAAATGGGGACAGGTACCTGTCAAATGCAGGTACCCACTCCCCACCGAAAGGTTCCGGGGCGGCAGATAAGCGGAGCTTCCACTTTTGGGTGGACCTCCACTTTAAGGAAAACTGCAGAATCAAAAAAGAAACAGCCTTTAAAGATTGGATAAACCGGATTAAAGCTTGCATAAGATTTTTGTGATTGGGTTTTGCATAGATTTACTAGCCAATATAAGCATGGAAAAATAATTGAATGTCTCAATTAGAAGCCATTGCTAGCAAATGTTGTAAGAATTTACATACAATAATCAGTCCATAGAAAAGTCCATAGACATAATTAATTTGCTCATTGATGGGGTTAGGAAGGACTTACCTGCCAACTTGAACTTGAAGCTGTTGCTGTACTTTTTTTGTTCTTTTTTGTCCTGACTTTGATAAATGCAAATTTTTTTTTTTTATTCAATTAATTTTTATTATGCAAACTTTTCTTTTCCGATAATCAAAATTTCTATACAAAAAGATAAAAAACAAGGTATACATACAAATTTCCCTGCCTCCCAAAACAGCCCCCCCCCCCCCCCCAAAAAAAAACACACCCTAATTCCCCCTCCCCATGCAGATGGTTAAATAAATGAATGGGTTATTTAATCAACCTTGCTATATATAACTTTTCCATGTTTTATGAATTGTATTTTAACATTCGTGGATATAATGAACAATTTGATTCAACACCTCTAATCAAAAAAAATATACATAGTTGTCAAAAAGCTATAATACTATTTAGGTTATCTTATTAAAGCTAGGGTTGAAAGCTAACTGCAATTTGCTGTTTGATCCTGAAGGAGGAGGTATATACTAAACTTTGACATGACACCAGTCAAGGCAAAAACATACAGTCATGTCATACACTGAAACAAATACAATCTATGCATATCTAATATCTTCATACATTGTTTATGTTATAGTTAGCTTACTGGGCAGCAGTGATTAAATATTGCCTATTATATTGAGCAAACATGACATGAAATATGTTAGCTTTTCATTACATGGAATGTGCTATATATTATGTACAGAGCATGTGCACTTCTAAGAACTACTATGCTCCACTGTTGGAGGACACATTTACATTTTCATTTGCCTTTTAAGCGATCATATATTAGCACAGAGACATTATATGTAAAGCATGACAATTACATTAACCATTCCTGAGACTCATTTCATAAAAAGCCACCGCTTCACTGCTCATCATCGTCTGCAACTATTTGACTGGTCGGATAGGTTAACCTCCCTGGTGGTATGATTGTCAGATTTTTGCGTCACAAAGCAGTACATTGTTTCGCATAGAAATTTGGTGTTTTATATTTTAGGCCTGTAATTCTTAGGAATAACTCACTTAAATCTGTCCAAACAAGAGTCTAGTAGACATCCCGGGCATGATAAAGTTTGAAACAACCAAATCATAAATTATAATATAATAAATAACTATAAATAATTATCAAAAATAATAACATAATAATAATAAAGTGTATTCAATAATGTAATTAAATCAAAAACACTGAAATTTGCTCAGTTGCAGGATTGTCGTTGTCGTCACTTTCAGTGTCTGATGAAGAATTTCCCCACAAATCAGTATCACTCAATTCTGCAAATGATTCTTATTTACTATTGGTGTTTTCTAGCTGGTCAAAAATGTTTTAGATGTAAAGGGACACTTTTTGGATGCCATGGACATTCTGTTTCCAGGCAGAAAGAATGGCATATATAATATAAAAGTGCATGCACTTTTTGAATTTGCCACCGGGCTCCACCCCCATGCGATGCAACTCTCGCAGGGAACAGAGCCCGGAACCCAGAGGCATCAGGAGAAAGATTCCGCCGGAGCACACAGCAGGAAGACATCGGAGGATCCTGGGGACAAGGTAAGTAACTTTGCCTGGATCATGTGATGCGATCCCCAGTGTGACTCGGGTTACCACTTTTGGTAATGAAAACTCACCCCGAGTCACACTCGGGATAACTGCCAGGGAGGCTACATACCTGTATCCCCCTGCTGCTTGCTGCGATTATTCCCACCGCATTGCACATCCTGTAGTGATGTTTCAGCCAGTGGGAGAAACCATAACGCGATGCAGGGGAGCAGGTCATTCATAAATCCGAAAATGGGCCATCCAAAGATAGGTATATGCAATCTTCTTTTTGCAGGTATAGTTTACCTTCAAATGATATGATGTTAACAGAGTCACTTTAGAGACACTTGCATGCAACGCTCAAGTTATTGGATATAAAAATGCTATTTAATATGTACATCACTAATGATTAGAGCTACAGTTCACACTGGAGTTGATTTACTAAACGTAAATAGGCTGTTCACTTTGCAACGGAAGTTGCGTTTTTCAATGGAATTTTCCCCGACCTCAGTGAATGTGGTGAAATTTCACTTTTAAAATAATGCCCAATTATGTGCAAGACACATAAAAAATAACTTATTTTACTTGCACATGATTGGATGATGGAAGTGAAACTGTATTTGCAAAGTGAACATGCTCTCCTCCTTTAGCAAATCAACCAGTTAACATGCTGTTTTGCAGAAACTGGGTCAGGTGCAGTGGATGAAATGCATGAAATTGTGTTCACTTCATAGCTCATCATGAGCAGGAGAATCTAAAAAACAGAATATCCTATGTACAGGTTTGGTACAGGGTTATAACAACTGCCATAACTCCACTTCACCTAGTGTCATGCTTCAGTACATTCAACTCGATGTTTTTATAATTCCCTTGGTAAATATGATGATGCTGTGCCATGTGCAAGCAAACATCCTGTTATTTATTTTTTGGCACATGATTGGTTATACAAAGAGCACACATTTGAATGAATATTAACTTTGCTCTATGTATAATGTGTTTTTGTCATCCAGCGGGCCAAGCTGGAATCTGCCATAGCAGAAGCTGAGGAACGCGGTGAGGCTGCTGTGAAAGATGCCAAGCATAAGCTGGCTGAGCTAGAAGCTGCTTTACAGAAAGCCAAACAGGACATGGCTCGCCAACTGAGAGAATACCAGGAACTGATGAATGTCAAACTGGCTCTGGATATTGAGATCGCCACCTACAGGAAACTTCTGGAAGGAGAAGAGGGCAGGTTAGTGCACACATTATTATTGATGCCTAAAAGGACAAAATTATTCTATAAAAATATGTACTATATGTAATAAATTCCACATAATAATTAGAGAGGACAAGACCAGAGACAAGTGTAAGAAAAATGGTAAAAGGTCTGAGCAATAAAACATATCAGGAGAGACTGCAGAACCTAATATGTACAGTCTGGAGGAAAAAAAGCAATGTGGAAACATGGTTAAAACCTTTAAATAAGGGTGTGAATAAGGTTCAGAGGCAATATTTTCAATATGAAGCCAAGATCAGGAATACATGGACATGACTTCAAACTAGCAGGAAGAACTTTTTACCAAAAAAGTAGTTGTTTGCAACAGAATTTCAGCAGAGGTAGTGAGTCAGTCAATGTAAAATACATTTAAAAATGCTTGAAGCAAACACTGATCTATACTCAGACAGAAAGGTTAAAAAAAATCAAAATAAAATGTGCAGACTCTATGGACCACTTGGTCTTTTTCTGCCATCACTTCTATGTTATTTGTTTGGAGTGGAAATCTGTCTCATATTAATTGCTAAATCTGTTGCAGTCCTGGGCAAATTTGTCTCAATTTGTTATGCAAGATTCCAGATGCACAGAAAACTGTGCACAGACATTGCTTAATGGGAGGCAGTCTGATTATTGTATATTGCTTGCTATGTTATTGTGTCCCTAATTTGCTGGATAGATGTCTGCCAAACTCTGTTTAAGACATCCATAAAACAATAAGACAATGCTGCTGTTTACTTGATTAGAGTATCAGTAGAAGTACAGTAATGTATAGGGCATTATTTATATTTAACAATATTATGCCTGCCTACATATATATTAAAAATTAATTGGGTCGACTAATAGCAGAGATAGAGCTGAGAGATATCTGGAGGCTGAGGAACCCAACAGAACAACAGTATTCATGCCATTCAAAAACCCATAACACTCTCTCCAGAATTGATTTAATGCTGGGGGATGAGGTAATGCTAAGATATGTGGGGAACCTAAAATATATGCCCAGAGGCCTCTCGGATAACTCTCCAATGGTGGTATTATTTTCCAAAAAGGGAAGAGCAGAAGGGGAGAATGGAAAATAAATCCCTTTTGGCTGGAATTAATAGGACAACATGAAGAAATAGGAAATTTAATCAAGGAATACCTGAATAGGAATAGGGGATCTGCAACCATGGGGATAGTATAGGACTCTCTGAAAGCCTTCTTATGAGGGATACTGATACAAAAAATTGCTAAAATTAAAAATATAACAAGAGAAAAAGAAAAAGCAGCCATGGGTAATGTATCAGAAGCAGAAAGACAATATATAGCAAGTCCAACAGCATTAAAATTGTCAATGTGGCTAGAGGAACAACAAAAATATAAACAAATACTCCTAGAGAAAGCGGAAAATAAGAGAATGTTTCAGAGACAAAATTTTTATGAAGAGGGGGAGAATGTGGGTAAGGCACTGCCTACAATTGCATGAGCTAACAGGACAACAACCACAATATCAGCAATAAGAGCAAAAGATGGGAGGATAGTAGTGCATAACTTTTGAGGAATTTAAACAATTTTTTGAAGCTTTGTATAGTACCCGGGAGCGGAATGTAGAAGGACAGATGCGGGGTTTCCTTGGTGGTGTCCCAGGAGGATAGGAGATGATTGGATGCCCACTTAACTACAGATGAAATACGGAGAACAATTGCAGCAAAGGCAAATCAAAAATCTCCAGGACCAGATGGTCTGCCAGCCGAGATATATAAAAAGTATGGAGACAAACTGGCCCCAACATTATTGGAAGTATTTGATTTTCTCCTTAAATTTTTTTTTTGGAAAAAAAATTAAAAAGAAGAAAAAAGTTAAAAAACAAATTAAGTGCAAATATTTAAAGTAAACAATTCCTTCAGCAAAATAATGACAATAAATGTTACAATAATGCAAAATAACAATTCCCCAGCTCCTTTACACATTCAAATGTTCATGGATCTTTTTATTTTATAATTACAAGAGTATGTATAAATAATAGAATGTATCTGTATCTGTACATTGACATTTAGTTCTATGATAATATAATATCTATTTTGCTTTAATCTCGCAGGATGGTTGGAGAAGGACATGGATCTGTTAGCATCTGTAAGTGCAATTAATAATAGAAGTTATAGTTGATCCAAAATTTTTGATGATGTTAAATTAGGACTAAATTTCATAGCTTTGAATGGCCAGATTTAAATCATTGTTATTTTTTATGGTTCCGATTTCCATAAAGCTTCTGGGAGAAAAGAACCCATGGTTGCTCCAATGTACTGATGAGCTCAGGTATGTTCAGATCATATGTACCCACCTGAGCCGGCCCACCAGGGAGCCGTCACTGTACCAGGCCAATCATAAGCTGCAAAAGCATTCCCTGCCGCCAGCTACACGTATATGTACATGCCCATTGTATATGTGCTGCTGCTGGGCAGCGAATGCCTTGCCTGCTTATAATTTGTTCCAGTACAGTGACAGTTTCTTTGCAGGCTCGCTAAGGTGGGTTCACACTAGGATCGGAACACGCCTGGTCTCATCACTTCTCCAAAGGTTCTTTCTCCTAATAACAGATCCTGCTGTTGTTGCCTGCGTCTCCTCAGTAGGTGAGCTATGCACCTATGAATATGCATATAGGTTCTTAGCGTAAAAACACATAGGGGTTGATTCACTAAAACTGGAGAGTGCAAAATCTGGTGCAGCTCTGCACAGAAACCAATCAGCTTCCATTTTTTTTTTGTGAAAGCTTAATTGAAGAAGCTGAAGTTAGAAGCTGATTGGCTACCATGCGCAGCTGCACCAGAGTTTGCACTCTCCAGTTTTAGTAAATCAACCCCATGGGATAATAATAAAGGTTTAAAAGGTCATACCATTCAGATGGCATTCTGATAAGGAAGAGTGGAATTCTTCTAAAGTCTTCTAGAGTCTTCTAAAGTACCCAGGGTATAATTTAAATATGGTTTTAAAAAAAAATAGTTAGAAGCAACCACAAAACAGGTAAGCTACCCCCCCCCCCCTTAATATTTTCCCGCGTCAAAGTTTCTGTATTTTTCCTAGTATACTTTAACTTTAACATTGTCTTGTTTGTTTTCAGCCGTTGTCAGCAGCACTTCAGGACACAGTGGTAGTAGCCAGCACCACCACATCGGAGGAGGATTCAGCTCCGGCAGCCTTTCCAAGGGAAAACACGGGCATCACTGTTAGATGGAAGAAAGCAAAGCCAAATCTATTAATTAGATATCCAAGATGTTCTGTTCCATTAATTGCACTGTACTGAGCCCAGACACTCTGACCTGGGCTCTGAAACACACTCAAATATCATCATTAATCTCTTCTTCTGTCTATAATACTTCAGCATTCTCTGCGTGTGTGTGTGGCTGTGTTTCTTGTGAGTGGGGTCTTTGTTTTACTACAGCTGCATCTTATCAAGTAAATTCTCTAATTTTGCTATGCATAACCATGTACTTTTCCTAATTTCCTGTAATAAAGCACTAGTTGATTAAAGCAAAATATTTCTATGCTTGACATTCTTAAATTACTGCAGTTACCAGTCAGTCTGAGTCTGTCACAGGGGACTAAAGCCTACACCTAGCTGCAACTATTGTTTTATTATCCCACTATCATGCTACAATGACAGTTAGGGGTGGATTTACTAAGGGCAAATAGACTGTACACTTTGCAAAGTGCAGTTGCTCCAGAGCTTAGAAAATGAGGTAAAGCTTCACTATGCAAAAAGTAACCAACCACATGTAGCGGTACCCCCGAAGGAGCTGCTGATTTATTTGACCCGGGTCTCCCTCTGATTATCCTGCAGCCAATCACAAGGAATTTCCACACTGTCAGGTGCATACACGCAATCCTGCTTGTTACTCCAATAACCAGCCTAGGGGATGAATTTTTATGCTTTATTGTAGAACTTGGATAGGAGAAAGGAATGGATGGGATACTCCAAGTTAACTAGCTCCAAGCAAGGACAACTTCTTCCTAGCTCTGTGTAGCAGACTGTCAGTGGCACCAAATAGCAGGCTGATCTCAATGAAACAAGTCCTTTTTTAAGCAGAAGAGGAATAGCCGGACTTTGTTTCTTCAAGATGCTAACCAGTGTCTCCTTTCTAGCTCACACACCCAGTTAGCTGACTTTTTAGGACCAGGAGGGGGATTCTAGCACACTCAGTCTCAGGGATCCCTTTGGGAGTCTGTACTCACATCATGTCCCGGGACAGCTGGTAGCTTCCTTCCAACTCTCAGGCAACACTTTGCCACTGTGATACCAGACAGGATCCAAGGACGTCCACCCTCAGTCAGCTCACAGAGGAACTCTGGGTTGTAGTTTTAGCATCCAGATAGGCCTTGACCAGGCCCAGCAACCGACAGCCTCCTGAATAGGCCCATTAGGCCTAGCATCCAGGAGCTGCTTAAACAACTCCACCCCTGGGGTCTTGGTGGGCAGGAACTCCTGACCTTGAGCCCATGTGCTCCTTTTTATATGAATCTGTTCACCCAAAATGCAGTGAATCACATCCCCTGCTAATTGGTCAGAACCACATCCATATATAACTGCTGTCACTGGCTGGGTTTTCCTCCGACTGTCCAATAGGAACCCATATTAATGAACAGTGTAAAACTTTCCAGACCACATGAATCAGCACCAGAGCACACTGAGAAGACCTTACTCAAATCAAGGTTCTCTGATAAGCAGACAACATCTAAATTTACCTATCTGCTCTCCTGTTAAGCAGAGAAAGCAAAAAACTATATACACTCAAACTAGTAGGGCGCTACACACATGCAAGGGAAATATAAAAAACATAATTTTTGCTTGCACATGATTGGATGATGGAGGTCAGCAGAGCTTCTTCTCATTTATTAAAGCGGACCTTAAGTCATTTTTCAACTTTCCATCTATTAAATCTTCTGCCCTTGTTGTTTTAACCACTTCACCCCCAGAAGGATTTCCCACTGTACGACCAAAGCACTTTTTGCGATTCGGCACTGCATCGCTTTAACTGACAATTGCGCGGTTGTGCGACGTTGTACCCAAACAAAATTTGCATCCTTTTTTTCCCACAAATAGAGCTTTCTTTTGGTGGTATTTGGTCACCTCTTTGCCATTTCTGATCGCAGCTATAAACAAAAAAGAGCGACAATTTTGCAAACAAAACAATATTGCTTACTTTTTGCTAACATACAAATCCAAAAAAATATATAAAAAAAACTAATTTATGGGGGCATGGCCTGGCACCGGAGAGAGATGGCGGCTTAGGCTCAGAGCTCCTCCGTCCGGAGAGACACTAATAGGCTTCAGCAGAGCAGAGAGACCCAGGACACACCACTCCTGACCGAGCCCTAACAATGCTCTATCCAGCGGTACACCCATGGATTCGTCCACGCAGCTCAGCCGGACTATACCGGCAATGCTCCGCACCCAGCATGTGGAGACGCAGGTCGCATCTCAAACCACGGATCACAGTACACCGTGCCTCCCACTGAGCATGGTCCCTCCAGGAATGCCTGCGACAGGTACGCAAAACCCGCACTCCTCCCCTTTGCTATGCCTGGCAGATCTGCAACAAGTAGCGGCAGATATTAAAAGTACCCTATCCGCAGCCATCTCAGACCTGAAAATTGACATAAGGGCAGTAGCCACGTGGCTGGAGGTGGTAGAGGCGCTGGCCATGACACATGAGACAGCTGTGCAGCAACTACAGGCAGTCTCTAACAAACATGCCCAACACCTAATCGAGATACACCGCCATAGGGAGGAATTAGATAATAGGGGGCGTAGGCACAACCTGCAGGTGCGGGGAGTCCTGGAGTCAGTGGAGGAACCGCAGCTACAAACCGCGGTCTGGGTGATCTTCAATACAGCCCTGGGCAGACCGCCAGATGCACCGATTGACATGGAGCATTGTCACAGAGCGCTCAGACCCCGTGGAAGAGATACAGATCCCCCAGGGACATAGTTTGCTGCCTGGTGAGCTTTTCACAAAAAAAAGACATTTTGCCAAGCCCGAAACCATGGGCAACTGATGAGAAACCATGGGCAACAGGAGAGATTTACGACCGCTCTTACAAGTCTTAAGAGATAGGCACATATAGATGGAAGTTCCCATTCTGTCTGCAGGCTACAAACGGCAACCGCTCTGCCTCCCTAAGGTACCCAGACAAACTGTCCTTGTTTTGCTCTACAGATGAACTGTCCTTGTTTTGCTCTACACTCGGTATACCAGAAGTGCAGGTGCCTGACTGGTACAGTGCATTCCTCCCCTCCGAGCCCTGGATTGCAACCCAACATGAGGAGTCGCTCTGTTCACGGAGAAGCAGACAGCGACACTGTAGACTCTCTGCCAACTAGCCACAAAGAGCACAAGGAGATATGGAAACTGATGAGAGTCCAAGAGCATCTCCGTCATCGGTCAGATGCAAGACAGGTCTTTGAAAAGAGACCCACACACCTCTCTCCGCGATGACTTGCACGAGTTCTGTCTTGAACAACAATTTGGAGTTTATTTTGTTTAGGTCCTTCATGTTTTAAGAATGACCAAAGTTGACCGTCTGTTCGGGCTGGACGTATTGTGACATCTGCCGTGCCACCCGTTGATTGGCCATACCCATTTGACTTGAGACCTGTGAGTATCCAGTGTAACAATTACTTTCTAAATATGGGGGGAAACTTGCATGTGGTTCAAATGACCAGTATACCACACAGTGCTAAGATTTTGAGTAACAACATTGGCTACCAACCACCAGGAGACATTTTAACTAGGCCCTACCAGGTTCCACAGCGCAGGAGCTCCCCTACCGAGATCTAAAACTGGTCACTGGGGGGACTTGACTCTACTTGAATCCATTTGAATTCATCTGATCCAATTTGCAATAGCTAACATGTCTGTTTCAGGGGATCTTACCCCCTCTGTGTCTATGCCTATGTTGAATGCTCCCGCTTCCATAGGAACGGGAAAATAGCTGATCCACGGTATGCTGAGCAGGAACTATTTTGCACCCCCCATCAACCCGCAACAAACCCCCCCATGGGGTTTACGGGTCACAACAGACTAAAGGGCTTAAGGGAAAGACAGTCTGCCCTCAACTATACCAACTCCCAGAAGGGCATATGGTTGTATTTTAGCGGTGAGATCTGGGTAGCCAGACTCATTTTCTTTACACTATTACTTTTTGGTGTGTGTGAGTACATCCTAGATGCCAATGTTTTTGCTTATATGGACTTAATAGCATATGAGCTAGGAGGTTGATGTACCAGCATGGACTGCAGTCTCAATTTATAAGACAGCGTCTTTCTAGTTAGTGATGGTGGGGGGTAGGGGGGGTTCACGTCTGGTGTCATCTCTAACCCCCCCGCTCTGCGGGGGAGGACCCCATGGTCGGCAAATTATACGGCCCAAACAGAGTTTAGGGCCGTGGCTGGGCACCGCGAGCTGGGGGGGATACAGGTACCCCAGCTGGTGTACCTCAATCAAGAAGAGGCTCATAGGGAAGTGTTATTTCTATTTTACATGTTCCATTTTTGAGAGTTACAATATCTCCCTGGCTGAACTTTCTCGTTGCAATTAGCAGGTGCAACTAGAATGTGCGCAGGTGATGCTTTGGAAGCCTGGGAACTGTCCGGGAGGCAAGCTGGAAATGCTGACCTAGATATTAAGGCGGACCCAAGGGGAAATATCCTTGGAACCTTTGGGGGAGGATCATAAATCATCTCTCCCATTACAAAATTGACTTGGTCATTGACAAAATAGAATTGCCTTCTGCACAGATTCAAAGCAAGTGTTATATTCTATTTACTGTTACTGTTTATCTGTATACCACAGATGTGGTCGGGGGGGCCTCGGCTGGGTCCCTGCACCCCGGGCCTCTGAACGAGGTCATCAGCCACCGGGGATCTCTTTATACCTGGGGTTCTCCGAACGGGGGTTGTTCTTTTTTTAAATAGTTCAGATCTGGTGTCAGTTTCTTTCCTCAATTCAGAGAGACGGGTTCTTTCCTGATAACATACCGGCAAACCAAACGCATCATAATCTGTGCTACAGTTGATAGCTACTATATTAAGGTGCCTTAGCAGGCTAGTGGCCACCTCCAGATCTTAGTAGGACCGAACCTGTCTAAGGTCTTGTCATACATACTTCAGCACACCAGACTCTTTTCCTCCTTTCTCCATACTAAGGCCCTATATCTTCCTTGCTAGCTACATCTTTCTCAACACTCTCCCCCTTTTTTTTTTTCCTTCTTTTCCCCCACCCCTTTTTTTTTCCTGACGAAATCCCACTAAAGTGCTAAACGGACCACCCTTAACAGTTAAAATAACCACAGAATCTCTTCTGCTACAATTACATAGCAGTTATGGTTGCTGTAACAACCAAGGAGGTCCAGTTATCTCTTAAAATCTATTCCCTTAACACAAAGGGCTTAAATATTCCAGAGAAAAGAGGCAAAGGTCCTAGTGGAAGCCCACCGCCACAGGGCCCAAATCGTATTCCTACAAGAGACACACTTCAAAAAAGGTTCAATCCCACAACTACATAATGCCCGATGCCCAAAAGTATACCACGCAACATGCGCAGACTCAAAGTCTAAAGGGGTATCAATATTATTTTCCAAACTATGCCATTTTAGACTTAAAGATTAATTGACTGATCCTGAAGGTAGATTTCTATTTCTTAAGGGTATCTGGAAAGGCAGACCCCTTACCTTAGCGAATATCTATTGCCCAAACTCTAAGCAAGTATCCTTTTTAAAAGAGGTGCTGCTTCAACTTACAACATTCAGATCAGGCATATTGATTGTAGGGGGTGATTTTAATGTCACACTAAATCCACTACTTGATTCCGCAAGTGGTACATCTTCTCTCCCGTATGCAGCACTACGTCAAATTAAGACACAGCTAGTCTGTTAGGAAAAGATCCATGCCTTCAGCTGTTTTGGGCGCATGCCAGTGCTTTCAGTGACCTGTTCCGAGTTTCCTGTTTACCTGTGACCCGGCTTGAACCCTTATCCACTTGAACTCTGCCTGCACCGACCCCCGGCTTACCTACGACCACTCTTCTGTCTGACCCCTGTGTACCTCCACCTGCCTGCCTGTTAATGACCCTGCCTGCACCCGACCATCCGATTGCCTGCTCCTCCTGTACTGCTTTGCCCGCATGTTACTGACCCGGCCTGCATCACTACTCTTCAGTCTTGCACGGATTTCTGGAAGACATCATACCATCATCTGTGTCCAATCCAGCCCTCGTGCTCCCCTGTGCTCCAGCGCTCCCTGTCTGCTCTACCAGGAGTTCTGGAACCAGGGCCGTAAGAGAGGTTGCCTACTGCATAAGTCAGACTCTACCATCAGGTACGTGACAGCAATGGACAGCCAGTCCGAGTCTGCGCAGTGGCCCTCTCGGATGGATGACCTAAGCCTGCATCTAGCAGGGCTCACCCAAGCAGTGAAAGACTTACAAAGTGGGTACACTCAGTTGGAAAACAGGGTTCTGGAGCTTTCTCTGCCAGCTCCTTCACGTCCCAGCCTGCCGGCTGCCAGTACCATGGTTACCCTGCCCATGGAGCCCGAGGTGCCCTTGCCTGAACGGTTTACAGGGGACCGTAGGAAGTTTTGGGCGTTCCGTAACGCTTGTGAGCTCTACTTTGCCCTACAACCCCGCACCTTTTCCCTGGAAACCACCAAGGTGGGAATATTCATCTCCTTACTACTTGATGGCCCCCAGGCCTGGGCCCACTGGCTATTGGAACAAAAGGTGCCTGAAACCGTCAACCTCACCCTCTTCTTTCAGTCTATGGCCCGGCTCTATGAGGACCCCCACCAGGTTGCTACTGTGGAGGCCACCCACACATTCCAGCAAGGCCACCATATGGCAGAGGACTATGTGTCTGAGTTCCAGCACTGGAGTGCTGATACGGCCTGGAATGAGGTGGCACTCTGCCATCAGTTCAGACTGGGCCTCTCATATCCGTTGAAGGACGAGTCGGCTCGTGAGAGTGTTCCCCAGTCCCTGGATGCCTTGATTAACCTGACCATACAGGTTGACCGCGGGAATGCAGAGCGGAAAGGTCCGCAGGATTTGCCCGACCTGTCGGGATGCCACCCAGAGTACCCAGCTACCTAAGACCCATTGGGGCCTGGACTTTCACAACTCTCGCTCTCCCCAGAGGAGAGACAGAGGCGTCTGACCTCCAACCTCTGTCTCTATTGCGGAGGTCTGGGGCACCTTGTCAAGTCTTGTCCGGCCAAACAGGATAAGAGGCTCCGCCCCATCCAGGGAGAAGTTTTGTCGGTGCCAAATATGAAAACCTACCTTGTTCTGCCCGTCTCACTAAGGCTTCCAAGTGGGAGCATTCAGGTCCCAGCCATCATCGATTCTGGAGCATGCAGCTGCTTCCTGGATTCAACATTTGCAGCTCAGCACCACATCCCTCTTAGACCTAAGACACACCAGATGATCATCCGCCTGGGCGGATGGATCCACAATTAAATCGGGTGCCATCACCCATGAGACAGTTCCTCTGCTTGCCAAGACAGCCAACGGTCAAGCAGAGTATCTACTGTTGGACGTTATTTCTTCTCTGCTTTTCCCTATCATCTTAGGACTGCTATGGCTGCGGGCTCATTGCCCCTCCATCAACTGGTCCACAGGGGAAGTTCTGTTTTCCTCCTTCTACTGTCAGCAACATTGTCAGCAGCTAGGGTCGGAAGTTTCTCCTACTATGTTATGCTTGGACCCGGATCCGGAAACCCATTTAGCTGTCCCCTCCGTCTACCACAAATTCCTTGATGTGTTTAGTAAGAAAGGGGCAGACGAACTTCCACCTCACAGGCCCAATGACTGCCGATAGAGCTGTTGCCCAGTGCTGAGATACCATTTGGCAGGATTTATCCCCGCTTGGAAGTAGAACTGAAAGCCCTCAAGGCTTATTTAGATGAGAATCTTGAAAAGGGATTCATTCGGCCCTCTACATCTACGGCAGGTGCAGGTATTTTCTTTGTAGAAAAGAAAGACCATTCCCTACGACCCTGCATTGATTACAGGGACCTCAACAAGGTCACAGTTAAAAATCACTACCCTCTACCTCTGGTTCCAGAATTGTTCCAAAGGCTCGGGTCAGCTACAGTATTCACCAAGTTGGATCTTCGCGGGGCTTACAATCTCCTTCGCATCTGGGAGGGTGACGAGTGGAAACCGGCCTTCCGAACACGGTTCAGCCATTTCGAATATCTCGTAATGCCCTTTGGGCTTTATAATGCTCCGGCCACCTTTCAACACTTGGTGAACGACATTTTCCGGGATTATCTGGACCAATTGGTCATCGTCTACTTGGACGATATCCTCCTTTTTTCAGCCACATTTGATGAGCACCGCAGGCACGTCAAGTGTGTGTTACAGCACCTCCGACAACATGGGCTTTACGCTAAGGCTGAAAAGTGTGCATTCG
This sequence comes from Glandirana rugosa, assembly GCA_018402905.1. Taxonomy (NCBI): domain Eukaryota; kingdom Metazoa; phylum Chordata; class Amphibia; order Anura; family Ranidae; genus Glandirana; species Glandirana rugosa. The sequence continues at coordinate 729,564 of BLSH010335368.1, forward strand.
AGTGCTCCAGCATTCCGTTCCTGGGCCCTATTATTTCAGTTACCGCAATCACTATGGACCCACAAAAAGTGTCTGCCATCTTGGACTGGCCAGCTCCCGTAGACAGAAAAGGGGTCCAACGATTTGTAGACATCGCCAATGTCTATAGGAAGTTTGTCAAGGGGTTCTCCATGGTGATTGCACCAATTACCCAGCTCACCAAGCAGAACACCCGCTTCCACTGGACCACTGGAGCCCAAGAAGCCTTCCTAAAACTTAAACAGCTGTTCACATCTGCACCTGTCTTAAAGCACCCGGATTCTGGCTTACCCTACATCCTGGAGGTGGATGCATCAGAGACTGCAGTGGGAGCAGTCCTCTCCCAGAGGCAAGGTCCAAAGGCTTCTCTCCACCCTGTCCCCTTCTTTTCCCGCAAGCTCTCTGCCCCTGAGAAAAATGATGATGTGGGTGACCAGGAACTCCTAGCCATCAAGTCCGCCTTGGAGGAGTGGCGGTATCTACTGGAGGGAGCTGCACACCCTGTTATGGTCTTCACTGACCATAAAAATGTAGAATACCTACGCACAGCCAAAAGGCTTAGATCCCGTCAGGCATGTTGTGCTTTGATCTTCTCCCGCTTTCAAATACACATCACCTACAGGCCTGGGTCGAAGAACACAAAGCCTGACGCTTTATCTAGGATGTTCAGTGAACCAGGAGAGTCCACACCACCAGAAACCATCCTTTCACCACAACACTTCCTGTTGACCCAAGATGAATTACTGTCCCAGATAAGACGGTCCCTGGCCAAAGCCACTATGTCTCCAGACCCTAGGCTGACAATGAGGAAAGGGCTGTGGTCGTACCATGATAAAGTATTTGTCCCAAAGGAATTACGCCTCTCAGTGCTGGAGCTTAGCCATGACTACAAGCTGGCCGGACATTTTGGGGGTCACAAGACTGCAGAGCTGCTGTCGCGCTCCTTTTGGTGGCCATCTGCCGACAAGGACTGCAGGGAATATGTCGGCGCTTGTCCCGTCTGTGCCCAAACCAAGATCAGCTGGGCTAAAGCTTGGGGTCTGTTAAAACTGCTGCCCATTCCAGAGCACCCATGGTCCCACATTTCAATGGACTTTATAGTAGAGCTACCTCCATCTGAAAGATTCAATGCCATCTTTGTAGTGATTGACCACCTTACCAAAATGGCGCACTTAATCCCCATGAAAGGGACTCCTACCGCAGCTGAAACTGCAGAGACTTTAATTAAAGAAGTAGTTCGTCTTCATGAAATTCCTGTCAACATAGTCTCAGATCGTGGGGTGCAGTTCACATCCCGGGTCTGGAAAGCCTTATGTACCGCTTTGGGAATCAAATTAGCATTCTCATCAGCCTATCATCAACAGAATTCCTTGAAAGGAACAATAAATTATTATAGGAGACACTGTCCCGGGCACAGGAACACTATAAGAGGGCCTTTGACAAAAGGAGATGTGAGGAACTGGTCTTACAACCTGGTGACCGAGTCTGGTTAGCAACAAGAACCTGAGGCTGTCTTGCCCGTCGAAGAAACTGGGTCCCAGATTCATTGGTCCTTTCCCCATGAAGTGGAAGATTAACAGGGTGGTGTATGAGTTGGATCTGCCACCATCCCTTCGGGTCCACCCCGTGTTCCACATCACCCTGCTGAAACCTGTGACCCAGGATCCTTTCCCGGACCGGAGGATGACTCCACCTGAGCCGATCCTTGTGGAGAAGAGTTCAAGGTGTAAGCCATCCTCGATTGCAGGAAGAAGCAGGGCATCACCCAGTTCCTGATCAATTGGAAGGGGTATGGACCGGAAGAGAGCTCATGGAAGCCCGAAGACCATATCCATGCTAAAGAGCTTGTTAAACAGTTCTGGAGGAGACACCCAAACTTAAGGGCCCATTTGGGCATCCGGAGGCTGCCTCTTGGGGGGGCAATGTTAGGAAAAGATCCACGCCTTCAGCTGTTTTGGGCGCTTGTGCACTCCCGTGCATGCGCACGTGCCGGAAACGGCGTCAAACGGCTCTATTTAGATCCTCCATGCCCAGCAGCCAGTGCTGTCCATTCTACAGCGTTACCAGTGCCTTCAGTGACCTGTTCTGAGTTTCCTGTTTACCTGTGACCCGGCTTGAACCCATATCCGCTTGAACTCTGCCTGCACCGACCCCGGCTTGCCTACGACCACTCTTCTGTCTGACCCCTGTGTACCTCCACCTGCTTTCCTGTTAACGACCCTGCCTGCACCCGACCATCCGATTGCCTGCTCCTCCTGTACTGCTTTGCCCACATGTTACTGAACCGGCCTGCATCACTACTCTTCAGTCTTGCACGGATTTCTGGAAGACATCATAGCATCATCTGTGTCCAATCCAGCCCTCGTACTCCCCTGTGCTCCAGCACTCCCTGTCTGACTACCAGGGTCTCTGGAATAAGGACCGTAAGAGAGGTTGCCTGCTGCATAAGTCAGACTCTACCATCAGGTACGTGACATCTCTCTGGCGTTACATGATACCTGGCAAACGCTTAACCTGCAAACGAATGATTACACCGCTTCACACGGTCGCTACTCACAGTTGGATTACCTCTTCCTAAGCCAAACAGATTTGCAATACCTGTATAGAGAGCATGGTCATCTCGGACCACCACTCGATTGCACTCACGTTACGCTTTCCCCAGAAGGAACAATGCACGAGGCTGTTGAGAATGGACGCTTCCCTTCTCACAGACCCGGGAGACCTGGCGACTGTTAGGAAAACAATAGAGGACTACTTCAGAACAAACAAAACTCCAGATACAACACCGATGGTACAATGGGAGGCGCACAAATGCGTAGTGAGGGGGCACTTAGTCGCATTTGCAGCTAAAAAGAGGAAGGAAAGTCAAAAGACGGTGACGGAGCTCTTGGCTAGGATAACAGAATTAGAAAGGAAGCATAAACGGTCTTTAGCGACTGCAGTAGCTCAGGAACTGACGGAGACTAGGGCGCTTTTACTACATGAGTTGTTGGTTAAAGCTCAAAGGCGACATATTATGAGCAGGCTAATAAACCTGGTAGACTTTTGGCCAAATTCATCCAGGGCCAGGAACGCACTCTATTACAAACTGTACATCACATCACTGGCATTACAGGGAGGAAGCACACTAGAAGTGAAAGTATGGCACAACAATTTCGTGACTATTACAGCAAATTGTATCATCTGAACAACGGGGCAGCACGTCTGGAAACAGATGAGCAACGCAGCAACCTAATTCAAAACTTCCTATCTATGCATAGCCCAAAACCCCTGTCACTGGAAGACCGAGCCAAATTAGAAGCACCAATATCTATAGAAGAATGGACAGAAGCCCTTAAAGTGACAAAACCGGGCAAGAGCCCGGGGCCAGGCGGCTTCCCAGCAGTCTATTATAAGAGTTTCCCAGATCTTCTGGCTCCAGGCTTTCTCGGGGCCTTTAACACCCTGTCCACGGCCCCAAGCCAATCAAAAACCCTATTGGAGGCACACATCGCTGTGATTCCCAAGGGCACTAAGGAACTCGATAACGTAGCTAACTATAGGCCGATATCCCTGCTAAATCTGGATGTGAAAATATTTTCCAAAATTTTGGTGACCAGATTTTCACAATACATTCCGGCAGGGGTAGGCTTGGACCAGGTGGGATTTGACCCTGGGAGAGAAGCCAGGGACAATACCATCAAAGCACTGAACTTGCATCACTGGCTTGTCACTAGCAGGCAAGAGGGCTTTTTACTGGCAATGGATGCGGAGAAGGCATCCGACTGGGTAGCCTGGGACAATACGGAGGCCGTTTTGAAGACACTAGGCCTGGGGGTCAGGATGAGGACCTTTATAGGAGCCTTATATACCAACCCAGTAGCCCGCATCAAGGTGAATGGCTGCCTCTCGAAAGCCTTCTCCATCCATAATGGGACCAGACAGTGGTGCCCACTGTCCCCTCTCCTTTATATTCTTACCCTAGAACCCCTATTAAGATGCATTCGTGCTCACTCAGACATAAAAGGAATTGAGGTAAAGGATAGGGAGTTTAGGACCTCAGCCTTTGCGGATGACATCCTTCTTTTTTTGCCAGCCCCACTAACGACCCTCTCAAATGTCTTGTCAACTCTGGAAAAATTTAAATGCATATCAAATCTACAAATAACTACTCTAAATCCTTTGCTCTCAATGTGTCTCTACCAACCAACACAGTTCAGCTATGTCAGAAAAACTTTCCCTTTACATGGAAAAGCAATGCAATCACCTATCTAGGCATCCAACTACAGGGAAGACTTACAGATCTATAAGACAAAAACTTTCTAACCGAACTAAACCTTATACAACAGGATCTCAAGCGATGGGATGCCCCCACAATTTCCTGGTTCGGACGGGCGGCCATCATAAAGATGACCGTCCTTCCACGTCTACTTTATAAAATGCAGACTATACCAATAGGTCTCCCCCCCTCGTTTTTTGCCACATATAAAAAAAACTGCAGAACATTTATATTGCGAGGTAAACCTGCGAGAATTGTATCGGCTAAACTAGTGCTCCCAAAAGCAAGTGGTGGCATTGGTCTCCCGGATTTGCAGAGGTATCACATTGCGTGCCATTTATCGCAAGTGGTGGACTGGAATCTACATGCAAATTACAAGGGATGGGTTAACCTAGAACACCTGGTGGCGGGGGTAGACTTAAGAAAGGTGCCTTGGTTTCCCACGAAAAAGATCTCAAGGGAGCTAGATGCTCATCCATTAATCGGGTTTACTCTACAGGCCTTCCACAGGGTGTGTAAAGTTTACAATTCCTCAGGGAAGATGCGGAGATGCAGGCTAAACAGTTTTTATCAGGAACAATTTCAAATGCCAGAGAGACCTTGCAGAACTTTCCAAAACAAATGCTTTCCCATTTTGGGCATACGCCCAATTGAGACATTTCTTGAATGATCCTGCGCACAGGCATCTCTTTACAAGATCATCTACGATTTTTGATTCACTGGACATGGGAACAGCCCCCCAAAATGACATGATATTGATATTTTATGCCTCCATGTTCCAAGACTCTCACAAACTTTTTCAGTCAGACGGGGAATTTTGGGAACACTCCACAAGGGCTCATTAAACATAAATATACAGGAGAATGGGTACAAGTTGAAAACCAGATGGTACAGGACCCCCGATGTACTTCACAAATTTGACCCGTCAGTTACAGAAATATGCTGGAGATGTGAAAAGGAAAGAGGAACACTCCTGCACATTTGGTGGGACTGTCCGGTAATAGAGCCATACTGGCGAGCAGTTTTTGACATAAACAAGAAAGTCACATTACTTCCCATAGAATTTACAACGGCTCAATATCTTTTACACCTCTCCCCACTATCAAAAAAACGTTACTTTAAATCTCTTCCCATGCATATGATAAATGCTGCCTGGCTATGTGTCCCGAAACATTGAAGATTAGTAAACTCACCTTCACTCACAGAATGGATCCACCGCCTAAATTTTATAGAGAACATGGAAGAGCTAATCCACATCACGCAGGACAAAATATCTCACTTCTCTAAGACATAGTCAGAGTGGATTGACTTTCGCAAATCCAATACATATCAGACTTTAATGCAAATAGATCTTGAATGCAAACCCAAACCAAGTCGGTTTAATTCCAACTAGTAGCGTTGCACATTAAGTCATGAACATAGATCTTTGATGTTAACTCTAACGCACGTTCCCTAAGTAGGTTTTTCGCTCTCACACCCCTTCCCACAAGTTAATTTTTTTTTTCTTTCCTCTCTCTTCCTCCTTCGCTTCTCTCTCTTCTCTATCCTCTCACTCTCATGATCCAGTGTGTTGAAAACAATAGTATGCAATGTAAATAAAATATATAATTTTCGTGTTGATTATTTGTTTAGTTCAAATATGCTTGGTTCGTATCTGATACAACTTGGCATTTGAATATGCCAACAACCTGGAAACGTACCATGTATTCTATCGTGAACAATGTAATTGAGAATATTTTGGATTTTTGTTATTGTGTAATGCCATTAAAATCAATAAAATAGTATGTTAAAAAAAATGTATTCATCGGTTTTGGCCGATTTATATTCTTCCTCATATTTTTGGTAAAAAAAATCGCAATCGCGTTTATTGATTGGTTTGCGCAAAAGTTGCCACGTTTACAAACCATTTTTATGGCATTTTTAAATTTTTTTTTTACTAGTAATGGTGGCGATCTGCAATTTTTGTCGGGACTTTGATATTGGGGCAGACATGTTGGACATTTTTGACACTTTTTTGGGACCAATGACATTTATACAGCGATCAGAAATGTAAATATCCATTGATTACTGTATAAATGTCATTGGCAGTGAAGGGGTTAACCTGCAGGGGGAGATCTAGGGGTTAACTGTGTTCCCTAGGCGTGTTCTAACTGTGAGGGGGCTGGGCTGCTATGGGCATAAGAGATCTAACTGATCCCAGTGACAGGGATCATTAGATCTCTCACATGCCGCCTGTCAGAACGGGAAACCACCGTGTTTACTTCGGTGGTTCCCCGTTCTTTCCCTCTGGCACCTCCAGAGTGCACCGGGCATGAGAGAGTGCCACTGGCGGTGTGCTCTCGCCCCCTAGCTGCGCGTGCCACCTATTTACGGCGATTCGCAAGACAGCGCCACACTGCAGCTGTTAAAAGGCAGTGCCCGGTCGGCGAGTGGTTAACTTTGGATAGTAAATCATTCTTTTTCTGTCAGTAAATACCTTATACAGCCCACTTCCTGTTTCTTGTCTGGTCCTTAGCCTGGGCTTATGTCATTATGCACAGTTCTCTCTCTCACTCTCGTGAGAGTTTGCCAGGAAGGGAGGGGGGATGAGTCATTAGAGGGTCAATGAGAGCTGCAGAACTGCCGGATGTGTGCCTCTGTGTGTCTGTGTAAATCCAGGAAGTGAACGGGCAGCAGCTTCAGCAGCCCACAGTTAAAATGGTTGCAGTCAGACTTAGTGGAGGGAGATTTCTGCAGCATATTTGGCAAGTACAGAATCACAGTATATATAAAATGATATGCAAAGTGGTTGGAGGGAAGCTACAGGATGGCAAATATGTTTTAATTACAAATTATGTGAGCAGACTGCAGTTCCTCTTTAAGCTCTGGAGCACCTGCAATCTACAATCAACTCTCTGATGTATGCACTGCCCTGTTAGGACCCTCCCTGTTAGAAATCATATTAATATATTAATTATATTGCATATCATATCACAAAGGAGCATCTTGGGCCATAAGTAGAGTTGAGCGAACCTCTGGAAGTTCGGGTTCTGCTGGTCCGTCCGAACTTCGGGACAAAGTCCGGGTCCGGGTCCGGACGGAACCCGAACGATCGCACGGACAACGAACCCCATTGAAATCAATGGGGACCCGAACTTTTATGCACAAAAATGGCTGTAACAAAGTCCTGGAAAGCCCTAGAGGGCTGCAAAAGGAAGTAAAATGGGGGTAAGGGTAGGGCAAGTGCCCTACAAAAAAATGGGGACAGGGAAATAACTGTAAATATTTTTAAAAAAATAAAAACATAAAAAAAGCAAAAATGGAGGTGAATGTGGATCATCTTCAAACTGTGTCTGAAAAGTATTAATTAACTGTAGAAGCCATATAACTGTTCTAAAATCATCTTCAAACTAGGGCAAGTGCCCTACAA
>BLSH010335368.1:764934-781895 GCA_018402905.1 Glandirana rugosa
AAACCCGTCCTTGGGTCATGGTTCTCCTGGAACATACGTCAAACAACAAAAAAAAAAACGACTCAACCGTTCTTATCACTAACTGTTACCTAAATGTTCCCTGAAAAAACAAAAAACTAAAAAAAAATTGGTGAAGTCGGGGCCTTCCTAAAGGTCGAAATCCTGGCCTCGGGAAAAAAGTTAAACCGTGAAGCGGCGAAGTTTACCATTAACGCGCCAGTACGTTACGTCATCGGTTTGTTTTAAACGCAGGAAAAAAAGGGTGTTTATCTCGAAAGAAAACCACCATAAACAAGTGGTGACGCGAAAAATTAAAAACGCTATATTTGCATTGCATGACCGCGCAATTACCATTTGAAGCGGCGAAGTGCCAAATTGAAAAAAGGGCTCCGGTCCTAAAGCTGGAAATCCTTCCGGGGCTGAAGTGGTTAAAAAAAAATCAAAAAACAAAAAAGTCCCTTGTAAATCCATTGTCAATCACTATTCTTGCCAACTCAGCAAAAAAAAAAACAACAAACTGCATACAAGGTCCTCTTGGTACTGGGTTCCTGCCCAAATATCCTGAGCCAACCATCCTACAACGACAAGTGCTTTAGGGAATGTGGCCTATGTGGAGACGGGATTAATACCTGGTGATCCTATCCTAAACTTACAGTGTTCTGGTCCAGAAATGTTGGACCGCATCTAACATTATTCCATGTTATAGTCCCCAAAGATTTTCGGGCTGCCATCTTCACCTATTGATCCCAGGACTAATTTTGCATAAACAAAAACTAGCAAAAGCTGCAAAGCAAACAATATCCAGGACATGAAAGAAACCCTCAATCCCCTTTCAGGAGGTCAAAGACCACATGAACTTGATGCTAGTGAATGAGGAGATGTCTAGCATCCACAATGATTTACAATCTAAATTGCTCAAAATCTGGGAACCATGTCTCAGTTATGCCTTACCAACCCTGATAGTGTGAGTGTTCTATGATTTACTTTTATGTTCTCTGGACCCGAGTCTGTGGGGGATAAATCCTTCTCCCCTCCCCACCCACTTCCTCTGTAGCAGGGGCTGCTGGCAACTGGTTCCCCCTCTCCTTCCCAGCCAGGCAACAAGCATTTTGCACTCGCATCCGGACAAAAGAAAACAGTCTTTGAGCTGAGTTTTGTTGTTTTAGGGGTAATAACTTGGATGGGGTAAAGGGGTTATGAGATGCCCAACTTGACTGAAACAATGGATAGGTACAACTTCCTTCCCATGTACAAAATCCTGGACTGTTGTCCTCCAACAGTCTTTAATGATCAAAAGCAAATGTCCTTTGAGGACTAGGAGCTCTCAGCCCCTTTAGAAAATAGCACAATATGTTGTAAGCTGCATACAGGAGTATCCCCTCTCCTTTGTAGAACTGCTCCCAGCTCCACCGCAGAAACTACCAACCTTCCCAGAAGAGTTGAAGCTGTTATAGCTGCAAAGGGTGGGCCAACTCAATACTGAACCCTACATACTAAAACTGGGATGCCGTTAAAGTTCATGTGTGTGTAAAGGCAGGTGACCCAATATTTTTGGCAATATAGTGTAGATGGATCAAAATGTGCCCAGTCCCTGCTGTACTAGCCAAATTTTGATCCATCCATGGCCAGCTTTAGTGACTCAGCCATGAAGGTCCTTGTTCAGACACCGCTTGGTATGGTGCAACAACTGTCTACCAACTGTGCTACTGCATTGTTACCCTGTCACATACAACCCTGGTGGAGACTAAAACTGTCACACCAGCACTAGAGTTGAGCGAACACCTGGATGTTCGGGTTCGGTGGGTTCGGCCGAACTTCGCGAAAAAGTTCGGGTTCGGTACTGAACTTGACCCCGAACCCCATTGAAGTCAATGGGGACCTGAACTTTTCGGCGCAAAAATGACTGTAAAAAAGTCCTGGAAAGTGCTAGAGGGCTGCAAAAGGAAGTAAAATGATTTTAGAACAATAATCTGTCCCTTACAGCAACAGCAGGAACCTGACCCTATAGGAGTAGGAGATGATTTTAGAACAATAATCTGTCCCTTACAGCAACAGCAGGAACCTGACCCTATAGGAGTAGGCGATGATTTTAGAACAATAATCTGTCCCTTGCAGCAACAGCAGGAACCTGACCCTATAGAACTAGGAGATGGTTTTAGAACAATAATCTGTCCCTCTAATTAGTAGACTCCACCTAGTCCAGTCAGATCGTTCTGTAATGCAGGATGAGATGTTATCAGATCTGCAATCTGGCCCTAAAAGCAGTAGTAGTAGTAATCTCTACCTAGTCCACAATCAGATCGTTCTGTAATGCAGGATGAGATGTTATTATATCTGCAATCTGTCCCTCACAGCGCCGGCAGCATCCTCTCCTTACACTAGCCAGAGAGCATGTGACATGCAGCACTAAGTGACTCCAGCTTATACAGAGGCTGGGTCACATGATGCACTGGCCAATCACAGCCATGCCATTAGTAGGCATGGCTGTGATGGCTTCTAAGGGCAAACCAGTGAAACGCTTGTTGATTGGCTGCTCTGCTGCTATTCAACAGGCGGGATCAAATACCCGAACCCAGAACCCGAACCCAAACTTTTTTTCAAATGTCCGGGTTCGGGTCTGGGTCACGGACACCCCAAAGTTCGGTACGGACCCGAACTTTACAGTTCGGGTTCCCTCAACTCTAACCAGCACACATTGTACTGTCATGGACCACAGTCATCACTATTAGCAAGCTGGTCAAGAGCAATTATATGGAATGCTTGTAGAAAGTGAGTAACTGCAAATCAATGAATAAGGTCAGCAAAAATGAAATGCAACAGCCAATGCAAAAAAGTATAAACAGTATACTTTATAAGACAATAAAAAATTGCAGTTGTTTATGTTATTTAGTGTTTCAGCATATCAGTGAGTTAAGGTTTAGCTCTACTTTAAGAAAATAAACTGTATGGTGTAACAGGTACCCACTAACTTTTGATTAATTAAGCAAGTATAGATTTAAATCTTCAGATGATTTGCTTTATTATTCTTGGGGTTTTCACTGTAGAAAGGAACCTCAAAGACATTTTTTATAGTAAATGTGAATGCTTTTAATCTGCATTAATATTTGAGGTGTGTAGATGCTTTGCCATCTATTAAACTAGGAGGACAGCCTTATAGTAATGTCAGACATCCAAGCTCATAAGACAAAATTACTGGGTCTTTGTCAAAGATCAAAGTGGCCAAACCCAGTTCTATGAGTGTATAAAAGGTAAATGCTTGTGCTATGGATATAGAAGAAATTGTTCACATCTCACAGCACCAACAAATCTAGAATAACACGACATTGTCCCTCTGATAACTAGAAACATGTCTCATCAATCTCATCATTCTACTCACAGTAGCACTGCACACAGGAATTTCAGCTCTTCCTCAGCTTGCTTACCATCTGTGAGCAAGCACAGCATCAACCCTGTCAGCACAAGAAAAGTCTCCATTGGCCATAAAGTCTTTCCAAGTTTTGGTAGCAAAAGCGTGTACAGTGTTGTCTCTGGAGGACATAAGATGTCAGTTGGAGGGGGTCACTCAGCAAGAATTGGACATGGATATGGACATAGCTTTGGTGGATCTAGCTCTGCAGGCATCATCCCTGTTACTGTGAACCAAAATCTTTTGGCACCCCTGAACCTGGAACTTGACCCAAATATCCAGAAAGTGAGAACAGATGAAAAGGACCAAATCAAGGGTCTGAACAACAAATTTGCCACTTTTATTGACAAGGTAAGTGACAACAACTAAGCTTTTTTATAAGGTTTTTAATGTATCATGTCTGAAAAATGTAAGATCATGTAACAGGATACAGATAAAAACCTTACACTCATATAAATACAGCAGTTAGAATGTATAAAGTGTAACCCCAGTAAACAGTAGCTCATGATGAACCACATGCTAGAAGGGTTACTTTCTGCAGGGTTTCTGTTATGTATTGGACTCTTGTCATGAACTTAAAGCTAAGCTTGAGTTGTCCAATCTATATCTTTTTGCTAAACTGAGTCTTTTTGAATTCTCATTGTAAAGCCTCGTACACACGGTTCGATTGACGTACGACCGCGCTTCTGATTTTTGTCAAAAGCGTCCATGTTTTGTAAAGCATGCCAAAATTTTTTGTTCGACCAAACTCAACGTCAGAAGTGACGTAATGTTTTGAATATTTTTGCATCTTTTTTTTCCTTTCAGAGCATGCATAGTCTTGGTCATACAATTTTTTTTCGTACGAAAACCGTACTAACGGAACGAAAATCAGGCGTGGTGTTGTCGTACAACAAAAATTTACTAACCTGCACATCCAGCTTTTGTCTGACGAAAAATGTCAAAATGTCAATTGGCTGTTGGCAGGAGCATACTAACTGTAAGAATTTCGGATGACAAGCTGTTGAACGACAATTCCTGTCAAAAATTTGCACCATGTCCACGGGCCTTTAGTCACATTGTCTGTATTTGCACTTGGTTAACAAGATGACAAAGTTTTGGAATTACTTGGTTTATGGTGAAAACAATACCAAACCATACCATTGTATCTTGATATAGATGATTTGCTCTAAATTCTGCTGAAATTCAGGCAAACAGCGAAAAACACAATTGAAATACACATACAGTCAGGTCCATAAATATTGGGACATCGACACAATTCTAATCTTTTTGGCTCTCTACACCCCCACAATGGATTTGAAATGAAACAAACAAGATGTGCTTTAACTGCAGACTTTCAGCTTTAATTTGAGGGTACTTACATCCAAATCAGGTGAACCGTGTAGGAATTACAACAGTTTGTATATGTGCCTCCCACTTTTTAAGGGACCAAAAGTAATGGGACAGATTAACAATCATAAATCACACTTTCACTTTTTAATACTTGGTTGCAAATCCTTTGCAGTCAATTACAGCCTGAAGTCTGGAATGCATAGACATCACCAGACACTGGGTTTCATCCCTCGTGATGCTCTGCCAGGCCTCTACTGCAACCGTCTTCAGTTCCTGCTTGTTCTTGGGGAATTTTCCCTTCAGTTTTGTCTTCAGCAAGTGAAATGCATGCTCAATCGGATTCAGGTCAGGTGATTGACTTGGCCATTGCATTACATTCCACTTCTTTCCCTTAAAAAACTCTTTGGTTGCTTTCTCAGTAAGCTTCGGGTCATTGTCCATCTGCACTGTGAAGCGCCGTCCAATGAGTTTTGAAGCATTTGGCTGAATGTGAGCAGATAATATTGCCCGAAACACTTCAGAATTCATCCTGCTGCTTTTGTCAGCAGTCACATCATCAATAAATACAAGAGAACCAGTTCCATTGGCAGCCATACATGCCCACACCATGACACTACCACCACCCTGCTTCACTGATGAGGTGGTATGCTTTGGATCATGAGCAGTTCCTTTCCTTCTCCATACTCTTCTCTTCCCATCACTCTGCTACAAGTTGATCTTGGTCTCATCTGTCCATAGGATGTTGTTCCAGAACTGTGTAGGCTTTTTTAGATGTTGTTTGGCAAACTCTAATCTGGCCTTCCTGTTTATGAGGCTCAACAATGGTTTACATCTTGTGGTGAACCCTCTGTGTTCACTCTGGTGAAGTCTTCTCTTGATTGTTGACTTTGACATACATACACCTACCTCCTGGAGAGTGTTCTTGATCTGGCCAACTGTTGTGAAGGGTGTTTTCTTCACCAGGGAAGAATTCTTCCTTCATCCACCACAGTTGTTTTCCGTGGTCCTCCAGGTCTTTTGGTGTTGCTGAGCTCACCGGTGCGTATACTTTTTAAGGATGTTACAAACAGTTGATTTGGCCACACCTAATGTTTTTGCTATCTCTCCGATGGGTTTGTTTTGTTTTTTCAGCCTAATGATGGCTTGCTTCACTGATAGTGACAGCTCTTTGGATCTCATATTGAGAGTTGACAGCAACAGATTCCAAATGCAAATAGCACACTTGAAATTAACTCTGGACCTTTTATCTGCTCCTTGTAAATGGGATAATGAGGGAATAACACACCCCTGGCCATGGAACAGCTGAGCAGCCAATTGTCCCATTACTTTTGGTCCCTTAAAAAGTGGGAGGCACATATACAAACTGTTGTAATTCCTACACCGTTCACCTAATTTGGATGTAAATACCCTCAAATTAAAGCTGGAAGTCTGCGGTTAAAGCACATCTTGTTTGTTTCATTTCAAATCCATTGTGGTGGTGTATAGAGCCAAAAAGATTAGAATTGTGTCGATGTCCCAATATTTATGGACCTGACTGTATGTGAAATGTTCTATTTGCCATCCATTTTTGGTGATTTATACACCACTTTCAGACAGCACACACCTTCTCATCTGTTACAATTTAAAGTATATTTACAGCAAAACATTTTTTTAATTATATTTTATAGTGATTTGCTCCTGCTCACTGTTGTATCAATTGGACAAGAAGTGAAGGGAAACCTCTTAAATGGGATACAAATGAGCAAAAAAAGAGCACCTAAAACACCTAGTCTACAACTCTCTAAGCTGCTACTTCACCAATAGCCTTTTCAACCTCTTATAGTCTGACTCTCACCCGCAACACGCCACAGAAACAACTATACTAAAATGACTTAATAAGTAATAAAACCAATGGCCACCACTTAGTACTCCTACTACCAGACCTTTCTGCTGCCCTTGACATAGTTGATCACCCACTCATCCTCAAAAAAAAACTCCACTCCGTTGGTATCCAAGACTCATGCTCATTTCTGGTTCTCCTTCTACCTATCTAAGCATTCCTTTAGTGTCACCTACAATCTTCCTCTCTCCTCTTCTTCTTATCATAAGGGTCCCCCAAGGCTCTGTCTTCTGACCCCTTCCATTCTCTATCTACACCCCCTCCCCTGGACAGTTGATACGTTTACATTGATAAATAAGCTCCACTGGTTTCCACTCTCCCAATGAGTGAAATTTAAAATGCTAACAACAACATAAAAAACAATCCACAACTCTGACCCCAGCTACATGACCAACCTTGCCCTTAAAGATCACCATAACTTAACATCCACATCCATTGCTATGTGGATGACACCCAGCTCTACCTGTCCACTAAACCTACTACCACCCTTCCACCCAAATTCATTACTGACTGTTTACAGGAAATTAAATCCTGGACTTCTTCTAACTTCCTCAAATTAAATAGTGATAAAACCAAGGTGTCCTCTTAGTGGCATGCAACTTACCCTGACAAAGTTTAACAGTTTTTCACTTGATATTGATAACTCTGTAGTCTTTCCCTGCCCTCAGATAAAGAGTCTGGGTTTCATCCTCAAAAATACACTATCTTTCTAAGCCCAAATCAGTAATGATACTCAATCAGCATATTTCCACTTATGCAAGATTAATCACCTTTGTCCATTCCTCACTCCCGTGTAGATTATTCTAACTCCCTTCTTTTTAGCCTTCCTCTCAAGTCCCTCCTTAAACTACAACTGGTTCAGAACTCTGCTGCCTGGATCATCACCAGAGCCCCTTTCTTCAATCACATCAGTCCTGTACTTGTTCACCTACACTGACTTCCGGTCAAATATCGCATTGCTTTCAAGATTCTGTTACTTACCTTTCAGGTCATTCACAACCTTGCTCCCTCGTACCTTTCTGAACTCCTGCATAATAACAGACACTCCTGCATTCTCAGGTATTCTTCTTCCATTAATCTCAATGTTCCATCCACCCGCCTGACCACTGTGGGACTGAGAGCCTTTAATCGCTCTGGCCCTCCACTTTGGAATGCCCTGCCTCCTGACATCTGCAATATTGATTCCCCACCCATCTTCAAATTACATCTAGAAACTCATCTTTTTAAACTAGCATATTTTGGCTGACTTGTTTTTGTAATTTATTGTTTATGTAATGTATATTTATTTTACTTATTTATTTTTTGTTGCTCTTTTGCTATTCTTATAAGGTGACCTTGGGTGTTCTGAAAGGCACCTATAAATAAAATGTATTATTATTATTATTATTATTATAACTAGCTTCCTTCCATTCCTAAGACCTACTGTTCTCTAGCTCCCTCATTGCCTCCTTCCATGGTTATATGAAAGACAGCTTGAGAACTGCTCACACCCTCTAGAACGCACCTCTTCAGAAAAGCCTATACCTCCTTTATCTAGCACCTGAACATTCCCTTTCTTGGACAACTCCCCACAGTCAATACCTTTTCTATCACTTGCCATCCCTTTTTGCATTGTAAGCTCTCACCAGAAGTCTTCCCAGCCCTTTTGTCTTGAATTGTAACTATACAATCGCTCTTTAATTTGTAAAGTGCTGTGCAGACTTTTGATAATATATTAATCCTGTATAACAATAGCAAACAAACAACAATACTCTATCCAAAATGAAAAAAAATGTTTTGTCTTTAGAAATACTTTGTCAAAAGCTGGAGTACAGGCTATTGTCTGATATCAGTTATTCCATTTTATTTATATTCATATAGTAGCTGTAGCCTTTACATTTGCGTGTAAATTGCTGCATCATACATCATCATAAAAAATCTCACTTTGATCCAGGGATTGGGTTATTGTACAGCTCTTCTTTAAAGGTACATTTATGTCCAACTGGAAAATGAAGCCTTTTAAGACTTCTTTAAAGTAACTTTGTACTTGTAATAAAGTAATGGACATAAAGGTAATCTCACCCCTTCTCCCTCTTCTGCTGTTGAGGCCTCTCAGTGCAAGTTTTGCATATCTAAAGCCAGATACATGCGATTATTGGACACATTTTCATCCGTTTTTTGTTGGATGCTAGTCTCATATCGAATCTGAAGAGGTTACTAAACATCCGAAAGTTCTCATACAATGAAATGCAACATCAGAAGTGACGTAATGTGTTGAAAAGTTTTGTATGTGTTCTTTCGTTCCTGAGCATGCAAAGTCTTGCTCTAGAATTTTTTTTCGGGTGAAAACTGTACTAATTAAACGAAAATCGGATGTTGTGTTCAAAACGACAAAAATTTTCGAGCCTGCACATTCGTTTTTGTTGTCCGAAAATTCAGGAATCGGCTGTCGGAAGCACTGTAGGAACAGTCAGAAAATCGGGAGATCATTCGTCGGACAAAATTTTTCTTCAGATTTTCTGATCGTGTGTACGGGCCTTTAGAGGTGAAATTTGAATGCCCTTTATGTGACATGGCTTGAAGTTGGTAATTAGCCACTACCAATGCACATAATACCTGCCAATATGCTGTGTAAAGCAGGGGGGTCCTTTTGTGCCCTTTAATACCGTGTTTCCCCGAAAATAAGCCCGGGTCTTATATTAATTTTGGCCACCAAAAATACAGTAGGGCTTATTTTCGGGGTAGGGCTTGCCATTAAATGTGCTCTCTTCTCTCCCCCTCTCCCTGCCAGTGTGAAGTGAAGTAAAAGTGGTTGTAAACTGCTAGAATCCCACTACAGCAGTATATAATGAAAAAGTTGTGTGTCTCTGTAATCCATAGTGTCACATACCTTCTTACAGCGCCGCTCTGAGCTTCCATAGCCCGCCTGAGCTTTCTCTTCTGCGATCAGAGCATTGCAGAGGGGGGCTGAGATCCCCGCTAACAGTCTGGAGAAGAGGAGATCAGCTGAGCCCTCTCTGCATTTCCATAGCCCGCTGTGCTCCCAGGATTGCAGAGGGGGGCCAAGATCCCCCACTAACAGGCTGGAGAAGAGGCGATCAGCTGAGCCACCTCGGCACTTCCATAGCCCGCTGTGCTCGCAGGATTGCAGAGGGGGGCCAAGATCCCCCACTAACAGGCTGGAGAAGAGGCGATCAGCTGAGCCACCTAGCCACTTCCATAGCCCGCTGTGCTCCCAGGATTGCAGAGGGGGGAGGGGCCAAGATCCCCCGCTGACAGGCAGGTGAAGAGGAGAAGATCAGCTGAGCTCTGAGTGGTGCTGTACCAAAGGTACCCGACTACAGATAAGACCACAGAAACAAACACAGTCTACACCATGCAATACCGTAATTTGAGCGTTCTAGCACTTTACAACCACTTTAAACTAGGGCTTATTTTCAGGGTAGGGCTTATATTGCAGCCCTCCTTGAATATCCCACTAGGTCTTATTTTCAGGGTAGGTCTTATTTTCGGGGAAACACGGTATTCACTGTTTTGTGGACCAACAGTGGTAAAAGGAGGGAGCACGGAGACGGCAAGGTCGCATACTTCCGATATCATGTACTTCAGAGTGTCTACTGCACAAGATTACTACATTTTATTACTTTAAGATAAGTAAAGAGTCACTTTACAAAGAAAAGAAAAGCATTACATGCAACTAAATGTATTATTATTATTCAGGATTTATATAGCACCAACAGTTTGCACAGCGCTTTACAACATGAAGGCAAACAGTACAGTTACAATACAATTGAATACAGGAGGAATCAGAGGGCTCTGCTATGTAAATTACCACTGCAGACATGACATGCATATTCCTTTTTACTGCTAGGTGAGATTTTTGGAACAGCAGAACAAGATGCTGGAGACCAAATGGTCTTTTCTACAAGAGCAGAAGAAAGCCAGGTGTCAGATTGAACCTCTGTTTGAAGCTTTTATCAGCAACCTCAGGAGACAACTGGAGAGTCTCACATGTGAAAGAGTTCGTCTGGAGGCAGAAAGAAGGAACATGGAGGAAACAGTGGAAGAATTTAAGACCAAGTGAGTATTGGACAAAAAAGAAGTACCTGCCCTGGATTAGTGATCTGATAATATTTCATGTCATTATTGAGCACAATATCACTGTCAAACAGAGGTACGTGTTTACAAATACATTGTATTTCTGCAGATATGAAGAGGAAGTAAACAGACGTACCGCCGCAGAGAATGAATTTGTTAGCCTTAAGAGGGTAAGTAACATATACCTAGGAAAACATTAACTTAGACAGATCATCCTTATTACATCTCAGGGCTGCTAATCTAAGCTGTTATATCTCCTTAAGGTCATTATCAGGCTTGTGCAATTCTGGCAGGGGAAGTTGCTGGGGGCTCAGTTTCTACTGACATAGGCATGACCCTGTGGGCAGGCTCTTTGGAGTCAAAGCAGCACAGGACTAGGGGATAGGTATTCTGTAGTTCAACAGACGGGGCTGACTGCACTGTTTGAGACTGAAAAAAGTTCTCACCCCAAACAGGAATTCAGGAGCACACTGGATTTTTGGTAAATCAAAAGATATTTTTAAAGGGTGTGACAAGTTGGGGTTTTGTAGCTCAGTCATGGACGTGCACAGGGGGTATGCCAGATGGGCCTGGGCAGACCCTAATCACACTGTGGAGTGCCGATTTCCCCTACTGTCCAGGCTTCCCCCTTGTTTTGCCCCCCACTAGAGTGCGGCTGGCTTCCCTCCTTTCCTCTCTTCTCCCCCCAGCTGCTGCGGGGGATGTTTCAGGATGAAAAGTGGGGGAAGGGGCTAATCAATATGTCATTTACCGGCCCATTCCTTTTCCAAATGAGCACGGTGAACACACTCACTCACTGTGTTCAGTCATAACTGAAGCATAGTAAACTGTGTGAATGAACAGGAAGCCGCTCAGCACAAAGCACTTCCCATCCATTCACTGTCCAGTGCAGTTGAGGCTGCAGAGAAAGGCATGTGTGTTTGAGCTTTGGGGTGCACACCTTAATGCAATAGGCTGCACACCTATGAGCTCAGTGGTTGTGTCAAAACAGTGAGGCTACTCCATGCCAGAAGTAGTTTTCAGGGCTTTCCTGTCTTCTTTTATTTTAAAAAAAAGTCACCCTGCCACAAGGGAGAAAATCATGGGGAAGTGTGCATGCATTTCAGACATGTATGCAAGAGTTGCAGAGATGTATGGAACATATTTTTTTTTCATGTTTATTTTGCCCAGACATACCCTTTAAGGTCATTTGTTTGAAGGAAGCTTTGTATGTACCTGTTAAGGTGCACCTGTCTACCATTTGGAAGATATATTGGTGTGAGTGCATATATGCATTTGAGTTAATTAAATTGCAAGATGCAGCACAGCATGGACTACAGAGCATGCTATATTCTTCTTTAAAAAGGTGCTGGAATGCATCAGTCTCTTATAAGTTAATTATTAGTTATTACGGTAATGCCAACTACTATAATATGAACATATTATATGCTAATATTATAATACATATATAAGCTCTTTAATTTTCTCATATGTTTTTCATTTTTTTTAATCATTGTCATCATTTTCCAAACACAAAAACTACAAGATACTTCTCTTTTATCGTTCTCCTGTTCTTAGGATGTAGATGCAGCATTTATGAATAAGACTGAACTCCAAGCTAAAGCAGACTCTCTAACAGATGAGATCAACTTCCTGCGTGCACTGTTTGATGCGGTATGTACTGTTTCACAATAATGTCAACCAGACAGTCCTTCATACTATTTTTTCATGTATTGTGGATTTGTATTAGGACTGAATTCTAATTTTCTCATTGGCTTCATTTCATTTGCATATTAGGCCTATGCCTATAAAAGAGAGAAGAAACAAGGCAACCATTCCTTAAATATTTATTTTTTACACCATCCACCAATCATCTTCTGCAAGCTTATTTACACACCATCACTATATTCTAAGCTAGTACTTGTGTAAAAAGGTGATCTTAGCAGGTGGATATTTCTTTGGGCACCAAAGGTCTACAGGCTGTAGTGATGACATGTTTGCCTTAATTTATACATCTTTTTTTTTTTAATGCAAGAATTTGAATTACTTGTTTGGCTGAATATCAGCCTTATGTAATCCCTATATAACAGAGATCAGATAGAGAATGAGAGAAGCAGCACAAAGAGCCAGTCAGCGTGCTGATCGGAGAACAGAGTGACCTAGGGATGAACTGATCACTCTGCTGCTTCCCCTTTCACCGTTTAGTTACAGATTGGGGTGAGGGACAACACCTGAAAGAGTTACTAAAATACAACAGAGGAAACTCAAGTCTCCTGTCCTGCCAGACATGGCTAGGAAAATCTCAGAACTCTGAATAAATTTCAGGACTATAAGGAGAGCAAAACAAATATTTTGTTAGGTAAGGCCCCTTGCACACAAGGCTGTCACGCGGCACTGAAACCCTCCTGCCATTTTAGTGTACCTAGGAGGGACAGGTGCAGCATTCAGTCTTGCTGAGGAACCTGCATTCCTAACCTTCATCCCTGAATGCACAAGGCCAAAAACATTGGTGCCACTCAATACAGTATTCAGCCCCATCCAGCCACAGCCTTCCGTAAAATTTGACATACTACCTGCAGGGTAGCTAGATGCTGCCCCTGTCCCTCCCAGTGACACAATGCAGCTGGACAGTCTCATGTGCATACTCAGATAAGGGTCCGGTATGGATTTTGGTGGGACCCCACATTATTTTAGTTTTTTTGCATGAAGCCACCCTTCGAATCCATAAGAGACCCTCATCAAAGGATAAGGGTCTGGTATGTATACTTAGGGAGTACTCCACATTGTTTCTTTTCTGATATGAATGTTGAGGGCAATCCCAGACTCTTTGTTTATAAACAGAACAAAGCAATCAGGAGATGTCATTTAACATAAGTTCAAATGGTATTTTGGTAATTGTCATTTTGTTGAGGTCCAATTTCTGGATGCAATTTGAGAAAAGCAGAACATAATGATATTTTACTGTTTTCTATTGTTCACAGGAAATTGCTCAATTGCAAGCCCAGATCTCAGACACTTCAGTTATTGTGTCTATGGATAACAGCCGAGACCTGGACCTTGAGGGTATCATCTCTGAAGTCAAGACTCAGTATGAAGATATTTCTAAGAGGAG
Source organism: Glandirana rugosa (assembly GCA_018402905.1). Lineage (NCBI taxonomy): Eukaryota > Metazoa > Chordata > Amphibia > Anura > Ranidae > Glandirana > Glandirana rugosa. Next base: position 778,720 of record BLSH010335368.1, read on the forward strand.
CAGATACGAGGCTGAGATATTGTACCAAACTAGAGTATGTTTATTCAAAACATACCTTTCAAAAATGTTACCTGGAATTTTAAAAAACTCAGATAAACCCTGTTTGTACGTAAATGTAACACATAGCATAACCTCAACTGCATTTAAGAAAAAAAAACATTCTGTAAAAAAACTACTGCCAACTAACAAATTATTTGCTTGAATTCTACCTGAGACACAATTTTATAGATGATATTCTAAAGTAAACCTTAAATATCCAGTTAAGCAGAGGGAAACATGGAACTGGAAATTTGAAGAAACACATTCAATTTACAAATTGAATTTTTACCTACATGTTACAGTATCTCACAAAAGTGAGCACACCCCTCACATTTTTGTAAATATTTTATTATATCTTTTCATGTGACAACACTGAAGAAATGACACTTTGTTACAATGTAAAGTAGTGAGTGTAGTCAGTATGTCACAGTACATGTTGGCATTCATGGTTCCCTCAATGAACTGTAGCTCTCCACTGCTGGAAGCACTCAGACCATGACGCTCCCACCACCATGCTTGGCTGTAGGCAAGACACACTTGTCTTTGTACTCCTCACCTGGTTGCCGCCACACACGCTTGACACCATCTGAACCAAATAAATTTATCTTGGTCTCATTAGACCACAGGACACAGTTCCAGTAATCCATGTCCTTAGTCTGCTTGTCTTCAGTAAACTGTTTGCGGGCTTTCTTGTGCATCACCTTTAGAAGAGGCTTCCTTCTGCGACAGCAGCCATGCAGACCAATTTGATGCAGTGTGCGGCGTATGGTCTGAGCACTGAGAAGCTGACCCCCCACCCCTTCAACCTCTGCAGCAATGCTGGCAACACTCATACGTCTGTTCCCAAAGACAACCCCTGAATATGACACTGAGCATGTGCACTCAACTTCTTTGATCGACCATGGCAAGGCCTGTTCTGAGTGGAACCTGTCCTGTTAAACCAATGTATGGTCTTGACCACCGTGCTGCAGCTCAGATTCAGGGTCTTGGCAATCTTCTTATAGCCTAGGCCATTTTTATGTAGAGCAACAATTCTTTTTTCAGATCCTCAGAAAATTCTTTGCCATGAGGTGCCATGTTGAAGTTCCAGTGACCGGTATGAGAGAGTGAGAGCTAAATGACACTGGGGAGGAAAAATGGCTAATTGGGCCCAATTTGGACATTTTCACATAGGGGTTTACTCACTTTTGTTGCCAGCTGTTTAGACATTAATGGCTGTGTGTTGAGTTATTTTGAGGAGACAGCAAATTTACACTGTTATGCAAGCTGTACACTAACTACTTTACATTGTAGCAAAGTGTCATTTCTTCAGTGTTGTCACATGAAAAGATAAAATAAAATATTTACAAAAATGTGAGGGGTGTACTCACATTTGTGAGATACTGTATATTTCTATCTGTTACAATTATAAAAGAAAATATAATTATGATCCTCTCAGGAGCCAAGTAAATTTGGTTATAATGCCTACCTTTGATTTCCTCTCCTTAATTCATTCCTATTGGTGGAGTCGACCCCACTTTCAGTTTTTTATGTTGCTTTTGTTTTAATACCCACCTTTTCCTAAGTCATTAGGCGGGTTATGTGAGAGCCACAGCCTCCCTTTTTATGTTCTCTGCTTTTCTAGACTTGGTGGTCCCTACTGTGAATGAAGAGTGCAATGTTGATGCCCCATTAGGAAGCGAGGCAATGACACTCTGCATTTACAATAGTCTTCCATGTTGAGTGATGTCCTCCACCATTCAACTCGGAGGACTAAGGACATCCTGTGGGCAAGAAAAAGCACTGTGGGTTACAGCTGCAGGTTAAAAAAGTGAGCATTGCAGTATTGCAACATAAGTTTTTTTTTCTTCAGTACACGGGGGGCCCTTTTTAAACAATAAAACTTTGGCCCTGAATTGGGCTTTGGAATCTAGCAAAAGATATGCATCGTGTGTTTAATGGCTGTAAGTAACTGGATATTTCTAATTTTTAGTATGAAGAGCTGCGTATGACTGCCGGAAAACACGGCGATGATCTACAAAACACCAAGCATGAAATTGCAGAACTTAACCGTGTCATTCAGAGACTTAAAGCAGAAATTGACAGTGTGAAGGATCAGGTATTATCTGTTTTGATTTTTTTGTCTTGTCTGGACTGGATGTTAAAGCAAATATTCCTTTCTAAAATTTAACTCAACAAAACATTCTCATTAAGAAACCATGCTTATCCTTGCTAATATGCTCATTTTACAGAAAGTACTGTTCACTGACATCATATTTTTTTTATTAATCCACTTCATGCCCACTGACATAATCTGTTTTTTTTCATTTACACCATGGAAGCATGCTTGGCAGCATCTTCATCCCAGTCACGGGTACAATGTCACCCCTGCCCACACGCATCACACTCTGCTTCCAAGCATTCCTGAGTAGAGTTGAGCGGACACCTGAATGTTCGGGTTCGGTGGGTTCGGCCGAACTTCGCAAAAACGTTTGAGTTCGGCCCTGAACTTGACCCCGAACCCCATTGAAGTCAATGGTGACCCGAACTTTTGGGCACTAAAATGGCTCTAAAAGGTCCTGGAAAGGGCTAGAGGGCTGCAAAAGGAAGCAAAATGGGGGTAAGAGTAGGACAAGTGCCCTGCAAACAAATGTGGATAGGGAAATAACTTAAAATCACATAACAAAAATAAAAAATGGAGGAGGAGGTGGATGTGGAGTAGGAGGTTGAGGAGGCAGTGACCGGGGCGGTGTAGGTGGAAGTGGCGGTGGAGGAGGAGGAGGTAGCCAACACTGTTTTTTGTTTGTTTGTTTTTTTTTCTAATTGGGGTAGCCCCCAAAATATTGAGACATATTAAAAAAAAAAAAAAGATCACTATCTGCAGACAAACCCAGAGATGTTCTAGCATGGGTTCACTTTTTCCATATAAAATGTACCATGGTTTATTTTTCATGTTTCTCCTGTTAAAAATTCAAATAAAGACTTATGTTCTATGAAAAAAAAAAAAAAGTTGCACCTGTTCGATTGTAAATAATTTTAATTGGTCCGTACCTAGGTCGGAGTGTGTCGGTAACCATATGAATTCACTTGAAGAAAAAAAAAAAAAAAAGTATCTTGTATTCAGAAATAAACTTAAAAATTGTCCTCTTTGTACTTTT